>CM023450.1:165486301-165642539 GCA_013339765.2 Haemaphysalis longicornis
TTTCACTTTCCCCATGCTTCTGATTGCCTCATGCGGTTTGGGGTGCCACTAGGCTTAGGGTTTCTCACTTGTGGTGTGAATGTTAACCATTTTCTAACGCTCATGTTCTGAAAACATAGGAGCCCGCACACACATCTGGTGTCAACCTCTCATAGCTGTGCATGTGTACTTTATAGCCAGTCATAATAAATCTGCACTAAGAGAGTATGACTAGCCTTTTCCCAGATGCAATACCAGGCGTAGGTCCAAGTGTAGGTGCAGTAACAAGTAATCTGCTCAAAGAGTAAAAGTTTATGTAAAATTTGTCTTTGTTTTCACCTATGCAAGCATTGGTTTTTCTTTAACCGATAAGCACCACTTTTACGCTATCACCGAGAGTGCAGACATACCCTGACTTTTGATAATAAAATTGACAAGCAAAAAAGTGAAAATTTTTCACAAATTTAGATACTGGAAAATCAAAAGCCTGCATATCTGAAACGCTGATGTTGATGCAGAAATGTATCAGCGTCAACGTAACCTGTTCATCACTCGTGTCTTTGGTAGTCTTCACTGCAGTTGTTGCATTGCTAGTTCTTTATTTGCTTTGCCATTAACAAACTAACATTTCGCACTGGTAAATTTAAAAACGGTCACTATTTTAAATACTGTGGTGTGAACCAGACAAAAATACACAATCCATTCTAACTATGTTGCAAAGGGTAATTCATCGAATGTGTAACGAAATTTCTAATGCTGGGTAAACTGAAAACTGAATGAAGAAAATTTCGCCTCCTGCTGTAGTCGATAAGATGAGATTCTTCTTATCCATCACGAGTTGGCTCACCCAAAGAAAGAGAGGTTACACAGCTCCTGCAATTTCTGCCCCACATCAAGCTTCAAAACAATAAGACTAATGTGCTGGGTTGGGGGGGTATCCCCCACTCAGATTTGTGGGGCGTGCCCATGACGGAGTGTACCTTGAAGTGGAAACACATGGGTGGATGAACGGATGCAGTTACACTGAGAATTGCATCATTAGGGTCCACACAAAACGATCTGCTTTAAAGGAGTGCTGACACAAAATATCTGAGTTTCGCTGAGCCCAAGGACAGGGGTTCGACTCCTGGCTGCCGCAGCCACTTTTCTGATGGAGGCACGAAGCAAAAATTCCCGTGTATTCGAGATTTTGGCGCACATTAAAGATCCCCAGGTGGTCAAAATTAATCCAGCACCCTCTACTATGGCGCACCCTATAACCTGTGTAGTTTCGGCACGTTAAACCCCATAATCAATCAAAATATCTTGAGTTTTTTTCACTGCTATTGGTGCCTAAGGACCCAGTAATTATGGTGTGACACAGTAGATGGCTGATTGCAGTGTAAGCAAGCATGCACGGCCTCTTTTATTCGTGTTAGTTTCAGTTTTCACAATACCATGATGAGGTGGCCTTCCTGACCATGACTGGCTTTATAGATAGCAACCTGCCCATCGCTGCCGACGATAATGGGAGCCAGCGTGCCAAAAAATTGCCGTGTAGGGAAGGGGCACTCTGTCAGGTTGGGCTAAGTCTAATCCCCAAACTTCCTGGCTTCTCTTCACTCGCAGTGGGGCCTGCGACTGCTAGCATAAAATGTAGTGGTTGTACCAATCAATTCCGGTTCTACCTATCACTACCTATAATACCGCCGAGAAATGAGAACTCACGGTTAAGTCTAGCCCTATTTCTTAGCTATGCAAACACCAACGTACTCAAGTAACCAAACTGTGGCCATATGCGGCTGCTCGACTAGCGTTTTTTATTTTCAAGCACGTTTTTTACATTTAAACATGCAGAAATTTTGTCGACTTTGCTTTACATCGAGGAGCTTTCTTTCGACAGGAAGCTAGTCTATGCAAGGGCAAAAGTTCACAGGGGAGGCTGGAATTTCTATAAACATTTCTATAAGCATGTTTTTCAGCGAAGGGAGCACTGATCGACAGCAACATTTTCAGTGGCGCTGCGGCGTTTTTACCGTAACTGGAGCACCACGTTTGTAAAAGCTCCGTCGGGGTGGCTTACAAGCCCAACAAATGGCAAAGTATGGCAGCCGTCTTAGGACATTGCTTGCGGCGAGAACCACAGTTGCCTTCGGGATATCTTTTTTGAGCCACTGCCCCCGTACCTAAGTGATGGGAACCTGGTGAAAACAACTTGCCTTTCCCGAGTGCCTACCTGGCTTGCTCAGCTGCGTGCAACAAATACCATTGCGTAAGATATATTCACTGAAAGTACAATGCAAAAATATTGCATGATCTTTGAGCACATTTTTTCGTGAACGCGTTCCTTTTGGCTAGTTTTGTCACTGAGCCTAGCCTAGGTCGACTATAACCTGCAATCTTTATGATGCAACTGCGCAAACTTAGTGGGACGAGAGAGGACACAACACGAGCGCTTCTGTTCTGTCCTTCTCTCGCCCCGTTAAGTTTCTGCTGTCCCATCATAATGAATGTATGCCAACTAGCCCAGTTCTCAACCTTGTTATAACCTATAGCCTCGGAATCACACTCACTGCAGATACTTTTTCAAGAATTACTATTCGTGCTACTGCTACACTGCCTCAGAAGCTGAATGCCAAGATGGCATGGGAAATTTCTGACGCCTGCTAGTTTTGTTTGTTGCTTTACTTGTACTATGCGTCGTAAACCAATAGTAATTAACCGCGCACCAAGTGCTTCTTCCTGTTTTTTCTTTTTCTTTTGATGCACTTTATGAAGCAGCGTGCAAAGTGCTTCTTCCTGTTCATTTTGGTGTTGCATGTATTATGTATAGGAGAAAACGTGCTGAATTTTTCTTTTCATTTTAATCTTTCGGATGTATGCAATGTGTAAAATGTCATGGAACGCGTTAGCAACGGGAAGCAGCTGTGGGTAGTTTTTCGCGGTGTGCGCTTTTGCCAGCCTAGCCAAGTAACAATTTCGCGCTAAAATTCTTTATTTGAGCACACTACCGATCCCACAGAAGGTGTGAATCGGCAAAGGCAGAGCCCAATGGACTGAAAGACTAAATAACAACGATGGCAGGCCGAGCAAACAAGTATACGGCGGAGGAATGGGGATTAACAGCGTATGGGTTCGAGCTAGTTGGTAATCCATGGTAAGAATTTCAAGCGCGAGAATGCAGGCAGGGGACGAACGGGACAAAGACAAGCGCTAGTGGGGATTAAATGCAATGCCAGCTGGTGCAGTGGCGTCAGAAGAACTAAAAAAGAACCAAACAAGCAATAACAAATTCGGCACACAGGAATCGACGAGCATGGGCAGGTCATTATCTATAAAGCCGATCGTGCTCTTGACATCAATCAGTTACTTGTGCCATGTGACTGTGAGCGGTGCATATGGTGATGGTGGCAACTGATGCAGGTACCTCCAGCTACGACTGGTCACTGCTGTCAGGAATGGACCTCTTGGTGAAAGGAAAGTTTAACATGCGGAAAAAAAGCTGATAATGTGGGTGAAAATTGTGCTATAAATCCCCACCCATGCTGCAAGTGAAGGCAGCCATCAAATGTGGTAGCCTAAGCTTCCCTAGATGGAGGGATGTGGACCCAGCTGCTCTGAGAAATTGAAGCCACCACTGTAGGCGTGTCCCTCCCTGTTGGCACAAGTAGTTGGGCCCCACACACACAATGTGCCCTCACTGGTGCGCCATGTTGTGTGTCAGCAGTTTGGCTGCTGGGACCTCAACATGTCACACTCGTGCTTATGCTAAAAGGGGCTCTGTTCTCGGCTTTCGTGAATGCGTGAAGATTAAAAAAAAACCTGTCACACAGGCACTTTCAATCCGGATTGAAGCGAAGCACGATTGACTTTTCAAGCACACTCGATGCACCATCGCTGCTACACGGCACATTTCAATCCCAATTGAGAAGTAGCACCGGTTGCACTCGCGTACGCCAGACGGCACCAAAAATGTACTTCGCAGCCGGCGTCTGGTAACTTTGCGTGGTCGTAGGTATATAGCTATATAAATGCTACCGCACGCTTATTTGGGTCAAGTTATTTGATACAGTTTGTGGTGTTAGTTGAAGTTGTCAATTTCTGTGTCATTACTCAGCGAAAACAGAGTATCACCGCTTTCGTCCGATCGAGCATGGAAACCTCAATCGCGCTTGGGGAACCAGGATTGAATTCGAGCGAGATCGGGCTCGATCGCGATTGAAACTGCCATGTAGCAGTGCCAGATCCGGATTGAGCTAGATCTGGATTGACTCAATCGCGATTGAAAGTGCCCGTGTGACAGGGGTATAAAATGTGATACTAAACGGTCAGAGTTCACACTTCCAGAAAGATATCTCCTCGTACACGGGAAGCAACCTGCATAGTTAGTTACTTCAGCTTAGAAATTTCAGGTCATTACTGCTTCAGAGTTAGCACAAGCTGCTTGCTCTTATTGGGGAATTTTACAAATTGTTACTCCTTTCATGAAAGTTCATAGATAGTTCTGCGTATTTGCAGAAATAAAGCTAAATGGTGGCAGCAAGCTATAGCACCCTCCACAGCACTGGCAGCAATGCATCAGGAGTGACAAAATTAAACGAATGACTGTGTGCTCATTTGCATGTTGCAAATTTAATTTACTACTTTGGGAGTTTAAAAAATAAACAAGAAATTTTTCTCATAGAAAGTTTATTGAAGTGAAACAGCCCAGGGAAAGTTGATCATTGAGTGGGGAGCTTCTGTGCATTAACTTTTATGGGTGACTGATAGGGAATTGGAAGTACTTTGTCGTAGCATAAATTTTGTTGAAGCAGCATTCATTGTAGTGGGGTTCAACCGTTCGCATTTTTAACAAACGTGCAATCTGATTCGCCTCTGTTTCATGTGTGTTGAAATGTGTTGTGCCAAAACAATGTTTTCGTAATATGCGCTGCTGCAGGCACCAGGAGACACTCGCACTGACACCGAGACATTGGTAAAAATCGATGGGTAATAGCTGCTTGACGAAGCCAAGCAACTTCTGTTTTAATTCTGTCAGCAGAGATGCCACTAGGATTACTGCCTGTGCAGGAGCTACCTCATCGTTTATTCTCCTGCGCTGTATCAATCGCAGGATCATATGCACTTAAACTTATTTATGGGTGTGTCTATTTGCGTGAAAGTTTACACGAGCGAATTAGCTAGCAAGGCTCCTGCAGCAGCGCAGCCACTGGTGCCCGATCCCTCCTTTTGTGAGCCACATTCTTGACACATGTTGTGAAGCTTCACCACCCTTTGTCTGCCCCATTATCATTAGGTGGTGTGTTCCAACACAATGCGTGTCATCAGAGAGAGAGAGAGAGAGAGCAAATGCAGTTGCGGACTTGGGTCAAAACAGTGCGTTTGATGTCATTTTTTTCTTGCAGCGACATCAAAGTTGCATTTTCATGAGAAACCTTGGTTATAGTGTGTTCACACTTTGACTCAAACTGCCTAACAATGCACTGGCTGTGCTGAAGGGGGCCTAAAGCACTTATGCTGCAAGTTCAAATGAATGCTCTTGCACTTCCTTGTTATGGAAGAGTTCTTAGATTTGTTATGAGGACACCCAAGGAACTGGTGGCCGCAGTCCCTGTAGTAGGGGCCTCTTTTAATACGTACGCACAAGGACAAGCCAAATGACAGATATATTGTTTTGCAGTCGACGATTTTCCAAGGGCATAAAATGTGCTTATTGTGCACATACTGGAAGATGGGAGTGTACAGAGTGCTCTGGGCAGCTTCGCAGAACGATGTTTCACTGTTCACGAAGCAGCATTCAAAGAACACAGAATGTGACAACAGGTGTATTTGGAAGCATGCAAATTTCGTCCACTCTCTCTTCCTCAACCCACTCCTGAGGAGGGCCATATTGTTCTCTACGATCTGCTTGGCACTCAGTCTCTTGTGAAGAGGGGATGACCTGCCACCTCTGACGAGCTGGGTGCTGCGCCTGCTTGCGTAACAAACATGCTTATTGGCAGTCTAGTCTTGTTCATGGACTGCAATAGTCTGCAAGTTAGATTCAGACTAGTGCACTTTCCCGAAATTGCACAGGCTAGACTACAGAGCAGACTTATTGTAGACCATAGGGACAGCGCTTACCTAGCTGTGTACGGCAGGTGCCTCTAAAGAAGAGCGGGGATTTCACCGCAAAACTGCTTGTTGGCATCGCCGGCGTCGAGCAATCATTCATTTCGAACCATGATCGGAAAAATTGGAAAAATGGTGACTATCAGGCGGTGCATTTGAGTCCTGTCACGAATCCATTATAACAACCCACTATCATTGGTACGCCACCTTACACGGCCAGGCCGCTGGGCCTCGTGCCCCGAACGCTGTTGCGATTCATAACAAGGATTGCGAGTCGCTACAAGGTGTACGTGAAAAGGACCTGCAGGGTGCATACATTTACTCCTGAGGAGGCCAGACTAATGTTGTGCTGTCGGAGTGAGATTTCGCCTTGTTGCAGCCTGAGTCGTGCTTTTCATATTGCCGTGAATTAAACAGTTGTGAATAGGCTTTGGGTTCATCGTCGTAGACTCGGGTGCAACGAGCACTCCGGAGGGTGGCTGCCAGCTGCATTGCAACTTGCACCACCGAGAACAGCGACACAGTTGCAAGAACTATCTCTTACCGGCACACGCACTACACAATGAATACCATAGACTACAACCATGACGTGCATAAAGCACAGAACAGGGTATAACTCCCACTGCCGTGTCGGCAGCTCACTTAGCAAGGGTCAGCTGTAACCAATCACTTGGTAGAATACAGGCGAGCAAAACACCCTCACTCCTCAAGCAGAACACAATCACAGCACCAACACAAACAGCCAGGCTCCATAACCGCCACTTTTGAGGGGAGTAAAGGAAAGCCATGAAACTGTGCAGGGTCTCACCAAATATGTGGTTTTATTTAACACTCACCGGCAGAGCTATTGCAGGCTGTTAATGAATGTTCTGTTGTAATGTACAAGTTCGTTAGCATGCTGCAGCTCCATTATGAGCACCTGATTTTTGCGAGTTAATGGGCATGATTTTATGAAAAACACTTGCTCCGTTGTTTTTGTGTCGATTGGTGTAGCCGCTGCACCGACAGTTGACGTAGCAGACGATCTCTCACTCACACCGCGCTCAGTCGGGCTCGCACAATGAGCAGCCGACGATCATTCCTGTCCATTCTTGTAGACGTGAAGGAGAAAAATGTGCTGCTACCCGGGAAAAACAAGTGTGAAGTGATCATCTGTTAGGGGCACACAGCGGAAGTAAAAAACTGTATTTGGCTGCAGCCTCAAAGTAGGTAGGCCTGGCGGCTTCTGGAGGCCATAGAGGTTCATACTAATATATACTAGAGGGAAATCTGGCGCTGCGATCTTGGGCCATCGTGGACGGCGCCATTGCATCTAGCAACATTCCTCACCTACTTGGCTTATCTAGCCATGTGGCTTCTTTTTTGTCTCAAAGCCAAAATCAACAAAAGAAGGGTACAAAAAAACAAATTTTTACCGTCCCTTCAAGTATGTCTTAACGGGAGTCTACTGTGTGTGTGTACGTGCGTGCGTGCGCTTTTTTTTGCTTTAGCCAGGCGCACATTACATTCTGTGATAAGTGATTTTGGCACTTTGGTTGCGGGCGGTTATGAAGGTTCAGAAGGCAGTCATTCTCCAAGATCAAGGCTCAGTGTCAATGGAAAAGATTTCAGCGAAAGCACAGAAACAGACAAAGCCTACGCTGGCAACAAGCACTTGCAAAAGCAGCATGCAGGAATTGCCCATCTCAACAAATCCCTGCTGTCCATTTTTCCCTACTCCTAACCTTTTTCACCAAAGTAGCCTGCTGTTAACTGACCCCAACTACTGGAATTGCTGCAAACCACTCTACTAAGGCCATGTGCTTATCAGCTCAGAAATACAGTTCAGGGTGTGGCTCCAATGTCTGGGGCGATTGAGTTCAGTGTGTACACAAGGAATGCTTTTAGACCTTCGCAGGTGATTTTCAAGGAGATTTTCGGACTCTCTGATGCAAGCAATAATTAAAACAAGCACAAAGCTTCAGATGCCGGTCTTGTTTACCTTAACTCGTGGGTTACACTGTCAGGCACTTAGGATTTTGTTGTACTGGACAGGCATTCAGGTGCTGTTTTGCCAAAACCCTGTTGGAACTGCTACTTCCAACTGGGGGCTTCCATTCTGTGTGTCAGGGCGTTTGATTAGGGAGTTCAAAGTCTGTGCGACAGCTAATGAGAGGGCATGCGTGTCTTGTCACCCAGTGCCATGGGCATCCACTACATGGTCCTCAAGGGCCCTTTCGGGGACCTGAAGGTGAACCCGCGGCTGTACCAGCACGAATTCACGGAGACTGCCATGGAGAGCCCCTACCAGCCGCTGCCCCTGTTGGATTCGGCCCAGTGCAACAAGCTCCTCGCTGCTAAGGCCTTCAACTTTCGCCTCATCATGTTCCATGTCACCAAGTGATGCAGACGCTCGCTGTCCACGTGCACGACACGCTGTACATTTGCCTCCTTCCTTCATTAAACCCTCCCTCTTGCATACCAGTTCCTTGTTGGCCAAAGCTTAGAGCCATGTCCCAGTTGTTTTATGTACACACACCAGTATGTCTACCGTCTTGTCCACTGTGTTTTTCTTCAGGGCCAGTTGGTGGTCCTCGAAAGTTTTGCATGCTACTCATTATTTAAAAGAAGCTGGCTGCTATATTTTCTTTTTCACGGGAGGACCGAACCATTGCGAGCCTTGTCGGAAAAGCCACACTAAAGGGAAGAAGTTCTGTAATTACAGGATGCCTGGACAACAAATGTGGCACACTTGGTGGGAATGGCTTTTGTGTCGACTAAAAAATGAACACACTGGTGTTGCCTCGCCAGAATTGTTCCATGCTACGATTTACTACTTTACAAAATGTGAGAGCTGATTGGCCGGGCTGACTTTTAAAGTTGATAATCAGTTGTTGCTAGATAACCACTGTGTTGCTCACAATTTGAGATGTAAATTTCTACGGAAAAGAAGAGGCGGGGAGAGCAGTATTTACATTCACTGTTGGAAGTTGTCCTGTGTTATATGTATTTCAAGAACACCATAGAATGTCACTGTTTAGTTAAGAACTCAAGTTTCTCCTTTTAAGGTGAGCAGACTCTTATAGTGCTTTATTTGGAGTACAGATGGTGCCCTACTTTGTTCTTATGCGTGCATGTTAATTTTACTTCAAAATAATTGCTGTTGAATTCTGTACAGAAGACAAATAAAAGCAGTGCAAGGAAATCGAATTGATGCTTTTATGGTGTGTGTTGAACTCAAGGAACATAGAGCAAGGTTTGCATAAAACTGTTTATGGTTTACTAGCTTTACAATTCACTGTGCACCACAACAGTGTTGCAGGAGACAAAATATTATCGCAGAATCAGCAGCACAAGACACTGCTACCATACCACTTAGCGCAGCCTGCTGACAAAAGTGCCTACAATACACGATAAAATATTTTTGTGAATGACTGCGTTGGTATACTCTGCAGGCAAGTAGTACCCAAAGAAAACAATTGCAAGGAAAGGTTTTACACGGCTATTAGCGCTATACAAAATAACACACAAGCTCAACGATCCCTTCTGTATTTGTAGTGCTCAAAGTATGCATACTGGCAAAATAATTCTGCTGCTGCAGGAAAGTTCACGGAGCACTCGTTTCAATCGAGGCCAGCTGTGGGCAACCCACAAAATGAAGCTCTGTAAAAAGTCTTATCACAACAGCACCAGAGTTCATCACAGCATTTCAGTTGGTCGCAGCTGCGCATCAACAGTCGACGCCTCTGCCAAGGCCACTCCAGTGGTCCGGCACGCACAGAAAGTACTTGTCCATAGCCTCGCAGAAGCGAACTCTGTACAGGTTGGGCCAGACGATTGTGGGCAGCTTCCCGTGGCCCCTCAGGGTCACTGTCGACTTCACCACCATCTCGAGCTTCTTATCCCAGGTGAAGGTCCGTATGTAGTCGATTATGCCAACCACCAGCTCTTTTCGGTCATTGTCGAAGCCGACCAGCAGCGAGTAGTCCATGACCGAATTGTCGGACAAGAAGTTGGCATCGTTTCGGATGGCCAGCGACAGGACGGTCTTGGAGTGGGGCCTCACGTACAGGGGCGAGTCGCACGTTGTCTTCAGCAGGTTTTCGTCCAGGAGGACCACATCGCCTTCCGTCTGGGAGCGCGTGTTGACCAGCCGGTTCCGCACAGAGCCTTTCAGGTCGAACTTCTGGGCGATGTTGCGCTTGTAGAAGAGGTTCTCCATGACAAGAAGGTCAAGCTTAGAGGCGGCATTGGTGGCAGAGTTCTTGTACCCAATGCGGAAGACTCCAACAATCTTGGCCAAGACAGTTGGCTGCCTGTCTGTACAGGCACTGCTCACATACTGGAAGTAGAGAGGCGCAAATTCGAGAAACGACTGCACCTCGTAGCGGGACATTTGTTTCAGAATGAAGCGGTCGTCGTGCGTTTTGCAAAACGAGGAGCCAGACTTTCCACCCTGCGCACTCCAGGACACGCACCGAGAAAGTGAATGAACGAAGCGGTCTTCACCATGAGGGAAAATGAGACAGCGCAACTTTCGGAACTGTTCGGCAAAAAATATCCGACAGTAGAACTGAGACGTTGCATCACTGAATTGGGTTTCAATGTGCATGTTGGGATTCTTGAGGCCTGTTCGCTTGTCAGTTTCCTGGCTGCTACAAAGAGCCAAGTCGTTAAAATCCACCATTGGATTCTCTGCGGGTAGCTTAGCAGTTGGACTAGGCTGCAACTGGCTCAGAGCTGTGGTCAGGGTAGACTGCAGTTCCGAAAGTTTCTGTTCATAATCCTGAGAAGCGAGTGCATGGGCAATTATTGAGCTAGGCTCCTGGTCATAAATGACAATGGGAATTCTAGCACCGTGTGACACATTAAAATGGTCTGATGCTGGAAAAGGACTCTGGATTGGGTTGCTTCCAGAGCTGGACAGAAGCTGGCTGATTATAGTTTTGACAGTCCCTCGTTTTTCTTGCTTTCCTCCCTGGGAGTCTTCATCTGCTTTTGAAGCCGCCGACAGTTTCATCCGATTCTCCAGTAGGCGCTCAGCACCGTCCGAACGAGACCGCTCGTGGCTCCTCTGGGCTGCGGACTTTTTGGACTCTGTGCTGTCCTCCAACCCTTGCGGCTGGCAACAGCTGTCCTGCTTTGGTGTGCTCGACTCCTGGCCCATAAGGCCAGCAGAGATGCCCGGCGAAGCACCATACAAGCAGCTTGAGACAGACGAGCTGCTACTTGACACTCGCAGTGCGCCAGACGGGGGGCTGAAGCTGTCGTCTGGAGGGGATGCCAGGCTGTCCTGCTGCATTTCCTTCTCACACTGCTGTAACTCAGGGCCAAAGTGGGCATCTGCAATGTCCGCATCGCCAGCAGAATCGCTGTCGCCCAGGCTGCTCGCTGTGTCTATGCTTTCGTTGAGCTCCTGTTTATGTGCTGAGTCATCCGACAAGGCGTCAGTGCCATGCACAGGTGTAGGCTTCTTCGCTTGGCTTGACTTGTTTAACAACTTCTCTTCCCGTTTCCTGACTGACTCAAAGTCTTGCAACCTCTTGTTCCAGCAGTTGACAGCATCCGCGATGTAGTGTTTCAGTGAAACAAGGCTGTCATTTATTTTCCACGTCAGTGAGCATGCCTCATTGAGCACACTTGTATCCAAAGTGGACGGGTCTTGTGACTGGCACATCTTGAGGTTTGGTGAAGTAAGCTGAAGCTGAATGTCTTCAATTTTCTCCTTGAATGCATTCTTCTCAGTCTGCTGCATTTCCATTAGGTCTGCGGCAAATTCTTCATACTTGGTTGCTTGCACCTGTGCTCTCAAAGAGCACAGTGTCTCAACAACAGTGTTGTATACCCAGTAGCCTTTCAGTGCCAAGTCTCGAATCTCATCCACCACTGCACTCACTTGAGGAATCTCGTCAACAATGGAGATGACAGGTGGAGGCAATGCCACTTCTCTCATTGCAATGGGCGAGTACTTGAACGATGCCACAATTTGTTGTGAAGCAAAGTATTGGTAGTGATCGTGATGCAAAGAGTGCTGGCACTGCTGATGCAAGCTCCTGCAGGTGTATGCATTGCCATGAAAGCGCAGCTCAAGGTACTTGGCAAAGGATAGGGACCAAGTCTCATCACTCATGGTGGTGAGTGGTGTCACAAAGCGACACTTGCGGCACCAGCTCCACATGAGAATTGCATTCTGGGCTGCCGTTGGTGGATTGTCCAAGTGGTGCAACAAGATTTGAATGCAGCCGTTCTCGTGGACAAACTTGCGTACATGCTCTAGCATGGGGGTGTCACAGGACGTGTTTGGACACGTGTAGGCTGATCGAAAGCAGTATCGCTCCAGGAAGCCACCGAGCGAAATGTCGTTACGACCATAGAAATCCATGCTGATCACCCATGGGTTAACACAGAAGTATGGTGCATTGCTCGAAGTTGGTGAATAGCTGCAGAAAAGCACAGCAACCCTTTGGTGGTTGTAGGGGCTGAGAGCATCGATCCTGCCATCCCAGAGGTGCTGCTCCGTGCTGACACCACTGGTCGGAGAGTGCCCTGGTGAGGACTCGGCCTTGCCCGAGTTGTGCTGACAGAGGCTCTGAATTCTTCCCCCACGTGCCCGAAAGTCTGCTAGCAGCGCTTCTGCTTCAGCAGATTCCCAAAGGGACGAGGAAAGCTTCTGGAATGTGAAGGGGTGGTATGGAAGAATAACCACCTTTTCCTGCATATTCTTGGCATTTAATGCACTCAGTGGTGAATCATCAGGCTCCATTTTCGTCCACACTTCTTCAGTGTCACAAGTTTTAGGAGACCAATAGATTTCATCAGAGAAAAACTTGCGCAGTTCACAGCGACGACCGGCCTCGGTCTTCAGGTACGGCAAGGTAAGCCTGATAAAGGGCGAACAACAAAGGATGGTCGAATCCAAAGCCAACTTGAATGAGTTACTGAGTGGCAGAACTTGTGTCTTCAAGGAAAGCCTGTGCTCTGTGAGTGCTGCATCATCTTCATCTGCATTCAGAAGTGTATGAAGTGGGTCGCTGAAATCTTCTACGCAGCTCATCTCCACTTTCTTGGTACTGTCTTCTGGTCCCACTGACACTTTTGGTTCCCCTACCTGCTCCACTGTTAGAGGGCCTTTGTCAGGAATAGTTGCATTCTCCTCCACCTCATTGTCCATGTCATCCTCAGCAATGTTGGACTGCACTGGTGGCTGAGCATGCTCATCTGTCAAAAAAGCAAACTCGAGTCGCCAGTTGAAAGCCACATACAACATGAAGCGAATTATGTTCTTGACTTTCTTCAGCTCTGGTCCTGATCCTCCTCTTAGTAGAATGGTGCATCCTAGCTTGCTCGAGCAGCCATCAAAGAACAGAAGTGTCTTAAATCTGTTTGAAGGGAGTACATATGTCTTGACAAAAAAGTTCTGGCACGAGCCTAGGTTGGGCTTTCGAAGCTGAGCGTCTATGGAACTGACTATGGCTGACTGGGTGCACCGTGACACCCGTTCCATAACGGAGGGCTTCACATTGATGGCAAGGGTCACATCCATTTGCAACAGCTTTTCTTGTGCCAGCCTGGACACGGTCTTTTCAACGAGAAGCAGATCCGGCTGAAAGACCTGTATCTTAGCTACAACATGCTTGAGGTACTCACATTCCTGCATAAGGATAGGATCAAGTGAAGAGAGCTTGTTCTCAACACGCTGATACACAATTGACGAGCCCACAAGAAGAATGCGTGGGTTTGTCAACTGCTGTCGCATCTTTTTGTGGACAACATTCTTAGTGCAAACGACACCACTTACCACAGCACATTCAGTCCGATTTCCTCCAGGAATCTTCTTTATGTGAACGTACTGCCGGATGTCCATGTCATCATTTAAATTCTTCACATCGGGAGTCACAGTGTTTGCAACTTTGTGCACAATTGGCAGAACTACCTCAGCCCAAGGCAACGGAAGCCCATCAGCAGCTAACAGCTGGTTCAGCAAATCTTTCTCGAGAATAGCGTAAGTCGAGCTTAGACTTTCCTTCACCTCCATGACCGTTGTTTCATCAAGCACCAACTTTTGCAGACCCAAGTTATGCATGCTTGTGCTTGCATACAGGGCTCCACTCACACAGTCGTCATTGATTGTGCGATTGCATATTTCAGAGTTTACGGCACTTCGATGCGAGTCCCAACGACTTCGCCGGGCATCCTCTGTCTCGTCTTCCTCAGGGGATACAGCCAGTGCATCTCGAGGCCTAGACACAGTTACTCTCGATTCCTTCAAGTCGAGATTGAGAAAAAATGTTGATGTAGATGCTGCAAGTCGCTTCTTTTCCTTGTACGGAATCGGGCTGTCCATGCGGCCTGCCGAGGCCTTGTCTGCCTCCAGGGTGTCGTCCATGAGAGAAAATGGGGAAAGATTTCCTGCAGGCTGAATCTCGGACACCCAGAGGGGATCCTGGTTCTCCTCCACAACTTCGTCAGGAGGGCTGCTGGGATGAATTGGCCCACCATCTGCCTGGGTGTCTGAGCCAGGCTTGTAGAGGGAGTAGGCGTCAATAAAGATGGGCTCGTGAGGTACCACAGGTTCGAGGAAATTGCTGTCAATCAGAGCCTGTCCAATGGAGGTCGCTTCTCCGCGTGAAGAGACTTTTCCCTGAGCCACAAGCCAGTCAACAAGCTCGTTGCCAACCACACAATTGCTGTACGAGTGAAGACGGTGCCGGTGGGTCTGGAACGAGACGCCGTGAGTTGGGTGCTGTATCTGGGACCACAGTTCGCGTATGAACATTTTGTCATAGACGGGAGTTCTGCCCGGCGAGGGGCTCTGAAAGCCGGCCGTGTCGGACGGGCTGTAGTCCTCCGTGTCGGCCTTGGGCACAACCAGGGCTTCCTCTCGAAATCCCAGGGAAGTCTTCCTCCGCCCCGACAAGCCCCACGTGCCCGCGTCGGGAGAAGTGCAGTCTTCCTCCTCCGCGCGTATCATGCCCAGTTTGTTCTGCAGGTCGGAAAGGACACCTCGCAAATCAGCGCTCAGGTCTAACGATTTGACGTATGACAGCACCACTTGGCAGCAGTACATGCAGACCCGCAAATCACCCCTATATCCAATTATTTTGCCAGGAATTTCGCGGTTGCAACAGCGGCTGCAGAAGATCTGGCCACAGATCCTGCAGTGGTGGCGCCGGCGGAACGTCGTGAACTTGTCGCCGCACTCGTAGCACTCTCTGCAGTTGCTGTCAGGCATCCAGTACTGCTTGAAATCTGCTTCCCTGTACGCATTCGGAGCAACGACACCGCGATCCATAATGTGCGCGATGCGACTCAACACACCAGAAAAACTGCGCGTGTACAGAACGTCCAGTTCTCCCCTGCTTTCGGGTGCCGCCGTTACTCGGGTATCGACCGACGATGGCACGGGGTGCGAGTCGGCAGTGAGCGTCGCACTTATCGGAGAGTTCTGTCCGGTCCTAGCACTGGGCGGTGACTGGGGCTCCACAACTTCATCCTCGGGAATGCTATGGCAAGCACTGTCGTCGGGCACAACTTCAGGTACAGCAGCATCTGTGGTCACGCCGCTTCGAGTTGCGCGAGAAAGCTTAAAGAAACGGCCCAGTGAAAATCCACTAGCTTTTGCCTTCACGTCGGAGCTCAGAGGAGCGAACTCGGTGAGCGACGTGGGCGAGTCAAGTTTCTTCGCCCTGCGACGATATTCACTGGGCTCCATTTTGTACGCCCCGTTGACAGCAGGCCAGCTGTCTCCGTTGCTCAACTATGGCATAGCTTCAGGCTTGAACGAGACTGATGCGTCTTGCCGTGACTACTTTGCAGCCCAAACACCGGGCAAAACTAGATTTGATTACTTTTACAGCCATGACCGTATGAATGAAACAGTACCAACACCGCTTTCACAACCCGATCGCTTTACCCGTTTCTCCGCGCGAGGACGCCGCCGATGGGGCCGATGGGCCGATGGGCCGATCTGAAGGCAAAGGCCAAACCGTAGCCCAAAGATATCCAAAGTACGCTAAAGCCGATGCAGCGTCAAACAATGTCGTATACAGTATTATCGCAATCACTACATAGTTAAACACAAACTGAATTAGTAATTACTTCACTGTATAAAGCCATAAAGTTATAAATAATGTTTACTGACGAAAAAGGATCATTATCCTCATCATCATAAGACGACTGCAGCAGACGGCAGTATCGTCTGCTCAATCGTCGTGTGCTTCTGCTCACTCGGTGCAGTGCCTCTGCTCGGGAAATATGTTAAATGTCAGCGCAATTAGCTGTTTTTTACGCCACCCGTTTTAAGTAGCACCTCACATAGTTCAATGACGGTGTAAATAGCAAACACAAATAGCTTTTTTTTTTTTTTTTCAGGATTAACACCTTTTTATTTTGTGTTATATATAGCTCGATATCGTCTGAGATGTACCCAGCACCTACTTTTTTGTGAGCCAGTAAGATGACCGGCGGGCATTCTGGCCTCATACAGTTCTATTTTTTCACGAAATCACTAGAGTTGAATCTTTGGCTAGCGTTATTCGCTTTGAGGCCGTTTGAAAAAGGGAACGGAATAAACGTTTTGCGTTTCTACGATGAGTAACTTTTCGGTTGTGTAGTACGTCTGGCAGATCCAATGGTCAAAAAATGCGAGATGGCGGTGGTTCTTCGGTCATTTTGCGACTCCTAAAGGCAAAACAAGGTGCGCCGAATCTTGACGCACCTGTGGTAAGTGCAAGCAATCTGAAAGCCAACCAATGTATATGTTTTTTCCACCGAGAAGAAATTGCATATCGTAGAAGAGTTTGGTGTTGGGACTGTTGGTGCATACTTTGAAGAACGGTGGAACCCAGCCTTGAAGACGCGCACACGAGGAGAAAGTACGTGTGTTGTCCTTAGCGTGTGTGTTGTTCTACTCCTAGTGTACGCGTCTTCAAGGGTGGGCTCCACGCGTTCTTCAAAGAAATTGCATGACAGTATCGAGGTTATAACCAAAAGTGTTTTTAAAAAAGCAATTGACAAAACCCAACAGAAATAATTGTGTTTGTCTTATTTGTTGCGAGCGGCCTGTGACGCAGGTTGGGGAACCTGTCCCGTGAAGCTCCCGCTTCTCCGGCGACTTGCAGGGCGCTCCGCCGGGCGCAGGGATGCGTTCGCCCGGGGTTAGGGTGGCTACTAGCCACCCTACCGGGGTTGCCGCTGTGCCTTATCACTGTAGCCGGATGTTTCTCCGCGCGGCGCAAGTAGGGCGTTACTGGGAATATTTTGAACATCGCGTGAGCCGTTCCCGTGATTTTTTGGACTTAATATGCTTATAAACGACTCCAGTGATGACAAACAAACTGCGTGAGACAAGGCAGACGATATCACGCATTCATAGCAAACCCCTTTCAAAACGCGCGCGCACTGACGTCACGGGTCCGGCGCTTTGGCGGAGTGATAGTCAAACCCGTTTATAGCGAATTGCAATATGCACCGCGATTAGTTCGATATATCCAATAGTTCGATATAGCCGAACCCGCCTATAACGAACTTATCGTTACAAGTTCGCAATCCGCGGGAGCCCCCCTCCCGCTCCCCAACTCCACCATCCCCGCATGCAAAAACGAACACAGTAAAGTAGCCGTTACCATACCCAAAATAATCCATTTATTGCAAGTATTAAAGCTACCTTCCGCCTGAACTGCCCACTTTGCAAAAAAAAAAAAAAAAAAAAGCTGTGATTTTTGTTTTCACTTTCGTTTTGGCGGCTTCAACTATCATATCATTCTCTACACGAAACATTATTTGCACCAGTTCGAGTCCGCGAGCTCCTAAATCAAGCATTGGCGGAGCACATTGACTGCTGAAAGCGCTTCATTATAAGCGTCGGACGGCTTTCACTCGCGACATCATCGGGAATGTGGGGGAGCTCTTCCCACAGTTCACCGATGCTGCTGTCTTGGTCCGGACTCGCTGACTGCGCGGGTTCCGTCGTGAGTCCCGCGCGTCGGAAACAGTTACGGAAAGTGTCGGGCGTCATGCCGCTTCGTGCGAGGCGCAATGTCTAAGTCGCAACTCTTGCTCACTGGTCGCGGCCAATCCACATCTCAATCGCCGCTCCGAGACCATGCATTTCGGCGGCCATTCTAGGCGCGCAGAGTTCGATGTGAACTTCGTCATAAGGAATACGTTTCCCATGTATTTCCGTAACTGAAATATTTTTGTTAGATATATAGCATAATTCGCTCTATCCGGGTTCGTTATAACCTGGTTTGACTGTACACTACATGAGGTGGTGCCGTTCTTGAGTTGTAACCGAGTATAGCGCGCTGTACCGCCGTCGCCATCACATGTTTAAACTAAACGCATAGGCACAAGATCCGCCATTTTTTTCAATGAAAAAAAAAAAAAATAAGAAGCTACAAACTATTCACGCGCTTGCGAACGTCTTGGAGTTAGCAAAACTCTTTTTACTTGAAAATAATATTTTTACTCAAAGAAAAAAATAGCGCGAAGCGAGCACTTGCCTTACATTTGTTATTCCTATTGCATTTACCACAGAAAAAAAAAAAGATATTTTATAAATTCTTGACCACTTGCACTTCCGCGTCCAATATTGGCCATATTTGGGCTGGCCCAACGCCACCTCCATCCTTTAGGCCTTTCCAAAAGTTTGACGATAAATAGAGTTGTTGTACACGCGGCTATAAACAATTGTGCGACTTTTGCCTCACTCACTAAGTGAACCAAAATCAGCCTTTCTCGTAGTAGTGTGCGAGATTTCGGCGCACGTTAAAGATCCCCGGGTGGTCGAAATTAATCCGGAGCCCTCCACTACGGCGCGCCTCATCGCCTGAGTAGCGTCGGCGCGTTAGACCTCACAATCAAACAACAATCAACTTTCTCGTAGTAACAATTATACAGCCGCACAATTGTCGGCCGTCGTCTTCGCGAAGTACGAAAACTAACGAAACTGCTCCTCTCTTAAATAATAGACTACACTTTTGTTCAATTCCCAAGTGAAGTATGTACTTTGAGCGTTAGATTTAGTTTATTTGAAAGTAAAATGTTTTCAACAGCACCTGTCTCTGGTTAAAGAAGAAAACAGCGGTAGATAGGATGTTTTCGTGCTTTAGTGCATCATTTAGCTGTGGTAGCTGGCTTAGTTTCAGACCACTTTTATAATTCGATTCTCGATGTGCAGCAAGGCGAAAAATACTGGGCCGATATTCGCGAAGCTGTTTGTACGTAATGTATAGTATTAATAGTGATTGATCGCCGCCCGCGTGCGGTTTGTTCCCTTCAAATAGAGCAACGTGATAGCCGAGGCGTCGGCTATAACGAAAGCTGCTTTTCGAAATCGCACGGGCAAGTAGCTTTGTAAATCAGGGCCCTTTTTTACTTGCAATGCCGAAAATTGCTACTCCAGCAGTTATTATGACGGAAAAAAATTACTGTCGGGCGGTCTACTTCATCTCGACTGATAGCAACGGGATTCCGGAATTGCGCCTAACTCCATAATCATGGGCAAACGTTAGTGGAAGTTCTTCTGTGGAAATAACAGAGCGAAACGCGCATTTAAAGGCGGCTCTGAGCGGCCGCCGGTCCTGGCGCGGCCGCTTCCGTTCCATCACGTACGTCACGTCCGGCTGCCGCTATGGCCGCCTTTTCTATTCAGCTTCGGTAGAGTGGCTAGCCACCCTAGTAAAAATCGCGAGGGGAGCATCAGTGAACCGTAATTATCACTTTTTTGCAATGAATTTCGTTTTTTAGGCAGAATGCGGTAGGCGGGATCTTAGTAGAGACGCAGTGGTCGCACATTTGCGAAAGCGACGCGCCAGCAGGTTGTCGTGCGCCAAGCGCACCCACAAGACAGCCCGCAAATCATGCTCTTTCGCTGCAGCGGAACGTGAGTTCACCAAACGATTCGCTGGCAACCCGTTCGCTTTCGTTCGCATGGTTTGCGAGCGTGTGTGGTTTCGTTCGGATTTACGCAGTGCTCCAGCGCGTGCAATCCAGTGTCTAATGTTGGTAAGCCTGACGGTTCCATACCGACGAAATATAAATAGCGATGTGCAAGTTCATATCGACGCAGAATAAACATTCAACTGATCCTGTGCAGGCACATCTCACTTTCGTGTTGTGCCGATTCCTATGAAAGAGGGATCAACCAAATTTTTTTTTCCTTACGTGCCAGCACTTCGTCTCCTGGCTCCTCAAACTGTTGGTTAGTTGGTTAACAAATCGACTTTATCCTCCTCGCGTGCTCTGTTAAACGTCTCATTAGATTCAGCGATTGGTTCATTTATTCACGTTTCTTGCGCACCCAAAACACCACTACGGCTTTTACATTGGTACACTCGCCGTAACATAACAATATGAACACTTTTAACAAACAGCAGATTACCGGCCGCTGTGGCTCAGTGGCTAAACGTTGTGCTGCTGAGCACGAGGACGCGGGTTCGATTTCCGCCGCAGCGGCCGCTTTTCTGAAAAGCTAAAACGCCCCTATGTGTACGATATTTCGGTGCGCGTTAACGATCCCCAGGTGGTCAAAATTAATCCGTAGACCTCCACTACGGCGCGTTTATCGCCTGCGCGTTGCGTCGGCGCGTTAAACCCTATACGCCTCGAGATTCGCGAATCAAGGTGGTCAAATTGTTATGGTGACGTCTGTAAGCTATGCACGTTTAGGGTACTAAATAAAACAGCTGCGTCTTGGTAAGCGCTCTAACGCCAACAAGAGCTGGGGAGGCGGTTCTGCGCGCTTCTTGGCCGCTCTTGCGGGCGTCGGCGAACAGCATATCACCGTGTCACCTTCGACACAGCACAAGTAATTCTATTTATTGTCGAAAACTGTAGAAAAGCGGCTGCTTGTACGGAGAAAAATTGTTTCGGGGAGTGAACCATAGCTGACAAAAACTTGTGCCTTTTATGGGATATGCACGCGAAAATGTAGTACACTCAAAGGCTGTGCATTGTCAGATTTGCCCACTCATGCCTTATAGTAAGAACCAAGGTATATGTTAATGAAACCACGAAAATAATGGTCTGCAAAAGAATAGTCTACGGCAATGAAAAAAAAAAAGGAGGCATTAAAAAAGACATTTGTTCAAAGGTAGTTCACCAGACCAACTAGATGCGAAGATGATATTTCGCAGACATTGGGGGGGGGGGGGGTTGATGAGGAGGAGGACTTTACAAATGCGGAGCGTCCGAATGAACTTGGAGTCACTTTTCGGGGTCTCGGCGGACTCATTTTTTGAAGAATACCTTTTCGTAAGATAGAGTGCCTCGATGGAGCGCGCGGGCATCAAGGCAAGAGTGTCGTATCTGATAAGGGCTATTTTTTATGCGTAGCTTCCAGAGACGTAGCTCGGAGGATAAATGTAACAGATTCGGGAACTTGGACGGTACAGCGTTCGGAAGAAGGATATTGGCGCACTTGCGTGCTGTCATGAGTGCTCCGCTAATAGCGGCACTGTCATGGTGACACCAGTAGATTGATCGGTATGCGAAGCTACTCGGATAATGTCTTCATCCGTGAATTTTACCTCCATAAGCTCCTGAAACACACATACTTCACACCAAAAAATTCTAGCTTACCCCGGAATTCTCTGTGACACAGATGTTTTCCCGCGGCACAGCGCGTATCGGAAAAGGCGAGCGTTAGTTACCCAGTATTTCCTCATAAGCAAACACTACTTCACACCAAAAAATTCTAGCTTACCCCGGAACTTGCACGTTGTTGCGGTTCCCAGTATTTCCTCACTCGGCAGCGTGACCGGTGCTGGCGTCCGTTGGTCCGGAGTTGGGACAAACATTGGGGCCGAGTATAAGAAAGCAACTTTATGTACAGAAATTTACATGGCGTTTGACTGAGTGAATAGGATGCTGCGCTCCTGCGTGCGCGAGATAAACTAATTAAGTTGGGTCCGTCCACTTTCACCCTTTTTCCCGCTGTTTTCAAGAACGCACCAATCACGAAAATCTGTGGCACTGAATGTACGCCCACACACTCACAGAGAGAGGGCACTTTCCTCTTGCACAGGTCAGCGTCAAGTTGACTTCGGTGGTGCAGCCTTCCTAGGGTCGAAGCCCTCAGGACCCCCCGAGGATGAACAGACAGGAGGACGCATGGGCCCTGTCGGTAATCCGGCGTCGGGCGCTCGTTGAACAGCGGCGTTTCGCACACGCCACAAAGGGTTCCCGCGATGCGCGCCAAACGGGCGGCGCCGCACGATGCCTTTGTCTGCCCTCGCCGGCGGGTGCTTGGGTGACCGTGAACTCGCCGAAGGCGGCTTGCGTCCAGCAGCAGCGTCAGTCCCCGCCGCGTCATTCTTCACAAAGTCGGGTCGCTTCCCGTCGATGAAAGGGGGGGGGGGGGGGGCGGAACCGGACGACGGAAGGCCTGGGTGGGCGAATCCGGTAATATTGAGGACGATCTTCGCAACACCGTACGTCGATCGTAACATGCGCAAGCTTCGTGTCCCTAGTGTAATCCGCCTCTTTCACAACCCCACTGCGCATGCGCAATCCCCTAGCGGCCAAGTCCCTAAGCAGTCCAGTAGGGGCAGCAGACGACATTCCCCACAGCTCCCGCACAAGCGGGAAGGGGTCGTGGTTGTATTTACATCGTTTGATTTTTTGTGTGTGCTCGTTGTGCGCGGAACAATGCCCACAACTTGTGCTGCGTTCCGCTGTAACTCGGAGTGCCGGGGCACTCCGGGGCCCCGGCAGACAGCAGGGTCGGGGAACACAGCAGTTGCACAGCATCTAAGCGTCGTTCTTTTGACATTTCAAACGCTCGCAGGTGCAGAAACACTCACAGCAGCGCGCAAAACACGAGCAACACAACGGCGAAGAGATGCGCGATCGAGAAAGACGCTGCTAATTCCGAGGGCCAGCTGGGTTCGTCTTGAGCCGGACGTGCGATGCTGCGACGTCGCGGTGACAGGTGCACGAGAGATAGACCCCGACGAACGCGTCCGCCGCCTCATGCAGCTGACGTAGTGCGAGTGAAAAGGGCGCAGAACTAAGTCCTTCTCCCTTTCCAGTTGGTGTTGGAAGAACCCTCGTGCGTGGACACAGCCCATCCAACGCCCCGTCCACCGTAGGGTCCCGGCGCAATAGACTCCCAGGAAGGCACATAGGCGTGCGCACAAGGGGGGCAGGGGGAGCGGCCGCCCCCCCCCCCCTAATCATCTGAAGGGGGGCGCCAAATTGGCCCATATTTTACCAATGTAACACATTAAAGTAAAAATTTCTGCTCAGAAATATTTTGTGTTGTAATTCCATCGAATTGAAATAAAAATTTTATGACCATTCCTCTTTGCACTGCGTTCGGACCGGTAGGCCTTCAGTGGGAAGAGGTCGGGAGTTGCTGTAAGGAGGGGGGGCGCAGCGGTAAGACTTTGCCCCCCTTAATCGAGAACTCTGCGCACGCCTATGGGAAGGCACCAAGGAACCTGGAAGGCACGCGGCAGGGCTGGAAACAAAAACGGCCAGGGAGAAATCGGGTCAAGGAACCACCAGAGACTCAACTAAAAGCAGCCGAGGTGAGCGCCTTTTCCACAATGAGCCTCCCCCAAACCATTTTAAAGCTAGCCACGCTTAACGTGGTTAGCCTAGCCTCCTCAAAACGACGAATTTGGCTTATAGACCTTCTGAATCAGAAAAAAATCGATCTAGCCTTTCTTCAGGAAACAAAAATTGGGAACACAAACGATGCAAAAAATTTTGTTCGCCTGTTCGGCAATCAGTTCTGGTGATTTCACACCCTGACCGGGAACCTAGCAGGCGGCGCCTGCAGCTATTCTCGTTTAAGGTCGAAAAATACAGGGGCCTTATTCTCGCTAGGAAAAAAAATGATTCGGTCAAAATCGTCAACTGCGAATTACAGGAAGATGGCCGTTTCAACTTAGTGGGCGCATTGGTGGGAAGGGAACTCACCCGATTCCTTCGCATGTACGCTCCCAATGATTCATCATCACGAAGTGAGCTCCTCATCTTCACCTGCCCTCTTTTGAATGTCCCATGCACCGTAATATTGAGCTGCGACTTTAATGGTGTGAAGGAAAAAATGACAGAGCGGGTGGGTGCATTGGCGCCGATGCCTCGTCGCGAATTTTAATGTCAGCCCTTCGTGACTGTGACCTGGCCGACGCGTCTTCGGGACGGAAGTGGGCGACCCCACGATACACCAGATAGAGTGTGCGTGACAGGCCCAGGCTGGACCGGTTCTATGTCTCAGACAAGATGACGCCGTGTCATCCGTCCCACTGTCTGACCACGGCTTAGTGACATGTAAAATACGATGTAAACCAAAAACATGGCACAAAAAAAAAAATCCCCGTTGGATCATGAATGCATCGATCATGCGAAATTTGTAGAACACGTGCGGGACGAAATAAAATTTTTAAGGTCCCGCACGATAGGGTCGAGCGAGTGGAAATCCTTCAAAGCTAAAATTATAGAAGTTCAAACCACAATAGACAGGCGAGAGGCCGTACGAGGTAGGGCGACCCAAAAAGCCTCATGTCAACGCTTTCAAATCTCATCGAGGCGGATGAGAGGCCTGGGGAATTTTGAGGACATCCGTGTAACAACAAAAAAAGAGTTGTTCAACGAATTAGAACTTCGCTACTGGGGCGCCTTGGTTCGCAGCAGGGAGCAGAGAGTTGAGCAGGAGGCTCAGACCTCTAAAATCTTCTGCACGCTAGAGAGAGAGAACGCTAGCCGGGAAAACATCACCGAGGTCCACCATCACGGGCAGCTCGCACGGGGACCAGAGTCCTATTACGCTCACTTTTTCAACCTACAGATCGGATTAGACACTGTTCCCCAGGACGTTCTCAGCAATCGAGCTATAAGATATCGGATGATTTGAAAGAAATAACTCCCCAATAACTGCAGCGGAGGTAGAATCCGTAATTAAACAGCTTCCCAGAAACAAGTCACCAGGTCCAGACGGGATTGTCTCAGAATTTTATCAGGCTTTTCAAAAAGAATTAAGCCCCGTCCTCGCTTTAGTCTTTGAGGACACAATGCAAAATAAAGATGCCCCCCCCCCCCCCCCCCCACCCCCTTCTATGCGATATAGCCATTTGGTCCTAATGCCGCGAACACCACAGTCTGTTTCAACCCCAAGCACATCCGACTTCCGCCCGATTTCCCTGCTGTGTTCGGACTACAAAATCCTGGCTCGGATAATGGCTCATCGACTCGAAACAGCCCTTAGTACGTTGGTAGTAGGCCCACAGCAGACTTGCGGTTTTAAAGACCGAACAATAAACTCCAACCTGCACTGGCTGAGGACCGCTTGTGGGGCGGGAGAGCTAGGATTAGCAACTCTGGCTGTGATTCATCTCGACCTGAGGAAGGCATTCGGCAGGGTACAATGGTCTTCCCTATTCTAGGTCTAGGCTCCCTCCACTTGAGGCCGTGGCTGGCCACATCAATTTCTGTCGATTACGGCTCCCGCATCACCGGGTTCTACAAGGAGATTGAAAGCGCGGAGGCTTCACTGCAGATGCTGTTTTCGCGGGAGTACCTACCTGCTCGCTGTAAAGCCGCGAAAGCTATACTGGGACTTGGTAGCACAGACACTGCAACCACCCCTGTACCGTCAGCCTCCGGTCCCTCAGGGTGGAGATGATGTGGTCAAGTGAGTTAAGCAAACGCCCATTCCAGTCGGCACTAAGGACTTTTTCTTTCTTTTCTTTCGCTTCCACGTCCTAGGGTTGCCAGTTATGGCCCGTCAGCAGGAGCGGGGCTTCTTCCTTCTCTGGGGCACAGGGTGCCTCCTATGTGGAAAGCAGGAGACCCCCGAACATGCCTTCTTCGATTGCAACACGGCCTTTTTTTTCTGGGACTAGATCAAAACGTGTTTCCATACCTCGTGGAACGTCACATGGCCGAGCCTATAGTTTCTGTGCGTGGAAGCGGACCACCTCGCCGTCCGTCACTGCGTCCTCGCCATAGGTCTCTGTGCTGGAATGTTTCCCTCTTTCACTCAACAAAAACTGGTGCGGTAATAGAGAGGCTAAAAAGCATTTTTGCACGTCATGGCATTCCGGAGACAGTGGTGACGGATAACGGACCACAGGTTTCTTGTACAGAGTTTGAGAAGTTTGCCCATGATTACGGTTTTGGTCACGTCACTGCAAGCCCTAGGTACCCTCAGGCTAATGGGGAAGTAGAACGCATGGTGCAAACGATTAAGCGCCTGATACTCAAATCCAAGGACCCATACCTGGCTCTGCTTGCCTACAGGGCAACCCCAGGTATCCTCGGCTCTAGCCCAGCGGAAATCCTCATGGGCCGGCGTTTTCGGACAAGAGTTCCAATGGCACCGCAACTGCGTGATCCAGTGCAGCCCCCGCGGCTTGCTCTGGCGGCCAGAGACAGAGCCAACAAGAAGTTGCAAGCACAGCACTACAACAAACGAGGGAATTGGATAAAGCGAGAGGGAATTGGATAAACTAACACCAGGTGATTGTGTGAGGGTAACGGACATTAAAACCAGAGGAACGGTGCTAGCGACAGCCACTACTCCACGTTCCTATAATACGAACCAAGGAAGGGGTTACGCTGCGACGTAACAGACGAATGCTGAACCGCTTGCCACAACAGGGGAAGTGTGAAGGCAGCTACGAGTTTCCAAATGAAAGCGAGTCAGCCAAATTGGTTTCGACTGAAAGGGAGCAACCCACCGCATCAACTTCAGCGTTAGTGCCTCCAGATTCAGAGGCTGGGATTTTGACGTCCGTACCTTCAGCTTCATGACTGTGACCAGGTCTGGTAGAGTAGTAAAGCGACCAGTTCGCTACGGTATTGATGAATGAGGTTTCGTACGTGGTCCCTCGCCACTAAGGGTTCTTGATTTTGTTCATGTGTGGATGTTCTAAATGCCACGCGCAAAAAAGAAAAAAGAAACACTCTTCTATTGTGAAAAAGGGGGGATGTGCTGGAATGTTTCCCGTGCCGCTGAAAGTGCACTCCTGCATGACGCGCCGATCCACCGTGCCTGGCGCCTGTATGGAACCACGTGTCTCTGACGTCACAGTTGCGAAATAAACGGCGGGGGTTTTGTTGCTTGCTTATCGACTGGACTGCCATCGCCTCCTTTCTTTCGCCGATCACGGACTGATAGCGGCGGGCGCCGCCACGACAGTCTCCACTCCCTCTGGAAAGCCAGGGTAGAGGCAGTGAAGTGCGCCCTCCACCCACAGCCGGCATGGTGACATTTTGTGCGGAAGGTGGAATGGGTAGTTAATGGTCTCGGCACACCCAGCTCGGACCTAGAACAGCGACGAACGCTCGCCCGAGAGAGAGAGAGAGAGGCTCTCTAATGTGAACTGGTGAGGTCAGCCCTGCTAGTGACAAGGCTTTGCTACGCCAGAACTACAATGATTGATGAGTGGTGAATAGTAGACATTAGAGGTACGGCAGGAAGAAGACAAACAAGAAACGTTAAAAACGAGAAACAAGGTAATGCTGCTAGCAGAGACCGCGAAAGCTATACTTTCGTAAATTCTGAATCAGAATGCTAAGTAAACGCTGCAAAAAAAAAAAAAAAGGTAAAAACACCGACCCAAGAAAAATAAGTAGGTGAACACCACAGCGCGAAAAAGTACATATCATGAGACAATTGCGCTGTCTATGATCTAAAGAGATTTGTCCAGTTCAAAGTCAGTCATGCTGTAAAGGCTATAAGACAAATGAGGAGAGGTGCAGACAGGGAAAGTTCTAAACCCATGAAAAAAACTTGAGCACTCAACAGGCCAGCGCATCCTTGCCTGATACGATCAATCCCTCTTTTAAGTTCTATATACAAGAGAGATTAGCGCCGGCCTAGACACCCCACATAATCTCTTTAGTTTAGCCTCTGTTGCGGTATCGCCTGTGATGCCGTTGTCATTGTTCTTCCTTCTTCGTTTCGTGGTTTTATTGCTAGATTTATGTTCATTGCCATCCACTAGAATGTATACCAAAAAATGTAACCGACACATTTGCCGTCAAAGATACTGCCGAATCATGTGTAACACTCTGCATAACGTGTATTTTTTATGTAAATAAAGTTATCGTTAGAAAAAAAATTTCTTGGCGTGGTAACTGATTTCCAGGATTTCACAATCTACCAATGGAACTGCCGGTCATTCAAAAACAAGAAAAATTAGCTAGCCCTATACATTTCCCCAATTCCTCCTCAGGTCATCGCCCTACAAGAGGCTGACACCCCCAACCCATCACTTCGAGGATATGCCACTTACACACAAGACCCCCTGCACCGCACTGCAACGTTAGTGGCAGAGCTGGAATGGCAACGAACCCAAGACACCCTGGGCAGTGATCACTATATTATCAAGATAACGACTAACCTCCGATGCACCACGCGCTCATTGGGGAAGGCTAGGATCACAAATTGGCCCGAATTCCGCAAGGACCCAACCACACTTCCCCCCATCACAGACAGCCTTGAAGATTGGACAGCAGCCCTGGAAGCCCTGGTCGAGAAACACACAAAAACGGTGCAACTCACCGATAAACACCCGGAGGCTGACACCCATCTGCTGCATATATGGGAAGCCCGCAGGGGCCTGGTCAAACGGTGGCAGAAACAAAAACACAACCGCACCCTCAAAAAACGCATCGCGAACATTACCCTGCAGGCTGTGCAGTATGCACACACCCTCACAGTACAAAATTGGCACTCTTTCTGCGACCAATTAAAGGGCACCCTAAGCACGAAGCGGACCTGGCACATCCTTCGCAAGCTCATCGGAGACAAGCCTACACGCACCACCCACCACCACCACCAAATTAATCGCCTCATCCGAAAACAGCGATCTACCCCCCCCCCCCCCCCCCCCCCTCCCAGAACTCCTCAACTCTCTCCGTGACCACCTCTTTGGGCACCAGACAACCTACCCCAAGCCCACTTCGGTCCTATATTCAGGCCCCACTAACGCCGCATTGGACAACCCCTTCACCACCGAGGAACTACGCCAGGCCCTCACCAAGCTTACTAGAAATACAACTCCTGGCCGCGATCGCATCACCAACAAGCTCCTTCGAAATCTCGACGACGAGGCCCAAGAATCTATACTGGATCTCTTTAACCACCACTGGCAAGCGGGCACGCTCCCTCCTCAATGGCGCCACGCCGACATTACTCTAATTCCTAAACCCAATAAGCCGATTGCACCCACTAACCTACGTCCCATATCCCTCACATCATGTCTCGGAAAGCTGCTGGAACATATGGTACACGCAAGACTCACTGCCCATCTGGAAAATAATGACCTCTTTCCGCACACCATGTTTGGCTTCCGTAACCACCTTTCCACACAAGACGTTCTTCTTCAGCTAAAAGAACAGGTCATAGACAACCTCAGCAAAATTCATCCCAGCGCAATCTTAGCTTTAGATGTACGTGGAGCCTTTGACAACGTCACCCATGAAGCCATCCTCAATGGGCTAAACACCACACGCTGCGGTCAACGCACCTTCGACTATGTACGGGCATTTTTATCCGACCGAACTGCCACAATCCGACTCGGATCATTGATCTCCCCAACGTTCTCCACACCCCCCAAGGGCACCCCACAAGGTTCTGTTATCTCCCCCTTATTGTTTAATATCGCCCTTCTAGACCTGCCTAAGCAGCTTTCCGGGATCCCTAACCTTCACCATGCTCTCTACGCGGATGATCTTACCTTCTGGATCACCAAAGGATCACCCGGCACCCAACAATCCGCTTTACAACAAGGGGTGGACACCGTCCTCAACTACCTAGCACCACGCGGTCTCACCTGTCACCACTCAAAATCAGCCCTTCTCGTCCTTCGTGCACGTACCCGTGGAAGACCCCCGAACCGGCACCGGACCCTCAGGTCATGATTCACCAGGAACCTGTCCCGCAAGTGAAGACACTACGAATCCTGGGTGTAAGCTTCCACGCCGATGGATCTGGAAGAGCACTACTACCCCAACTACACTCCACAATATCGCAACTCGCCCACCTCATCCGTCGTATATGCATGCACAAACACGGTCTTACAGAACAAGACACGTGTCAACTTGTGCAAGCATTACTGCTCAGCAGGCTTACATATGGCACTCCCTATGTCCAACTCCGACCCCAAGAACACTCCAAATTGGATGCTCTCATCCGTCGAGCCTACAAGATAGCCCTGGGACTACCGGCTTTCACTTCCACCAACAAGCTCCTTCAACTTGGCATACATAATTCGCTCTCCGAACTTATAGAAGCCCAAAGAACCAGCCAACTCTCTCGCCTTACGCTCACCCCCACAGGCCGCACAGTCCTCCAGAATTTAGGCCGTCCTACACCAGAACCCCATGAAGCACTACAGCCGATACCACCTCATATTCGGGCCACCATCAAAGTCACCCCCATTCCACGACATATGCATCCCGAGTACAACAAAGGACGTCGCAACGCTCGTGTTCACTACCTACATAAGAAGTACTCATCGGACAACGACACCCGCTACACCGACATCGCTCACTCAACTTCCCACTCAACCCTAGTGGTCACCGACACCAACGGCACCTTATACACTGCGGCCACATACCGCCACCTCTCCCCATCTGCAGCGGAAGCTACTGCAATAGCCCTAGCAATGCATACAGCAACGTGCGACTACCTCACAATTATCACGGACTCGCAGCAAGCCTGTCGAAGATACCTCCTTGGAAGAATTCCTCCACCTGCCCTCAAGCTTCTACAAGCCGTAGTATCACCTCCTAACGTGACCATCGTTTGGACCCCAGGTCATGCCTCCCTCCCCGGGAACGAAGCAGCCCATGCTGCGGCCCGCGAACTTCACTTCCGGGCACTCCCGACGAGGCCGGGCGACTTGGACACCCTGACTGACACGCTACACCCACTACCAGCCACCTACTCCGACATCTTAGCGCACTATCGCCACACCCGCCGAGAATACCCTCCCCCACACCCTGCACTCACCAACGAAGAATCCCGCATCTGGCGACGTCTCCAAAAAAATACATTCTACAACGGCACCATCCTCTCTCCCATATCTCCCCCAGCCGTTTCACTATAACTGCCGTGACTGCCACACCCCAGACACAACCCCCCACCTCGTATTCTTCTGCCCACACCATCCCTCCCCACTTCCCACACCTATTTTTGAGCAGTGGGAATGCGCGCTGACCAGCTCGGACCTGCAGGACCAGCAAAGCCTGATCCAGCGGGCCACCCGAGCAGCGACAGCACGCGGCTACCTGGACTAAGGCGGCCGCCCATCTGCTCTAAATATGTAAAATAAACGTTTGTTCCTCCTCCTTCTCCTCCTGTGGACGGAATCAAACCTTGTTCCCTCGCGTTTAGAAACCTGCCTCTATCCGATTGCTCCATTTCGACATGATCGAAGCGGTTTGGAAATCTCCGACGACAACAGAACAATCCGTCAGAAGATTGACGTTTCTCTGGCTGCTGTAAGGCTGTTAGCCACAAGACGTTAGGGTTAACTTCCCCTTTGGTGGTTTGGGGCTTCAGTCTTAGCGTCAAATCTTAGGGCTCAAGACCTCAAACCAGCACGAACTCAAAAAATTAAAGCTGTTTGTAATGATTGCAGCGCCGATGATCCCCGTCTTGACGATGACCCCCCTCCCTTCTCGTGGCCTTGTTGGGTCTCCCCGTCCTGTGACGGAATGTTGGGGCGGCCTCCGCCGACGCCAGCGAGTCGCAGCCCTTTGTATGGGCCTCGCCGGGGGCTTTTACGCGGCGTCGGGGGAGGCTTTCCTTGCATCCTGACCTTCGGGGACGGCCAGGGGGGGAGCGGAGGTCAAAATCCTTATTGGCATGTGCGCTGCTGTGGGGGAGGCGGCATTGCTCGCGCCCTGCTCGCGCATGCTTCGACGAGTTTGTTCGGAGCTGCGGCCCAGAGTGGTCGCACCAAGACTTGCTCCCGTGGCGGTTTCTGGGCGCCAGAGCCCCACGAATTTTTCGCCAACCGTGCGGCGGTTCGGCACACTTTTGGCCTCCGGGCCACCATCAGGGATCGCGCCGCGATACCCCCTTTTGTGCGCTGCGGCGCTTTTAATTTTAATCCAGTTTTTCTTGTCTTGTGCTATGTTTCGTCGTCTCTTGTAAATACGTGTAAATAGACTTCTTTTTCTTCATCACTTACTGGCCTCGTCTCGTCATCGGGTCCTTCACCACTTCCACGACGACACCAACCACCTTCTTCAACGAACCTAACTTTACTGGCGCACCCCGACAGCGTCGTGGATATCTTCGTCGCTTCAAGTGACGAACTCGTGAACGAAGTGTGACCCAAAGGTGACCGCGAGAGTAGAAGAAAAAAGTCGTCTACACGCAACGACAACGATGAAGCAGGGCGGCTGCGCGCCGCCTACGAGACAACGGAGGGATTAGTTTTCCTGCCGGGAAGACTACACTTCAGGACCTGCCGATCCCCGCGGGAGATGAATGGGACTGACGTGCGTGGTGCAACGGGACGGCCGTATCATCGACGGTGAGTGGTCCGTCTCTGCACCTTTTCTTTTTTTGTGTGGATATCCTCATTGCCAGAGCCCATCATGGCTAGGGACAAAGTGCTCGAAGCGGAACGCGGAAAAACGCGAGAGCTCGAGCGGCTTGTAAGGTTGGCCGAAACCGAATACCGGGCGCGTCCGGGAAATAATGACGTAGTACTGCCGTGCTGTAGTTGCGGGCAAATCACGCATTCGTCCGCCGACTGCCGCCGTTATCGTTACCTCGATCGTGAACGTGATCCATCCCCGCAGAGGAACAGTGGGTTGAGGTAGTGGTTCCGGAGCCGGGAGAAAGACCTCGTGTGGTCACTGCGGCGGTGTCTGGCATCTCCAAAAAACGACCACGCAAGGTGGGCGGCGGGCTAGTGGCGCGGAGAGTCACCGCTATGCCGTTCAAACTGAGTCTCGACACCGTCAAGGCATTTGCGGTGTTAAGAAAGGTCATCACCCCTGATGAGCTGACAGGTCAGCTAAAATGATTTGCTGGCAGAAGGTTGCCATGAGGGGTGACTGCGGACCCCGTTATTCGTCCGGCGCCAAAGCCTATGGCCGTTGGCACCGCGGCTACACAGCTAGGGGCAGCAAGTCGGACCCTTCGGGCGAGAGGTACGACAGGTACACTCGTCTCGACGGCACGCACCGTGGAAGGGGTGGTCTACTTGCTAGGAAAAGCAAGTGAGCCGGTCAAATGGAAGGCGTCTCCGCTGAGCGTCACGGCTACAGGAGTAGAGGCGGGCGGTCAGATTGCCAATGCTTACTTGGGTTCAACAAAAGCTCTGCCGTACCGTGACCAGGCCGGCCAAAACCTTTTGCTGGTGGAAGACGCTCCCGCGGACATTTGCGGGGGCGGAAATACGGCAGGCACAGCGGCGGGAGGCAGAGGGCTGACGCAAAGGGGTGCTGCCTTTGCGGGCGACATGGACTCGTACAGAACTGAGCCGCTGTACGCACAGGCCGATACGCGCCCACAGCAGTGTCCGCCAGGGCTCACTTGCGTTGACAATTCGCCAAAGGGCTCTGACAACGGCTCGAACGTTGCGCTCGACGGGCTGTTGGGGCCTTCCAAGTTTGGGTGCAGCTCCGAAGCGCCGAACGGGGAGAACCCGCTGCTTGCGGGCGCAGCGAATCAGCAGGGGTCACAGGGAAGAAGAGGGGCCGGCGAAAATGTGGCGGAGAACAATTTGGCTTGCACTGGAGGGAACATGGTCAACCGCGGACAGGAAAAGGGAACCGGCTTAAAGCTTCGCTTCGGATACTGGTCATGTACGTGGCTCTGGCATTGTGACCTCCAGCACGGGTTGCAGAGGCGGATCACCTGACGCCTCGGCGACGAACGCCAAAAACCGCGGTTGGTGCCACAACCGAAGTGTGGACTCTCACCCCGAAGCTGCGCCTGATTAAGTTGAGTGTTTATAGGTGAAAAGAGAATGGACTGCGGTGGACTGATTGAACGCTCCTATACGGTTTTCATTTCGCTGCTGTTTTTTTCTTTCGTCCTATACCCAAGTGTGAGAGTAACTTTTCACCTTGTGTTGTTTTGCAATTGCGTTGTCATGTGGCTGCCGTGTTCTCTTGTTCCTCCCTTGTTCTCGCGAGTGAGCCTAACTGTTGCCTTTGTTGTTGTATACAGTATCCCACACGAGGGTATTTTGCAGGGTGTATGATGTTCCCCTGGAGTGTTTATGCATCCTTCGTGTTTTATTTCTTTTCGCGTAGCATTTTACCGTGCGCTTTGCTCGCAAGCGGAATGTCGCTTGCATGCATAGAGTCCTCAAGATACATTCCTCCATTTTCAGTGTTTTCTTCGCGAGTGTTCTTTGTTTTGGAGGGTATCGGCGCTGTAATCACTTGGTTGGGTTGCCTGTAGTAGGCCAATCAGTCCTGATACAGGCTTTTAATAGGGGAGCTGTAATGATTACAGCGCCGATGACCCCGTCTTGACGATGACCCCCTCCCTTCTCGTGGCCTAGTTGGGTCTCCCCATCCGGTGGCGGAATGTTGGGCGGCCTCCGCCGACGCCAGCGAGTCGCAACCCTTTGTATGGGCCTCGCCGGCGGCTTTTACGCGGCGTCGGGGGAGGCTTTCCTTCATCGTGACCTTCGGGGACGGCCAGGGGGGGAGCGGAGGTCAAAATCCTTATTGGCATGTGCGCTGCTGTGGGGGAGGCGGCATTGCTCGCGCCCTGCTCGCGCATGCTTCGACGAGTTTGTTCGGAGCTGCGGCCCAGAGTGGTCGCACCAAGACTTGCTCCCGTGGCGGTTTCTGGGCGCCAGAGCCTCACGAATTTCTCGCCAACCGTGCGGCGGTTCGGCACCTTTTTTGGCCTCCGGGCCCCCATCAGGGATCGCGCCGCGATACCCCCTTTGTGCGCTGCGGCGCCTTTTAATTTTAATCCAGTTTTTATTGTCTTGTGCTATGTTTCGTCGTCTCTTGTAAATACGTGTAAATAGACTTCTTTTTCTTCATCACTTACTGGCCTCGTCTCGTCATCAAGTCCTTCACCACCCTCCACGACGACACCAACCACCTTCTTCAACGAACCTAACTTTACTCCGTTCCACTCAATCTCAAAGCTTTCGGAAGTGCCGAGCAGTGATTCGCAATAATGAGTTGCACCGCCGTTATCCGCTCACTGCTGCCACCCATTGCATTACAAATTTCCCGCCTTCGCAGCGCTCGCGCTACCCCATCAAAACTGCGCCAGTGAGAGTTCTGTGGTTTTTGCTGCTTGCTTTAATTTCGTATGCTGGAGCTGCTTTTCTTCATTTGGAACGCGTAACTTCTTTGTTGCGCGACTGGAGCCTTTCTGCGTCATTTCGAACGCGCCATTCTGTTTCTTGCGTGGCTAGAGCCTTTCTGCGGAAGTTGGAACGCGCCGTTTTTTCTTGCGCGGCTGGAGCATTTCTGCGTCATTTAGAACTCACAATTTCTTTCTTGCGCCGCCACTTTTTTTGCTTACTATCGTAAAAACCAACCCAACGAGCGTTCTTAACTGAATGAACACAGGGGCTGCTGGTTACTTGCACAGATTGTGCCCGAAACGTACCTGAAGGTTTTTTTGCGCTAAATGACCGGGAGATGTATGATAAGCGTCAGCGGTTCATGAGGTTATGACTAGTTAAACCGCCTGGTTTTTTAAGCCACTGCGTGACTCCTTGACGCCAATACAGAAGGCTATACTTGGGTCCGTTATCTCGCTGCGACGCCTGATTGAGGCAGTCGCATCGACCGTTAGCGAGCTAAGACGGCAAGACGAGCCCATAAAGTTCTCTGCACTGAAATTGTTCGCCTAGCACCAAGCAGCATACCGATTCACCCCGTACACCCCAAACCCGAACGTTGGGCCTACGGTGCAGACCCAAAAAATCCCCGCATTTCCCCGAGGGGAAGAGAAGTGTGAAAGTGCAAATGCACGAGTTGAATTTGCGCGGTTCGGTAATGTTCGCGAAAGAGAGATCACACACACACACACACACACACACTACAAAGAAAGAAAGATGCATTATTCACAGACACCTATTGGTGTTGTCGTTGTACTTGATTGCTAGAGCGGATCTCAGCTTTGAAATTTCGTGTCAGTACTCCTTTAAGCGGGTGAATTAGCCCTTCTAACGCCCGATTCCTGGCCAATCCCCCACGTGGGTATGTGCCATGTCAGCGGCCAGGCAGCGCGCGCCCATCTCCCCCGTTACCAAGGAAGACGAGGAGATTCCTGGCCAATCCCCACGTGGGTATGCTATGCGGACATCGCCGGTGGACGCAGGTTCAGGGTCGCTTAAGAAGTGCATTCGCACTTAAATTGCTATGGGTATTCTAGAACAGTGGCGCGCAGCTCGAGAGTAGAGCACATACTTGCAGTGTGGGATTGGCCAAAAGTAACAGACACGAGAAAGGTTCACGTTCAACCGTCGTCGTTGTTAGACGGTTGGGTGCATGATTTTTTGAAGTATGCTGGGAACCCGAGTAATCAGAGTACATGGAAACTTCTGTATCCATTTCCTGCTTTGGTGTAAACATATTCGTGTGGCGTATAGGTGATACCAAATATTTAGAACACAAATATCAACTCCGCTATCAAACCGTTGTGTAATTTGTGTCCTTTTAATTAGGTGATTGTGCTTCGAGGAAAGGTGAGCTTGCATTCATGGGCAGAAGGAAAAATTTTAATTACAAATCTGCCAAGGCCAGCAGAATTTAAGCTTACACCACTCGAGGTATTGCTGAGCTTTGCTTTTTTCAACAAGTGCTGTGTATAGCGTCATTTCATCACAATAAACACGCAAGAGCACAGTGAAATACGGGATGAATACCTAACTCGGAATGTTTTCGCAATCGCCATGACAGAAAGAGAGCGAAATTTAAAGATAAAACTTTTTATGTAAAATGTTTCTATAAAGTCTGCAGTTCCGCATTCTATTATTATCCGCCGTGGCTGTCCTTCTGCGGTCATGCAAACGGCCGCCACTATGAACTGTCAATAAACTAAAGAGAGCATTTGTCATTTCATAGAAATTGAACCCATCACTTCCCTGAAATGGCCCTGTGCACTACCAATGCCCTATCTACGCACTTTTTTTTTCACAGCATGATAAAACACAACACATAAAACACAACTACACCACACATTTTTCCATTACAAGAAAACTTGTTGCTTCTTTCTTCGCGGACATATACCCACCGGGGAGATTCGCCTTCCAGTTTAGCTGATGTGCCAGCTCCACAACGTCCACAAAACAGATTTGAAAGCGTACAATATGTGCACGCCACGTGATACCTAAAACTGGTGGCAAGTGAATAGAACGTAGCCAGTGAGTGAACTTTATTCTGCAAAAAAAGAGCCGTGGTACATTTCTCATGTCAGACTCCCGTTAGCACCTGCTCTCATAACTGCACGTTTAACCAACTCAAGCTGAGTTTCGCTGTTGGAGTTGGCCAGATCTCTCTCGCACTGCTCATGCAAAGCGTTGGAGATTAGGACCGTTTTCGTTTTATTTGGCAGGCCGATATCACGCTGTGGTGGGCGCAGATCTGACTGCTGTGTGGGCAGGTTGGGCTGTAGAGGGTGGGATTGATGGCGTGAACATTAGATTGGTATGGGAACGTGTTAGTTGGAAAAGCCTTAGTTTAGGCTTATGTTGCTGGGTGATTGACGGGTGGGCACGAGGATAGTGTTGCCTAGTATTGTTGTGTGATTCTCTTGTAGGTTACTATGGAATGAGGCGCTTGCCGACAGGTGTCTCGCGGTGTACGATAACCCTCATTTCGGGGTGTCGTATGGGCTGTGACTTCACCGCGAAAGCGATGGGTTCCCAGGCCCAAACCAGACGGATCTTGCGTTGAGAGAGTAGAGGGTGAAAGATTCTGGCAGCAGGTCTTGATATTCGCCCGCGTAAGTATCTTGGGCATGCTGATTGAGGATCAGCAATCATTGTATCGGCTGAGATATTGACGGTGGCAAGAACGATGGCGGCATTTTTGCTTGGTTGGTGTTGCTTCCAATACGTGTGACACTCGGTTTCGTTCCTCTGTCGTTTGAAATGAATTACAGTGGAACCCCGCTGGTACGTTCCCCGGACTTACGACGACCCACTTCTTACAGCGGATCACCTCGGTCCAGGCAAGCTCCCCACAGAAACAATGCATTAAAAATCCCGATGTTAAAACGCTCCAGTGCACGTAGTCCGCTTTGTACGACGGACCATGAGTTCGATAATTTGCCGTATTTTCCATATTGTACAACGTTTCGCCGCATCGTTCCGACCTTTATTCTTAACCCCCGTTTGACGCTGCTTGATTTGCAAAGGTACGCATGCCGACGAGACCACTTGCTGAACAGACGCAAGCAAGCAGGACTGGCACTCGTAAGCCAGAATTAACCTTCGGCGGCCCCACGCTGCAGCAATACGCCAACGCGACAACCGCGAAAAGTCATAGTTCAGGGTACAAGTGGCTGGCGGACGTGAATTTGAAGCTCCCGTAGAGCCGCCGACGAATGCGAAAACACAACGACGCAACTCCACGGCGATGACTGAACAATCGCTTTCCTCGCCCGCTCGATCCAACTTTCTTTCTTTCACGACGCTCTCTTCGCCTGTCTCCGCTCTCTGCTTGGTGCCTTTCAAAGCGGCGTTGCCACTTCGCTTCTTTCTTTGCGACGGGGCCTACATTCACGCGCTTCCTCCGCAACGTGGAGACATGTATTCGTTACCACCAGCCTTTTGGGTCACTCACCGGCCGCCGCAGCAAGTCACTGTGGCAAGATCATGCTGTAATATTCGCTTCAACAAGGTTTACTCGCGAAGTTTGAATCATCTTATCTATTTCGCGTTGCTGGGTCTTGTGGAAACGGAAACACCTATGTGTTAAACACTGACCTAATAGCCACGGCACGGGACCGTTCAAAGGGTGTCTGCCCCCTGTACGGGATTTGGTTTTTTCTTCTCCTCCCCTTGTACTGTCGTTTTGTTTCTCTTACCCTTGGCAGTTTCAAACTCGCTTTTTCCCCTCTCAATTTGCTCGACCACATTGGCCTTATCTTGCACGCGCAAGTCGTGGGACTGGCGGGCTATAGATAGAGCCGGACTTCACGGCTGTGGCGTAGGGCACGGCGCTTGTCTGGCGGATTAGCTCGGATGCCGTGGAGGTTAGGGGGCACAACATAGGTTCTTCTTTTCAGTTTGGATTTCAGATAAAGGATCGCAAATCACGCGAAGGCGCACTAAATATAGTAGTTCAAATAAGTTCGGAGCCCACCTGTCGCGTGAGAACGTCTACTAGGCCACCATTTACCCGCACCCCGGTCGTACGACACCACGTTCACACGATGCTTTCTCGCACTCCATTGAAAGTCGTAATATTGGGGTTCCCGTGTACTTCGACTTGTTACGATGGCGGCTGTAGTCACCAGTTGAACTAATTCGTGTCAAAAGACTGAGCAACAAAAGTGACTAGATACATTAAACGTAATTTTGCAGTAAAAAGTTAGGTATCACTATGTTTTCTCCTTAAAGGCATGCAAGGAGACTTAAGTGCTTAGAGAAATTTATTTCGGGGCGCAACTACCATATTTCTCTCTTCTTGCCTCCGAGTTCGAGAACCAGCTTCTGTCATGATATACGAGTAACGGGTGGTTCTTGAGGCACAAGCGTAGTTTGCGAGCTGCGCATTCACGTCGCAGAACGCCGAACGTCGCTGAAGGGACCAGGAGTGTAAAATAACGGTTCGCACTTATGGGTGTGTTGAGCCGCACCATCTGATTTTTTAGTTTTTGAAGGTTTGCTTTTGTGTGATCTGAACGCAGCAAGTACAGCTGTCAACCGCGGAACCAGTAAAGGTTCTTGTCCTTTGCGCGCCGTAGTGTCATAACCAGTTTTCTTATATCACCAGACCTTCGTTGCGTACCACGATGAGTACCACCACTGCCCGCCAACGCGTCGTGTTCTTACGTCCGTGCCAGAGCATGTCGTATTTGATGGAAGACGACGACAACGACGGAGCGGTTTGTTGGCATTCTCCGGCTACTCCTAATTTTTGTCTAAACAAGCTTCAATTCCTTGCTGCATCACTCCTGCTCGTATCTAACGCCGCTGCAGTCCTCCTGGCACCGATACCTCACAGCAGCAAGCCCAAGGATGAGCCTGCGGGGTCGTCCGCAAGCTCGGATTCCTACCCTCGGCCGCTAAGCCTAGCCCAGCAGCATCTGAGCTGCTTGCGACCAAGACACTTCCCTGCCATGTCGGACGTGTTGGAGCAGCGATCATCGACTGCAACATCGCAGCTACCAGGAGCATCTGCTGCGGCTGACGCTGCTGCTGGCACCACTGATGACTTTCTGCCACTAATGGAGGTAACGGCCGACCCGTCATCGAAGCGATCTGCAGACGAGCCACATACTGATGTTCCAGAGGGAGGGCCTGCGCCGCCTGCTGCGAAACGGGCTTGTGCCGCTGGTGACACCCAGCAATCTGCTTCGACTCCAGCTCTCGTGAAAGCTCCTGCAACGCCCACTACACTGTGGAGCTCTTTGCCACAAGCCAGGTACAAAGTTGCCATCAAGCCTCGGCAGCGTTTTAATATTCCTGAATCTCCCCACGAAGACTGTGCAGAAATTGCTTGATGACTGCCTCGGGACAACTGGATTCACTGAATACACTTATCCCAGAGCTACGAACACTGTCCGTGTGGGTTATGTCTCTGAACGCAGTGGCCCAGTTGTGCTCTCTGCAGCACATTGCGCTATCTGCCGACACGATACTTACAGTTCAGGCGTACCTGGTGTCAGGCACTGACATCCGCCGCTATGTCATTTCGGGTGTAGATCCCGGGGAGGATCAGGACTACCTTCGTGGACAACATAAGGTGTGACACGCATGAAGTGCTTCTTCTGCGCTATATGGGAGCCGGCCGCACCTGCCTCTTGACGCTACGGGGCCCGCTGGAACCTCCCAACCGGCTTTTCTACAATGGTTGTGTCCTCCGGCCCCGTCCTTTCCAAGCAGGGTTAGTGCACTGCTGCCGTTGTTTTCGCCGTGGTCACATGAGCACTTCCTGTCCTTTCACAACACCGGATTCCAATGACGACGAAATGGCTTCCCCTCAACAGCCACAAGTTTAAGTGTGGTCTCTGTCGCTCTAATGACCATGAGATCACACATAAAGGCTGCCCCACCAAAAGCAAGGCAACGCGTGCGAGGCGCCATGCATGGCGTGCTCAGGCCCAGCCAGACCAAATCTCAACGTTCAACCGATTCTACCGTTTGGCAGAAGATGAGGATGCCAAGGAGGAGGCGGAAGCCACGGAGTCTCCTCGCAGCCAACAATCGAGACGTTACCCCTGGTTTGCGCCGTCGTCGGCAAGTTGCTTCTGAGCCACCATTGTCTTGTGTGGAGGATGAGCTTGTGGCCCTACACAAAAAGCTGGCCTCGATGCATGGGGAAATTAAAAAAACTCACCAAGCGGCGGTGCGAACACGCCGCCAGCACAACTTGCCTCAATCGTCTCAAGACCTATCACACCCGCCTCTTCTTTTCTCCAAGCCTCATCAGCAGGCCAGGTGTACGGCTGCACTTCCCTCACCGCCAGCCTCTTCTGCCATGTCCAGAAACAGCTTCTCCAGTTTGTGGTGCACCAGCTGCAGACATTGGTTTCTGTACTTGCGGCACAACTTCGCTTACAAGTCCGCTACCATGCCTGAACCACAACAGTACATTGTACACTGAAACTGTCGGGGTCTCTCTACAAAAATTCGTGAGCTCCGTGAAAGGCGACGTCTTGGGCTTTCTTGCTTCAGGAGACGAACTCTCTCCCTCGTCTGCCTCAATTTACGGCATACGCGGAGCCGTCTATTCCTGATCGGCGGTGCAGCTCAACTTCTACTCCTCCGGGAAAGGCGGCCATTTATGTTCTATTCGGTTTTCCTCAAACCCCTATCCCTCTAATTCGTGGTGTACAGCCTGAAGAGGTGGTGGCGGTAAAGGTGCAGCTTCCGTGTTGTGCGGTTATCCTGGTGTCGTTACGTGCGCCCTTACAGTGATCGTGCATGTAGCGGGGGACTCCAATGCTCCCCACTGTGACTGGGGATACCCTGTCTCATGTGAGTGCGGTCGACTGGTCCTGAAGCACTTCACCGATGCCTGCTTTAAGCTGGTGAATGATATTACTAGCCCGACACGCCGTTGTACCCACGCCCGGATGCCCCCAACTCACCTGACTTGTCGTGGTGGCTGGGTACACAAACGATCTCCTGGCAACGCGAGGCGGACTGCTGGGGCAGCGACCACCACCCAATTCGCCTCGGGCTTATTCCGGAAAAAAATTGCGCCCATCTCCCCGCGAGGGGGCCTCGAGTAAATGCGTCGCATACGTTAACGTTTAGTCGTTGTATCAGCAGCTTGACGACTAGTTTGAATGAGTCAAGCGCGTTCGTATCCAGTGTCATAGTAGAGTGTCCGAGGCACCCTTAGTATTTTTTTATACCGATCGACACGTCAGGGTGACATCGTGAGCTTCCCGGGTCGCCATCGTCGCCATTGCACAGTGGTGAACTAGGATCCTTCCAATCCACCCTCAAAGTTCCCTCTCAGCGTTCCCCGTACCCCATAGATCTGCTTCACCGTGTCCTAACGGAGGCCTCCCAGCATCGTGGGTGGAGGATTCCCGCCCTAGGCCTGATCTCCGGCTCCTGCAGCTCTGGGCCAAACGTAGGCAAGCCGAAGTAATTGCCAACGGGGTAGGAAAGCCCAAGCCGTCGATCCTTCCAGGTTCCAGTTTACGCGCCTTACCGCTGCTGCCAGACGGCACGAGAAAAGTCTGTCCAGGCAGCGCTGGCTTGACAAGTGCGCCTCTCTGGGTCCGTGATTTCAACGGTGTTCGTTTGGCGACTTTTCGCGCCATGGAATCTGGCAGTCGCCCTCCGGAAGCGGCTGCCAGCCGGCACAATTCGCCCCCTACGTGCCCGGGCCTTGTTTCCAGCCTTTGCTGTGGCAGTGGAAAAGCAGGTCTCGTTCCCCCTGCCGAACAATGTGGGCTTACAACCAACTTGCGAAGACATTTCGGGTATACAGTCACCGTTTACAATGGCTGAATTCTTGGCCACAATCGATCAAAGTAAACTACGTACTGCTCCGGGTCGCGACGGCATTACTTACAGGGTGTACAAAAACATTGACGACCCAGCACTCTGGCTCTCTTGTAAACTCCCTGAATGATGGCTTCGGGCGGATATGGTCCCTATCGCAAAGCCCGGGAAATCACCACCTAAACTTCTTAGCTTGTGCCCAATCGCCTTGACATCTATGCTGTGCAAGCCGTTAGAGAGCATGCTTGCCACGTGTCTTCACTGATGGCTTGATACTTTTCAATGGTATCACCTGGCGCAAATCAGATTCAGGCCTCATCTTCGTACTGAGGATGGCTTGAAATACCTGTGATCTATGGTTTTGGTGGGAGGCAGTTCTCGCGGTGCGAGGACTGTGCTAGCTATGGACATATGCATTGCGTATGACAATGTTAGCCATGCTACTATCTTAGAGGTACTAAGTTGTCTCCGCCTTCCAGACAAAGTCTGTGTCTTTGTCTGGCACTTCCTACAACACAGCTATTTCTCCGTACGCAACAACAGTGGAAGTTTGGGCTACTTTACATCAGTGGCGGCGTGCCACAGTGGTCTGTTCTGTCTCCGCTACTTTTCAACTTCGTCATGTTGTCCCTAGCCTCGCACCTGGCCACTATTCAAGACCTGTATTTCCTCATGTACGCGGATGGCATCACTGTATGGACAGTTCATCCATGCCTGCCAAGGCAAGCCGAGTGCCTCCAGAAAGCGTTAACAGACTGCCAGGAATGGTGTGAGTATGTGGGCCTCACCCTCTCTCAAGAAAAGACTGCTGCACTTACAGTCACCAACGGTTGGGGCGGTCGCTCTCTTGCATTACAGCCGATCGTAATACATCTGAACGGTATCGCCATGCCCATTGTCGGACACCTTCGAGTTCTAGGCTTAGAGATATCGGTCTCAGGGTCAGCATTTCAGTGGATACAATCTGCTCGACAGAAAGCCGTACAACTACGCCACCTTGTTCGCCGCACCTCTCAGAAGTCTGGCGGTGCCTGCTGGACGATGGCCCGTCTCCTAGTGCGTTCTGTACTACAGCCAAGTCTCGTGTACCAGGCACAGTTGCAGCACACGACGCGAGGGGACTGGGGCCGGCTGGAGGCTAATAACAGGGCCGCCATACGCACTATTACTGGACTCCCCCGCCTAACACCAATCACACAGCTACAAGCAGAAGCCCAGCTAAAGACGCTTGATGAACTCGTTCATCAGCGTCGTTCCGCAGCCCGCTGAAACGTGGACTGGTTCCAGAGGCAGCAGCTCTCACCGCGTACATGGGCCATCCGCCGAATACGATGTTAGCCGTTTCCGCCGCAAGGCCGCCCTGGCTGTTCCATCAGGTGACGGACAATAAGCCTCTGACAAGGCTACACGTCCGTACCTCGGGCATTCACCAGCCCCCAGATGCCGTCCTTCATGTGCTTTACTGGGCGCCTGAGACGCAACCGCTGGTTGTCCAGGCTTTTGTGGACGCCGGGGCATACGACTGCTTCACCACCACGGCGTTGACGTGTCCGTCCTACCCTGCCCTTAATCAAAGCTGGGCGTACGAATCACTCCGTGCACTCCAAAGCCTGCTAGCAGAACTTACTGCCATTAGGGATGGCCTGCAGGCGCTTGCATCGACTTTGACTACTTGGGACAAGCTGGAACTTTACACGGACTCAACGGCAGCTATTCGGGATTTGCGTCGGGTTGCGCGTAGTGCGAGCCGGGCGACACGCATTCACGAGATTACGGACACTTATCCATGATCTGTCCGCGTATATATATATATATTATATATATATATATATATATATATATATACAGAAATAGGTCGGGATGGCAGTCTACAATGCCAAAGGAGGCATAGGGGTGTGGTTAGGCTCTCTTCTTTTTCACTACGGTTAATTAAGCAAACATACTCTGGGAGCGTGTTTTTCTTTCTTTCTTCTGTATATTTAAAAATAATAATGTTTGCTTAATTAACCGTAGTGAAAAAGAACAGAGCCTAACCACACCCCTATGCCTCCTTTGGCATTGTAGACTGCCGACCTATCTTTCTGTATTTTCCTCAACGAGCCCCTCATTTGCTTACTATATATATATATATATATATATATCGAAAGAAATGCCGGCCGGCACTCTACAGCGCCAAAGAAGGCATAGGGGAATGGTTAGACTATTTTTTACCGTTAGTGACGTTAAAATATTTTTTTTATTAATTACGTGAGAAAGAAAAAGAATGAAAAACACGCCTTTCGATTAGATCTCGAATGCCTTACCAAACAAGAAAGATAGGTCGGCAGTCTACAAAGCCAAAGGAGGCATAGGGGTGTGGATAGGGGTGTGGTTAGGCTTAGCCTAACCAGACCCCTACGCCTCCTTCGGCGTTGTAGAGTGCCGACCTATTTTTCTCTATTGCCACAACGAGCCCCTCATTTCCTTACTATATATATATATATATATATAAATATTTATGAATATAGATAACTTTAGCCATATTTTAACAATGTCAATGCACTCTAAGACGACGAAACCAAATGTACGTTGATCTCACTTGTATGCAGTTTCTCGCACAATTTTTTTATACTTTTCCTAAGATAACTTTTCAAGATTTTCAATTTTTCAATTAGCCAACTTTCAAACCAACACCGCTAGGCAAAAAACCCCACTTAGAAAGTTGCAGTACAGTTTCTGTCGTTCAATCCATTAAGTATTAGTGTTTTTCAGATAATTGAAGATTCCCGCCAAATACCAAAATTAACCACGTTACGTGCCGGCTTGCGCGCCTTGATAGCTGGGATCCGCCGTAGTCGTGCTGCCGCTGCAGGTTTTAAAAAGCGTGATCATGAAACGAGCTTCAACTCTCACACAATATTTGTGTTTAATTTTTGACAAACCAACATAAAGATATTTTACCTGCTCTGTGTAGGTGCATCAAGGGATTAACACTGTTTCGCCGCACCAATATTTCTCCGCTGGCTGGTAAACTCCATAGCCCGATTGTCATTCATTAAATCTACAAAAACGCAAAACAACGCAAGCGATATAAGTGGATCAGTTGTCCACTTCCCTAAAGTGTTTTTCGCCCTAACTTTACATATTTGCCACAAGTCGCTGCCAATAAAACTCGCAGGCCCGCATGTAGCTACTGTCGGTCTCTCGATCTGTAGCTTAATGTCGGTGTGTAGCTACCCTACAGACTGACATATGGTTTCAAAACCTGGGAGCCTACTTTTAGTATTAAGTGCTGACATGGGTGTTCCAAGGCATCAAAGACTGGTCCTCGTGTGCTAATTGATGCGTATAAAGTAGAGACTTCGAATGCACAAAAAATAAGCCTTTATGCACAAAATTAATGAATTGGGAATGCGATTGTCCAAATAAATGGTTGAACTAAGGGATATATCGTTCTTGCACGCCCACAGCGAGCATTAGATTAGCACTGGTAAAACCCCATTATATAATAATCCACACCCACGCTTTAGGGCATTCATTCAGGTTTTTGTAAAAAAACTTTACCATTTAGCATCCGTATGTGATACTTCTAATTACTAGTCTCTAACAGGACTGAGAAGACCTCTTCCACATAATAAATTTGTCTCATAAAAGTGCCTTCATCTGAAGCTAGACGCAAAACACTGTGTAATGGCTATATTAGTACTAAGCATTTGCAATACTGCGTGATTTCATTGAAAGATGGCGGTTATACGGCCCTGCTGGTCTCTGACGTATCCGCCTGTACCGACTGCATCCGCACCTACTGCCGCTGCCTTACGGTCTCGCCCAGAAGCCAAAGGGCAGCGTGACAGCCCGCCAGCAACTGACTCCCGTGCCCTAATTCCCCCGTGTGTCTGCTCCCTCCCCCCTAATCTTTCCCGGGTGGAGGAAGTTTCTCTGAGGAGGCTTCGGGCTGGGGTGGCTCTCACACCTTCAGTCACCTGGACTTGGAGACCCGCACCAGAAGACCCAGGAACATGTCCCAAGTGTCCGGCTTCGGCGGCTGCAGCTGATGTTAATCATCTCTTGTGGACGTGCACAGGAACCAGAACAGCTCGGGACAGTGCGCTAAGAGTGGTTGGTCTTCGGTGGGATAAACCGGGGGACTTCAACCGGTGGGTGACCGAAGACCGCTACTGCAGGTCGCTGCTGAACTTTTTACATGAGACCGGACTCCATGCCTACCTTTAGACTTGTACAGGGTCATCAATTTCCTGACTACCTGTGCTTTTGTACCCGGTATTTTTATTCTACCTAATGTCTTATCTTTTATTTATATGCCGCATGGAAAAAATGCAAATTAAAAAAAAAAGACTCCGCACTTGCCTCATCTGGTATATCCTCACTCTTCGGCATTCCCAACACACAGGAATGGCCAGACCACTCTTGTTCTAACTGTAAACGACGCTTGGCGGCATTAGGAACACGCTATGTTTCCCGCCGAAACAAAAAAACCTACTTTTTTGGTAATAGACACGTTCTACAACTTTAAGATACGTATAAAAAACCCGAGATGAACAGAGGAAGTAGGCATAAAAATACTTTGAAAGCGGAGCAAGCATGGATACAGCTCTTTACTCGCGCAAAAGATTTTTTCAGCGTAGAAGCTTATTACCCATTTAAGTGGCCTAAATCCAGGAAAACAAAAAAAAATGTAAGAATAACAATAAAACTATCTAAATTTAAAAAAAATGTCCATACACTTACGAAATCCAGAATTAAAATTTAGAAACCCCGAAAAGAATGCCAGCAGCACATACTACAAAATCCACGATAACGCAGGAATAAACACGCATGACCTGCTTTTGCATAAAAATTCCTGATTGGTGCAGCTAACACATTTAGTCTTTATAATCATGATAATGCAAACGAATGCAATAGGTAATTTTTAAGATCCAAAATAGCTATACCAAATGATATAAATGAACTGACAAAATAAAATTTGCTCATCTTGCACGCCTCCCCTCTGAAAGGGAAAAAAAGTGGAAATCCCAGAAAAAGACTACAGAAACCCAGACACCAAGAAAAAGACCAACCGTCTGCCCCTAAACTTAACTGTACTGCGGGCTATATTCTGCTCCTTAGACCAGATTACACTTGTGCAGAGGTAACGCAAGGCACAGAAGAACATTGGAAACAGGAGCAACCTTTCTAATCATGTGGGGAGCTGAAGCACCCCAGTTGAGCTCGCCAAGCCGGTGTACCTCCAAACCCGCAAAAATAAAATTGTTTTTAATTGCTCAGTCCAGGACACTGCAATCTCACCTAGCAGATTATGGGAGGAGACAAAGTATGGCATTTAAATTAGGATGCTGCCCATCTCAACACATCTTGGTTCATAATAATTCAGAAACTGGAAACCAATTTTAAAGCTACTTTGCAAAGCAGCTTTAACTGGTTTATAGTACTACCCTTAACACAAAATTAACTGCGGTCGCGGAGCTCTAACCTGTAAAAAATATTGTGTCAACTCATTATGGAGCTGTGCTACAAAGGCTCACAAGTATTACAGTTCATTATTAGGTACAAAATTTCCTTTCCTGCTAAGAGCTATCTTGGATACGGCTTCCTCTGTCCCTCCTGTCGAAACTTTCTCCTTCAGCTGGTATCCGGCTCAGGTGCTTCGTTTAGCTCGGTCTAATGTGGAAAACATCGTGAACCAGAAGCATTAGGCTTTATTATACGTTCATGAGGCTGGGATACCAAAACCGCCGCTGTGATGGAATGGGGGTATCATCACTAACACGCGCTGAGGCTCACGGCACTTTTCTTGCGTGACTTCGAGGTCTACCGAAGTTTTTGCGCGTAGAGACTTGGCCTTCCGTCCCTTCGAGCATGTACACGCACGTTAGTTTTAATCATTTGAGTGAATTTGAAGACGGAATGGCGTGAATATTGCCGCGTTTTCAAGTGTATAAATTTTGTTTTTTTCTCCAAGTTTGCTTTTCTGATTTGCCTTATGTAAAATTACGACAATACACTGCGTACAGATAGTGAACCAGCAAAGTCATAGCGGGCGGATGGTGTTTACGTCGGTGCTGCTCCATAAACGGTTCACTAATATCTTTTCCATTATACGCGGCGTGCATGTGGTATTTCCTGTCATTCGCATTCCTGCTCGCGACGTCGCTGATTCTAAGCTGCCTCCTCTTCAAAAGTTCGTATTAGAGGTGGCACGCCAATTCCAAAACACCAGCGGATTGTGTTTGTCACTGTCACGCGGACGCTGCTCCGCCGGCGCCGTTATCGCTTGAATATGCTTCCCGCAGAAGATTGCTGGGCGCCGGCTCTCCTACGAGCGAGATAAACGCAGCTTCTCTCTCTGCCCTTACTACTAACTCTTCTGCAACGTGCTTGCTAAGTAGCGCCTAAACCAATTAATAAAGAGCAATGTAACCTAGAATGTAACCTAGAACTCTCACCCGCCGCGGTGTCTCAGTGGCTAAGGCGTTGCGCTGCTGAGCACGAGGTCGCTGGTTCGATTCCCGGCCGCGGCGGCCGCTTTTCTGATGGAGGCGACAAGCAAAAACGCCCGTGTGTGCGAGATTTCAGCGCACGTTAAAGATCCCCAGGTGGTCAAAATTAATCCGGAGCCCTCCACTATGGCGCGCCTCATCGCCAACGTTGCGTCGGCGCGTTAAACCCTACAATCAGAACCTAGAACTCTCACTCGTATTCACCGTATAGTTAAACGACCTACAATGTTTTCCAAACCAGGGCTCTAGAATCCCCGCACAAAATGAAGTTGACGCACGATGCCTGTAAATATTTCGGTAGCGTAAATCCTAAAATTCCCACTTTCCCTTTGAAACAGTGGCTATCTTAAATGTATCCTGTTCTCTTTTCTCCAGAAATCCTTGTGTCTCTGCCACGCAAACTATCGCGTAAACACGAATAGTCATAAATCCTCTTGTAACAGCGGCAATCGATTGGATATCACGTTTTGAACGTTTCAAGCACCAAAGCTACACCATGGTCACGGGTCGTGACCCTTCGAGAGCTACAGGGTATTATAGAGCAGTGACAGGGTATCTTGACGGGCGGAGAAATCTGGTTGCATCAGAAAGCTTCATTTTTCGGCTTCTTCAGCAAAACGGCGGTCATGGTCTATGTTAGAGTGGTGGCTATACTAACCCTACGATGTGAACATCTTCGACAGCACTCTGTCTGCTTGGGTTAAACTTATAGCGCTTTCCATTGGGCGAACAGGAGCACTTATAACTGCACCCAAAGTGCTCTCGCGACTTCTGGCGTCTTCCAGTGGTCGGGCAGGAGCAGGGGCGTTATGTTTCATTGGTCGATGAGGAGCACTTTTCTGGCGCCGAGAGCAGTTCTCAGTGCTCCCTCGCCAGCGGCGGAGTAACAGGGAACGCCGAGGAAGTCACATGACCTCTTTTGCGTCACTTCTGGTTTTATCCCCGGGTGGCGGAGGAAAAATGGCGGAATGCAGCAGCCGCGGTAGTCGCTCAGTGCGTACGGCAGCAGCTAAGCGCGGCCGTCTGGACAAGGAATTGCTTCTACTTTTAGATGATGAAAGCACCACAGATTCAAGCGCAAGGTAATCATCGGGCAGAAGCAGCAGCGACGACGACGACGATTTGACATTGCATGAGTTTGTGTTCGAGCACCTGTTCACCACGCCGGAGCTGCGACCGAAGGTAGAGTCGTATCTGGAAAAGACGGTGGACGCTGTTATCGTTCGCAGCTATTTTTTGGGAGACACGATGGTGACCCCTTTATCATAAACATGAACATCCGCTCGGCTTCTTCATTCGTCGCCATGTGAAAGGCAGACACAAAACCACCGGCACGTATCTGGCAAAACTGGCGAGGAATAACTGCGTGCGGACATCACGAGCGCGCGAAATGCTCCGGGAAGCGAGCGCGGGAAACGTTTGGTCACATGACTCTTGACATATCGCCCTCCCCGTCTTTTCACTGCTCCCGGAGCAGCGCGAATGTTTCATTCGCGGTACGAAAGCACACGTCCCCGTTACTCCCGTGCGCTGCTCTGGCTGCTCGCTCCACTTGCTCCTGTTCGCCCAATGGAATTCGCCATTAAGAGGCAAATACACCAACCAAGGGCGTTTATTCAAAGCGGTCCCAACGTTTCGGAGCCAACTCGGCTCCTTCATCAGGGTTGACTATGTAGGACAAGAAGCAGCGGTTATATAGGTGTCTTCTTCTTTTTCTTTTTTCTTACTGGATTCTTGCCCTTGCGCGTCGGAGGCCGTGGGCGTAGATGGTGGGAAGGGCTCCGAGGGACCTGTTCAGGCCTTGCCGGTTCCCTTGTATGTGCCAGGACTCAAGCAGTAATCTTTGTGAGTAATTCGTTTCGGTGCCAATCACCTGCGCGCCGTCGAAGTTAATCCGGTGGTCAGCTTTTTCGCAGTGCTCGGCCAATGCACTGCGCTGAGTGTCGTACTTGCGAACGTCGTTTTTGTGTTGGCGGAGGCGTTCCGGGAAGTTCATGGTCTCCCCAACATGACTAGCAGGGCATTGTGCGCACGCAATTTTGTACACGACCCCTTGGGATTTTTCTTTTGGCGGCCGCTCTTTAGGTCGAGGTATGAGCCGTCCAAGAGTTGACACTGGCTTGTGGAAGATGACAATGCCTTCCTTGCGAAGAATGCGGGACAATGTTTCACTCGTTCCTTTAACATAGGGGACGGAAATACGGGTGGGTCGGCGTGCGGAGGGGGGGGGGTGGGGGGGGCAGACGGCGGAGACAGGAGAGGGGTTGTTGACCGGCGGCGTCAGTGCAGAGGAATTTCCTTGGTTGCAGCCCGGCTGGGGGAGACGGCGTTTGCCGCGTCGTATGAAGTTGCTCGTGTATCCATTTTTCTTCAGGTCAGCGATTACGGCTTTTTCTTCTTTCTTCCGGTCCTCTTCTGTTGAGCATATACTTCTGGCTCTAAGTAAGAGAGCTGAGACCACAGATGATTTGTGGGAATTTGGGTGGCAGGAATCGAATTGCAGGTAGCGGCCGGTGTGGGTGGGTTTCCTGTATACTGTGAAATTTAGTCCGTCTGGCTGTCTTTTTATCGAAACGTCGAGGAATGGTACGGTGTTGTTCGTTTCTTTTTTCATGGTAAATTGGATGGCTGGTTCAATCAAATCTAGCTGCGACAGGAAGTTGCCTGCTGTTGTTTTTTTTATGACACAAAAACAGTCGTCCACACACCGGAGAAACACCTTGGGCTTTTCAGGGAAATTTTCCAGAGCGGTCTTTTTAATTTTTTCCGTTACAAGGTTGGCTGTTGTGACGGAAAAAATACTGCCCCCATCGCAGTTCCACTTACTTGCCTGAAATATTCCTGCTTGTAGCAGAAATATGTGCTTTGCAGGCAGAACTGTAGAAGTTGCGTTATCTCGCCGACGCTGAGGCAGGTCCTGGAGCTCAGGCTGTCGTCGTTCTCGAGGGCACTTGTGGCGGTTGCGACGGCCAGGGAAACAGGGACGCTGGTAAAAAGTGACACGACGTCAAAAGAGACGAGTCTGTCCCCAGGGTCGATCGGCACTTCGGAGACAAGTTCGACAAAGTGGCTGGCATTCTTCACGTGGGTGGACGTTTTGCCGACGAGAGGGGAGAGAACCTGATGAAGGAAGTTGGACAGGGCTCGAAGTGGTGAAGTTGTGAAGTCCACAATAGGCCGGAGGGGCACATCGGGTTTATGAATTTTTGGTAGCCCATAAAAAACAGGCGCTGAGCCATTCCGGCAGATCAGTCGCAGATATAGGCTTCGGAAATCGGGGTACTTCTTGAAAATGTTGGCCAGGAGTTGGTTAAGCTCCCTTTGAACTTGGGGGGTTGGGTCATTTTTCAGTTTTTCGTACGTTGAGCAATCGAAGAGGTCTTGAATTTTGCTTTCGTAGGCTTGGCGGTCAAGCACGACGGTACAATTTCCCTTGTCGGCAGGGAGGACGACTACGTTATCATCATCTCGTAGGCTACGGATGGCTGCGGCTTCATCTGCGTTTAAATTATGTTGGTGCTGTCGGGGAATGCTCCCGAGAACGCCAATCACCTTCAGTCTGACTTCCTCTCGGACGCCTGCCTCAAGACGCATAATCCCACTTTCGATGGCAGTCACCATTTTTTCCAGAGGGGGCCTGGTAGTCGTAACGTTAAAGCCGTGACCTTTGGCCAAAACTCCCGTCTCGGAAGGAGAGAGTTGTCTGGATGACAAATTAACAACAAAACTGGCACGGTCAGCGGGTGTGGCCTCTTTTTTCTTCAGTGCCGAAAGCTTGCCTTCTTGGGATGCCTGATGTTTTTCGGATGCAGACGGAGCGATACTTTTTGCAAAAGAATCCAGTGAATCAAACTTGCCTGGTATGCGATGCTCCAGTTGCCGGCGGAGGAAGGAAAGGTCCAATTCGTTGGGACCGCTTTGAATAAACGCCCTTGGTTGGTGTATTTGCCTCTTAACCCTACGATGTGCGTAACTTTCGACGCGATGATGTATACTTCAGGTTACTATCAACCGTCTACCGATTCTTTCATTGCTTTATTTCCACTTCCTGTTGTAAGATTGTTTTCTGATCGAGCTATTTCTATGCCTGGTGATTTTAGGCTTACGGCCCATTTAATAGAAATCTGTCTTCGCCATAGCCGTGCAAATTTCACTAATATTTCACAAATACGAATAAATGCCTTGGGTCAACGGTTTCAAGCAGGCAGCTTCTACGACTACAGAGGCATCCCAGTTGTGTTGTCTCCTACCGAAACCTGGTCGACGCTATCTGATAAGCGTCCGAGAGAATTAACTGCTTTTTGCTGGCAGCGGCATTTATTAGACCGCTGCAAACGATGGGTCAATAGAATATTTTTATTGAGAAATGTTGGATTTGAACGACCTGTGCAGAGCTAGAATACACACCCGTGCCAACAAAGTCAACTGGTGAGAACTAACTACCTGCTGAAGAAAACAACTACAGCTCTTTTCTCTTTAGGGCAGCATAGGACCCACTCCAATTCTATCCACCTCTCTGTGCAAAAGGTTCCAAAGCCTCTCCTCAAATTAAAATCCTGGTTCCTCCTTTCAATGAGCCAAATTCAATTTAGCTGTTTAAAGACCTTTTTTATGAGGATTAGTATGCTCGTGAGACCCAGTGTACAATATTTGCACAGTCGTTCTCAGCGGCGTAGCGGTTTTCCAACAGCAGTAGAAGCTAAGACCGCCTGTACAAAGAATTGCACAGACATGTGCTGCCATCTAGCGCAGAGTCGGAGAAGTCGCCTGCGCGGTTCATTTTGCGCGCCATTTTAACGATGGCCTCCGTTCCCGTGGAGTCGTTCTACTCGGCCCGGCCAAGTACGATGCTCTTATTTTCTTACCACTTCACGAAATGGTTTGAAATTTGTGTTGAATGGATTCTTGAATGTGTAGGGATCATCTAGAACTCAATTTTATTTCGCGCAAACGTATATTTTTTTGGTTGTCGAGCTGAATTCTTTTGTGTACAATTTATTGCACACTGGGATCGAGGTACATTGTATGAGGTATTTTCGAGTGTGTGTGCTCTATGTAGTGTTACGATGACGGGGCAGTAAATTGATATTTATCTCTACCAAATAGGCGTTTTTGGTTTATAATACAACGTTATCAATTTCGGATTTTCTGGACTGTGCTAGGGCTGCGGCTGAAAACTGCCGTGGCGATTTTGGAAGCCATTGCTCTCAGGACAAATCGCAAGTCGACTTGTCAGAAGACGAATATTTTTAAATGCGAATGCATTTATTAGCCGGGGGTTGTCTTGCTCCGTTGACCGGTGTGCGCCTGCATTCCTCCAGCTCGAGCGCACGTAAGCGCGCGCCGCGTAGTTCTGCCTTCGTCGTCGTCGTCGTCGTAAATGCGAATGCATTTATTAGTCGGGGGTTCACACAATGCAACGTGAGCATTACTCCTCTCCCTGGCGGTGACGTCATTGCAGTTGCTTCCACGTCATCATCATCGGTTGGAGAAGAAGAAGACAAGTCTGCGAAGCGAAGAGCCCGTAATGCCGAACGCGTTACTCGCTCGGGAGCATCAAGAAGGAGTCAAGTCGTTTGACCGCGCTTCGGGTTCTTTGGAACGAGTTTGGAAGAGGAGGTGATGAGAACGGTGACGCCATCATCGCGGTCTGTGACGACAACCCTCGTCTGGCGCCGTTCAGGTCGTACGTGGTGTGTGCCTCGTGCCGCGAGTCTCTAGTCAACGGGCGCGTTCCTTCGATGAGCGTGAGTTTCGGCTACCGGTGGCGAGTGGCGAGTGGCTGGTCGAGTACATGCAGACCAGGCACTCTATTGTCTCTCTGCCGGCTTCGACACGTGCCCCACTACCATTCACGGGAGTTGCATTGATCTGGTCTTTACGCGAAACTGTGACGCGCGTATGCTTCTCAAAGACCCTTTGACCGTGCACTTTAGCGATCACAAGGCAGTGACTGTGGCCGTCAGGTACAACGATAACACAAACAGGTGCTGATGAATAAATGATTACGTTCACAATCTCGTCATTAAGTACGCCATTACTCGCAACACACTCATCGGTGCACCCAATGCATTCGCATTTCTGTACGATTCCCTTCGGGGAGGTGCGGGGGAATTTTTTCATTATTCTTCTCCCTTCTCCTCCTCCTGCTCGTCCTCCTCCTCCTCTGCCTACTCCTACCCCTCCTACTCCTCCTCTTCCTCCTTTTTTTCTTTTCTTGTTCTTCTTCTTCCTCTTCTTCTTTTTCTTCTTCTTTATTTATTTATTTATTTATTTCCTTTTTTGTTGTTTATTTTAAGGTTGACTAAGTTCCAAACTCGATTCCTCAAACACAAGCAGAAAAAAGCTTCCAAATTTTTCTATTTTCCTGGAATAATCCAGCTAGGCAGTTATCTTTCGGTTTCACGACTGTTGTTTGGCCGATCCCCTGATTGGGTATGCGCCCGTAATGTTAAGGAACAACCACAACAACAACAAACACCCCTCCCAGATGCTTCCTCTTCGACCACGATAGCACCATTGCCTCCTGTCTCTTTCAGGAGAGCGGGCGCCAGACACATGCCTGAGCTTTCTGAACCAAAGTCACCATCAAGGTGCCGTAACTCCGGACGCTCACAATGCTCGAAGTTTTGGTGCACCCGCTGCGACGCATTTTTTTTTTTTTTAACTTCCTCAATACACTGCTTCAAGCAGTTTCATAGCTTGAATGTCCAGCTGGAGAACTGTCTTTTCTTTTATTACGCGCAATATGTGATTTTTTTTTTCGTGCACTGAATCCCGGTATCAAATATATTGCACATGCCATGGTAGGGCAACGCCACATTTTACACCAATAAAACTTTTTTATTGTAATTTCCTGGGTACAATGGGCTTAAGTACAGGTTTTCTTCTACTACACGTGGCAGGTTGTTAGTCGGGTCTCACGAGGGTATTGCTTCAACAAATTTCAAAAAATTATTTAAAAAACGAGCCCTTAAAGATGCCCTGAAGAATGCAAGTATTATTGTGATCCTGCTACGTTCTTACGAAGGTTTTCTAAAGATTTCGGCAATCTCCTTTCGGGGGTATGCTGTAATCAGGCGGAGAAGACCAAAAGACGAAGAACGTGTTTCCATTTGAGGGCGGCCGTTCAACTACTTGGCACCAACCAAGTATCCTTGGGAACCACATCCTGCAGGAAAACTGGTCAGCCATCGCAGGCTACTAAGTGAATCGCAGACGAGGTAGGCAACTCGCCGCCATCCAACATGCACAGTGTCTTCGACGAGCTAACTGCAAACCCGCGTCGCAGCTGGTCCAGCCCTGCGCTGCCCCGGTTCTACTGCGTGCCGCGTGTCTCCGCGTCCTGTCCGCAAGTAATCCAGACCAACGTCATTTCTGCAGCAGAGTCCGCAACCATGCTGCAACAATCTGCAGTAGTCTCGACAATGGCGCCGATCGGCCGCACCGGAAGTAATCCAGCAGTGTCAAGGAGGCCCTCTACCAAGCTCAACGTCGTGCATGCCAAGACTCCGCGGTCTTTCCGCGCAACTAAGCACCCCTGTTCAATCTCAATGGCGCTGATCGCGATCCTGCTCATGGTTGGTGGCCCACTGCTTTTATTGGTGATGTTTAAAGAACGGCTACATGGAAACGACCTCCGAGATACTGATACGATTACCGACTTGGAAGACTTGCCTATGGTCACGGATGGTGCCAGACCCTGGTCCAAGGCGCCGGAAGTCGGTCTTATTAGCAGCGAAGAAGATGAAGCAACTCCTTCGAGCACGAGCGAAATCCATGATGACATCGATGATGTAACCTCATCTCTGGAAATTAAAGCCACACGACGCAAACAACGCTCGAGGCGCCGCACCTATCGTTTATACTTCGCTAGCACGCATCGCCGGCGTGATTTTGACGTGACGAACTACTATCCGCCGAAAACAAGGAAACGTTACCGCAGTTCCAGACGCTCAAAACACTTCCTGCTTTCGCCCACTACAACGACTGACGTGGACCCTACGACTCAGGCGTACTGAAATCAATGAAACCTGAAAATTCTGAAATACATCAGAACATTCGGTCTTTTCACGACTCTGACTCATCCAGCAGACAAGAACAAGTAAAACCCAAAGTAAAAATATTTCACGTTTTCAATAACCGCTGTCAAATTGGTGAAGAACTTTGTATAGTTTGCAACAACTTTACCGGTTGCCTAGACGCAATATCATAGGCATTTCATTACATCTACAACTAAAAATTGATGTACTGCCTACTCTGTCAGCCTGAGCTCTTTGATTCAGCTTTTATCGCACTACATAAAAATATGCAGAAACAGCTCTTCATGCTGAATAGAGAAGTGTTAACTCCCTCGCCTCCTTTTTGGTTCAATGAAGCCACCGCCATTCCTCCAGGTCAATTTCGGTAGCCTACTCAGCAGCAAATATTGCCTCGGATTCTGTTAGTCTCACCCATTCTCACGACTTCTGTGCAGGATCGGAACGTCTACTTGCGCTTAGGCTGGTACATTGTGTGTTCGTGGTCCTACGGTCGACACAGAGTGTTTGCCCCCCTTTCGCCCTCTTCAGATTCGGTCATGGCGCTTCAGGGTTGGCCTACGGAGTCTGTTCCTCAGTATACTAAACGTTCCGTATCACGTATTGCTGAAGCCCTGCAAGTGCAGCCAAAGCAAAATTCAATCTGTTAAGTTTTATTTCATGAAAGTTTGCACACAACGCTAAAATGTCTTTCTAACTTCAACGCACATACTGGAAAATGTTAGTTGTGGAGATAAAGCTCCATGGTTGCCACCAAATTTCAAGGGCCCATGTTTAGTTTCCTAGTGGTGTCGTTGCTTCCAAACCATTGATTTGGCTGTTGCTACTGTGGAATATTGAGAATATTGAATATTGTTGATATTGTGAAATTTTGGAGGATGGTTACTGCACGAACGCTATACAACAGTCACCTAAGCTGCTTGAAATGCTAAAGCTAAATAAAAGCGGAAACTGGGTATACGTTATATACCTTATATTTCCAATGCCGGCAGCGCTGGCCGGTGGCCGAGTGGTCTGGATCGCTGCGTATGTTATTTTGCAAGTCACAGGTTCCAATCGCCAAGCGTATGTATATATATATATATATATATATATATTTGTCAGCTGATCTTTTCGTTTTTGGCCGATGTTTTCTGTACTGAGGTCACCATTTTTGGGCGATAACGTTCACTGCTCCACGAGGGAGTTCGCAGAACGCGCGCAGATTGACACTGACGCACTAGCGAGTTCTCGTTGGAGTGCTGTTGCCATAAGCACCGACTGCTTGCGTGCAGTTGGCCCAGGCCAGAATCAGCAGACCTTTGGCCTAGTGCGAAGAAGCTTTTTATGATACAGGCATGAGTGAGGCAAGCTCCAAATATGGGTAAAAATCGCATGGCATTTGAGCTTTTGCGGTGGCGCGGAGGGCGTTCAAATACTGCGTAGGCCTCGGCTAGCCTCGCGAGCCGTCCTGGGAGGCTTATCTTAGGCATTTTACAGCCGGCAGCATGGCAGAAGCGTGGTATGACGATTATTGAGATATCGAGAATGTCCGCCCAACGATAACGTCAGATGTCAAGCATGTTTTTTTTCAGAACCGAAACCGAAACTTGTTTGAATGCTAATCCTGGACATCGTCCATTCACGGTGCATCTCCTCACAACGTCACAGCCTTTAGTTGGTGCGGCCGCCGAGCACCGTGCATGGTAGTTTTCCTTCTTTAGGGCTTTATAAAATATTACCGACTGATCAACTGGATAATCGATGAAAGTTGTGTTATTTAAAGCCAGTATACGCAGTTCAAACAAAAACGGGACCTCGACAAATTCACTTCCGTGTACCTTTAAGGAGTTTGTGGCCGACGCTGGGTGTTTGATGGGACGCGGCGATGCTTCTATTTTTCTAGGGTGCGCCCGTAGCGCTTGGACAAGGCCGTCCATCTAAGCGCTAAGGGGTGAAATTGTAGCAATTGAGCTGGAGGATATAGCCTTTCGGAAGGCATCCCAATTAGAGATACGGGCCATGCTTGTTTTGACGATGTAATATTTATTCCGGTTGTTAGTTGAACAATGTCATCATCCGAGTCCACATTTTCATCAGTCCAAGTCCAGATGACATTGAATGCACGCCTCAAAAGGATAAGTCGGCAGTTGTGTCCCTGACAGTATTTCTGCCCGTACAAGTGACGGATTCCGGGTGATTGAACAAGATAAATTGAAAATCGTCTGTAGCCTGGGCCACCAGGGTGCCTCTTTTTGTTTGTACGTGTACCCCACTGCGGGTGGGCGGCGTTGAAGTCGCCCGCTATGATCAATTGTCTGCCATTCAAAAGTACATTTGCTTCTCTTATAGAGGTGGAGATATTAACAGTCTTTTATGAAGGGGGTCAATATGCATTCGGGATGAAATGGCTAGATATAGCTTTAGTCGGAGGAGAGAGGAGCTCTATGAGAACCTAATTGCATCCCAATTGTGTGGTAACGTGCTGAATTGATGAGGTGGTTTCTTGCCATAGAGTAAGGGTAGGGATCGTGTCGATGGAGCCGTAAGGGACGTAGCCCGGTAGTACGACAGATGAATGAACCTCCTGCAAGGCGAGAACCACAGGTTTCTGGTTAAGAGTGTTAAACAATTGATTTAGGGCAGCTGCGTTCTGTTTAATACCGCCGCAGTTTTATTGAAGAATGGTCGTAGACTGGGTCCCGGCCTTCTGTAAGAGATGCGGTGATGAAGTTGCGGGAAGTGCATGAGTGCGGCACGCTTCGGCTATTGGTTCTGATGGGGCCTGTAGAGGACCTCTTTTGACGTGTGGTTCCCAGTTCGTATCTGTGATCGGTGGACTTACCAGCGGTGGTAATTTCCTGTCGGAGGTAAGTGTGATCGGAGCGAAGGGACCAGAGTTCTTGATGTAGCAACCCATTTTCTTGGTGGTTGTATTGGAGTTTTTGGTCGATGGAAGTCAACCGATTAGCTAATTCGGAAAGCATAACTTGGACCTGAGAGAAGGGGGTTGCGGTTGTGTTTTGAGAAGAGCGTGGCCTGTGTTTTGGGCGGATTCGGTTTTCTCTGTTTTTCATTGGGTGTAGCCTGTGTTTGCTCAAGTATATCTGAGTGAGCCCACAGTGGCGCTAATAATGTGTTTTTTTTTTGCTCAAGTAGTTGAGACGCATGTTTGCAATTCACACAAGAATTAAGGTTTTGGGGTAATGTTGGGGGTGTTGGAAGGGCAGATTGGGAATGAGCTGTGGGAGAGACCTGTTGGACCCAGCTTACTTGTTTAGGCTCGTTCTTGTATTGTGGGCGGGTTGTCGACTTGCTTCGACAGTGGTGGCGATTATGTTCGGCTGTATTGATTCTCGAGCTTGATCTTGATTGTCGCCTTCTCCGGCTGCTACCGTCCATGGTGGGATTCCTGGAGCTGCTTCTCCCAACCCGGCTTGGCGTTGCAGACCGGTCCTTCTGCCCATGGCTTGTGGTCTGGTCTCGATTGGACTCCGTCCATCGTTGTTGCTGCCGTTGTCTCTACCTGAAGACCTACGGAGTCAGGTATCGGTGTGGGGACTCTTTCGCACCCGTGTCGTGATCTCCGCCGCACAGCGTGCACTTGGCTACACAAGGGTGGTCTGGGGCCAGGTCTCGTATGCCGCAACGCGGGGAAAATCTGGGGCGAGGAAGGCGGCGGCGGTCGGTTGATCAGAGTTAGCTGTCGTCGGTCTTTTCTGCGTTGCGCCTTCGACACGTTCATGATCCACTCGCCTGCCGCCGCTGAATCCTGGTTTTCATCGATGTCGTCGTGTTGCATTTGGTTGTCTTCTTCTGCGATGCGTTGATTGTTATTCCCCACGCACGCACGGGCCGCGTCGTTCTGCTCCGGAAGGTGCCAGATCCTCAGCCAGCGTCGGTTAGTCCACAGGATCTGGAGGGAGCCTCTAAGTTCAGGAAAACTGCGCTTACCAGCATAGCTTTAACGTCGCCGCATGCCTTTCACATGGTTCAGTGCGCTGTCGCTGCTGAAAATTACACTGATAACCGCGTTTGCAACACTATTGTTTGAGCAATGCAGTGCCAAGACAAGCGCGTCGGAGCTGGTGACCTTTTTCTTCTTTTCTGCAAACGTGTGGCGGTACTGTAATTTCAGTCCTTTCGAAGGTTAGCTTAGTTAGATGACAGCACTCTTGTTTTAATGCACGTGCTCAGTATCTGCCCTTTCGGCTGCTAAAACAGCAGCTCTTTTGCTTCATGGAACACGTAATGCTTTGAAATAATTTCGAAGGAAATCAAGGAAAAATAAGGGGTGCAAACTTTCTGAAGCGTGCTAAAAATCATTCCTGTTTTAAGAAAGGACCAAGTAGCTAATAGTCTAACTAGACGCCTATTTCTATCCTTTCATCTCATAGTAAACTATTCAAAAAATGGTTTTCTGATCGACTATATAGCTGCCTAAATAAATTCAACATTTTTAAGTCCTGTCAATTTGGTTTTCACTCTGGTAGTTCCAAATCTCTTGCACTTTTATTGAAACTCGTCTGACTTAAGGAAGTTTGAGAGACTACATTTTTTTTCAATTTACTAAGCCTTTTGATACTATTATCCAGTGACAATCTGTTCCACAAACTGTATGTCCTATGGTTTAACAAGTCAGCCTTCAAATTTTCTAGAGTATTTTCTTACACAGAAGGCAACAGTTCGGTTAATAATGCGTATTCTGAGACTAAAATAACAATCAACGATTGCGAGAAGGTTCTATTTCAGGTTCTTTATTCTTTATTATATATTAATTGACCCCGCTGACTCTAATGCCTCACGCTTTGTTGTATATACTGACGACACCACGTATCATCGGCTGATGAACCATCTGTTCATTCTTAACGTGTATTATTTAAATGTTCTTTGACTAACGTAACTAATCAGGCCTGGTCAACCACGTACAACCGATCCGCCAGAATCAAAATTCATCATTTTTAAAATAGCGCAGAAGCGCGTGTCATATCTTTCCACCACTTCGCTTTCTTCGAACGCCATAAGCACATGTGACAGTGTAGGCATTCCTGAAGTGTAATCGACTAACACCTGAAGTTTAAAAATTATACTGATCACCTTGGAAATAAGACGCGCGTTTGTCATTCAAGCACTTGTAAATTCGCGCCCATTTGTTTTCACGCCAAGCCCTCCGTCTCTTTATTTTGCTTTCCTACAAGGTAATATCACATATGGTATTCGTGCATACATTAACCCTTGCGATTGTCATCTCGCACCGTTACAACACATTCAAAATAAAGCTATTCCTATCATTACTGACAACTCGTTCCCTGCTAACGATTGTGTTTTGCTTCAAAAGAATAATGTCTCATTGGTTGAAATGTATTCTGTTATAACATAGGCACTGTTTTTTTATATCTACGTGTTAATTATTCATCGTACCAATTTATTGACAGATTCATACTCCAAAACCACAAGTTCACCATGTTCACAGACCACGAAGATTACGTATCACCCATAGTCCGTACTAACTATGGTCAAATCACATCCGCTCTTTCAGCTATTTCCTTCTGGAACAGTCTTTTGGTTAAATTGAAATTCTCATCATCATTCTGTTTCTTCAAACACACGATAGAATATTTTTTTTTAAATAAAGGAGCGTATTGTATTGTTTGTATAATATGTATTTTCATGTTACTGTGTGTTACGTTATATAAGTTTGCTGTGTTTTGAGCTGGATTGCATGTATTGTGCAAGTGCCCAGTTTATGTTTTTTTTTTTTGCCCCCGAACGTTTCTACATTTAACACGAAAGTCTTTTATGCCCGCGTACACCAACGCCACGCCACCTTCATATCGACAGAAAAAGCTTCCAATGACCCAGCGGCGCCCGGGTTCGAGTCACGAACTCTCTTCCCACAACGGGAGGTACACAGCGCTCTGCCGAATGCGCTATGGATTCAAGCGCGGATTGGTCCACGAACAAGACTCATATCTGTCCCACTACTTGCGTTTATTCAGATGGTGCTGCTGTTAAGGAGAGGCGAAGCGAAGTAGTTCATCAGTACCCTGGCCTACACGATCGGGCGCAGGCACAGCGCCATTGCGCAACGGCGCGCAGCCGAGCGCCGATCGCGGAGGCCAAGTCAGGACGCTAATGAGCGCCGACAGTTGGCGCCTCGATGCAAGCGTCTTCGTGCACACGGGACGCGGTTTGATTGAGGCACCCTCCGCCACCTGCTCCTTTCGGTTTTGGTTCGGTTTCGTTAGCGCGGTATTCAAGGGACTGTGGTTTCCTTCGGATTTACGCAATACTCCGGCGCATGCTATCAAGTGCCTGACGTTGATGCGTCTAACGGTGCCATACCGACGTACTATAAATAGCGATGTGCAAGTTCATACGGTTGCACAATAAATATTTGAATTTTCCTGTGAAGGTACATTTCACTTTCGTGTTTTACCGATGCCTATAGGAAGAAGGCATCAACAACATTTTTTTTTAATGCAGAGCATTTCTTTAACTCACAATGTCACCCGTCCGTTGGCGATCAGCGTCCGCAGCAAGCCAGCAAGTGCGCCCCTCCCCCGCTCCTCCTCGCTCTCAACAACAGTGCGGGGCGCGCATGCGCGTCTCCGGCGCTGAAAGAGGAGTTGGCAGCAGCAGGTGCTACCTCCTCTCCCTCTACTTGCGTGCGCGCTAAGGCAGCGGCGAAACGTCAGCGTCGAGCGGCCGATCCCGAGCGTCGAGAACTAGAGGCCGCCGCCAGTCGTCAGCGTCGAGCTGCGGATCCATCGAATCGAGAGCGAGACACGGCTTCGAAACGTCAGCGGCGAGCGGCGGACCCCGCGTTACGAGAACGAGATGCCGCGGTCGGCCTTGTTGACGTAGTCCACGACGTACGCCGCGCACGCCTAGTGGTCGAGGATGATCTGCAGGTCCATGTTGGAGTCGAGAACCCTTCCGATCCACGGGTTGAACGCGTTCACGCGCTTCTCGGCGGGAGTCCTCGCGTGAAGCACGCACGGACGCGACGCGCCAGCCCGCAGAATCTCCGAGTACTCCTCCCCGGATTGCACGTCGTAGGCGCGCAGGAACTCGTCCAAGCTCGCAAACTCCCCGTGCTCCAACGCCTCGTGCATTTCGTCGTACTTGGCCTTCAAGCGCCGTCGACGCACCCGTACGACAACAACAACTACAACTACCACCGCCAACTACCACAACCCGCCACGTGACCACCCCCAATGCTCTGCATTTACTCGTGTCCCTCGCGCGGGGCCATGCGACGGAGGTTTTTTTAAATTCGAGATTGTGCCTAAATATTCTGGAACACTTATCTTTACTCCATGTTTTTGGTAAACCGAGTTCTTTGCTCTGTCGTATTGTAGTTGTGCGCTATCTGAGCTGTGTCCTTATTTTAATTACTCGTTTTAGTTACCTCTTGTTTGGTTAAATGCAGAGCATTTCTTTAACTCGCATGTAGCGTCCGCCGTCCGTCCGCAACAGCTCAGCGCGCAGGTGCGGCCCTCTCACCCACTCGTCCCCCACTCCTGCCTCTCCGCATCACGCTACCACCTCCTCTCTCTCACAACAGGTCCGTCACCGCTCTCCCCCTACACTATATATAAAAAAAATAATAGTTATCGGCGCCTGGTTTCGATCCACGACCCTGTGGGCGGAAGCGAGTACATATGTGCTCTTCCCACTGCGCCACAAAAGCGACACAGGAATCAAAGGGTACGAACGCGCCTTATATCCTGTGACTCATTCAAACTACTCAAGAAGCTGCTGATCACGGCAGCAGTTGCATCGATCTCGTCTTCACCAGTTGCTGCAAACGCACGACCACTGCTTAAGACCCCTTAACAGTACACTTTAGCGACGCACGAAGCCGTCGTTCTCAGGCGTCCAATACAACGACACACCAACAAATAAATAAATAACGACTTACAACAACCTACTCCTTGCCTTCACTTCTTGCGTCACAAAAAAAAGAAAACCCCAATATCTCCAGGAAGGGGGACTCGGGTCGCAAAATCACGAAAGTTAATAAAAATATATGAAAGAAATAATAAATAATTAATAGTAATAAGCAATAATCTAACATATTAGAACTACCCACCCCCACCACCACCGCCCCCAAACACTAACGTTAACGCAATACCACCCACCCCCTACGCGAACGCATTTACTCGAGTCCCCCCTCGTGGGAGATGGGCCCCATTTTTTGCTGCTTGTTGTAATTTATTTTGTGATAATTAATAAAGGGTCTCGTTGCAGTCACTGGACTTCGGCACCTGTGTCTGTGTAATACATTCCTTGTATTTTACCACTGGGTGACGAATAAAAATTTAATAATACATAAAACCGTTGCAGACGTCATCTACAGAAATCGAACTGAAAGTTTATCGCCGACTCTCAATTTTGCCGTAACAGGAGACTTGGCAATTAAAATTTCTCGTTCCAGAAACACATCGCGGTATTTTCGGCCTACATTCATGCCGCGCGGTAAATGGCAGGAATCTAAGAGCTCTTGGTGAGAGAGTATGCATTAAATAAACTTTTATTTCTAGAGGTAGTTAAAGGTCGTTGATGTTGCGCCTATGCACCGGGTAAATGTGTTGAAAAGTATGCAAAGTTATTCACCAATTCGCCGGAGCCCATCAGAATGCTCAAATTTTTTATTGGAGCTTTTGCTTTTTCTTGTAGTCCTCGACGCGAAGGTGCCATGCCAATTTTTGTAGTCCTGCAAAATGCATGGTTAAGTATTCGAGCGCGGGTAAATCTCTAAGGCTTCGTCATATTCGTAGGATATTAGTTCGGCGGGTCAAAAAAACGAAGGCTGTGGGTGGTAGGGATCTATATTGACGAGTACGGTGCCTCGAGCGTTGGTTGAGTTTGTATGGCTTCAATTTCCAACTATGTGGTTACATCTTCAGTGTCATTCCTGGTATCATTGTTTGCCCATGCAGTTGTTTCTTCATCTCTTCTTCACTGGTCTTTAAGACCGATTCCCCGCCGCCCTGGACGAAGGCCCGGTGCTATCTTTGATCATAGGCAAGACTAACAATTCTTCCGTAATCGTATTCAGTTTCCCAGAGGTCGTTTGCTTGAAACGGGTCTCTAAACATGCCACTGCAAGCGCTAGGGCACCACCCACGAGCAGGGTCAGGATCAGCGCCATTGGGATTGAACAGAGGTTTGAGTCTATGTGAAGACCACGGAATCGCGCTATCCCTCTCTTTGAGCTTGGTAGAGTGCTCCCTTGCCGCAGCTGTATCCATTCCTGTGCGGCCGATCGGCGTCATTGCCGAACCCGCAGGAGGTTTGTGCGGCGTGGGTGCAGACGCCGCTTGCGAATTAAGGTGGGCCTGGATTACTTCCGGACAGGACGCGGAGACAGGAGGCCCCCAGTAGAACCTACGCAGCCCAGGGCTGGACAGGCTACCACGCAGGCTTGCATTTAGCTCGTCGATCAGAATATACGTGTTGGATGGAGGGCGATTTACTTATCTTGTCTTCGACGGACATAGTTCCTGCGATGGTTGACCGAGTTTTTCTGTGGGATGTAGTTGCCAAAGCTACTTGCTTGGTGCCAAGAGTTTGAGCGGGGGCCGCGTATAATGAAAACGTAAGCAGCTTCTTTGTCTTTTCTCTCTCATTAATGGGGGCATACCCCCCAAGGGAGAGAAGGTAGACTGGCTAGAGCTTCAGATAGTAGCCTTCCTTAACACATACCACGACTGCTAGATTACTGGCATTGTTCACGGCATATTTAACGGCTCCCTAACGTTTTATTCATTATTCAAAATGGGTAAGGGTATTACTAGCCCTCGTAAAAGAAGGTTATATAAAAGCTCAGTAGCATTTGGTTCGCTGAAACCATGAAGATACATTTTAATTGCTAAGATAAATTCCGGACCGATTTCAAGAACGTGGGTGGATGGATTGGATCGCGGTCCTATGGGGGCTCCAGAAGAATAGGTCTGCATTGTATTTTTTAGCAGATAGTCTTAATGAGTGGGCTTAGTTTGCGCAGCCTGGTTGTGCAACACGAGTATTATAAAGGTAAAAACTGTGGTTCATCCCTCTTCCATAAGAACCGGTAAAACACGAAAAGTGCAATGTGCCTTCACAGGAACAGTCAAAGGTTATTTCCGTATCGATATGAACTTGCAACATCGATATTTATATTTTACGATGTGGCACTGTTATACGCATCAACATAGGCGATACTGGATTGCATGCGCAGGAGGGCTTCGGGTTTCCGTGCCTCTACATGACCGCCCACCATCCCTGGCGCAGGTTTGTCAAGCGAAACATACCCACATAGGGAGATTGTCCAAGGTTGGCGAAAAAATACTCCAGCCGTAGCCGTAACCACGGCAACACTTTCTCGGAACGAGAAAAACTCCAACGTTTGCAAGAATGGTGGCAACCCTTGCTCAGATCAAGAAAGACACTACATAGGGTACGCCCCCTCCAAGGAGATGTCCAATCATTATCACTTCCAGAAATTGACGGAAGCTCTCACTAATAGAAAAATCATGGAGTAAATAGTTGCGGGGTGAATAAGAAGCAAATAGGCTTCAATCGTTAACCTAAACCATTGTGATTCTCGTGAAGGTTGCGTACAGCTTTGCTAACGTCAACTCTTACGCGTTACTGTAAACTGCCTCTACTGTTCAGGGGGACGCACCTTATCGCTCGGGCTGTCGTCGTTTCATGTCGTGGTCGTCTCCTATCGCCTTAGTATCATATAGTCACGGTACTCAAACATCGTGGCACTCGTTTTCCAGCGCTTCACCGTAGAACATAAGGGCGTAATAAAATACTACACCGGGATACTCGTTTTCCAACCACTCTAGAACACTCCCTGCTTGAAAGACAGGATACTTGACAGACAGGATACTTATAGCAAAGCTGTCTACCTCTACTACCTTACGGTTTCACCTCCGTGGACACAAAGGCCGAGGCGCCAGGAATGCATTTCTACACTGCATGCTTCGCTCATCCTCCGGTTTCACTTACGATTTCATCTCCATGGGCAAAAACGGCAAGGCGCCAATAGCCCACTTATAAGCTGCATCCTTCGGCCCTCCCCCGGTTTCTTGTTAGTGGAGATGGCCCAAGTTTTTCATCCAACGTCAATAGCGGTGTAATAATGCGGTCGCCACCAAAACAAATTTATCGGACGCTTCTGGGAGAGCGTCGATGAGGTTTTGATGGAAGAAAGACAACAGGGATGCCTCTATTATCTTCACCACGGCATGTGCGACCGCTTACTCTAAACTTTGAATCGTATTCGTGAATAGCTTGCGAATTGGTACTATGGGTTATACCTGATCTTTCTATCACATCGGCTGTAAGTAAATATAATCACGGATAAACGTAACGGAAGCACAAAACAAGCAACCAATACCAAGAAATCTGTACCCGGTTGATAGTAGCCGCAAGATACGTAATCGTGTGCGAAGTTACTTACCTCATAGGGTTCGTGTAGTCACCCCTGCAATCTGGCTCATGACAGCCTGCTTTTCTCTAGCAGGAAACAAAGCTTGCCTTTAGGAACCAGGTTTCTGCACCGTTAACACCCTCTCTCCCCCTGCTGTATAACAATTTGTAGCCCTCTACTAGCCCGCCAGTAGCCAAGTTGTGGCTTGAGTGAGTCAGACTAAAAAAAAACACTATTTTAATGATTACCGCTGTTATTTGGTGTTTTATTATTATTTTGGGTTTTCGCGACCGTTCCGCGTAGCCGAACACACTTTTTTTTCTAGACAAAGAGCCACCAAAAAATTCAAGATAGACACTGTTTAAGACAAATTCACGCGTTTTAAAAGTGTAGCTAACCGAACGTTTGACCGGTCCCCATCCGCGTATCTTTATATGGGGCGGCATTTTAGATCGTTACTCTGAAAAAAATTGCAGGGTAGTTTATGATGTTTATGTCACTGAGAGTTCTAGGTTACAGTACAGGTTACATTGCTTTCCTAGATATTGGATTAGCCACTACTGACCAAGCATATTAAAGGGATGCTAAAGGCTGAATGAATTTTGTTTTTAATTGAAAGATCACATCGGATTTCGTAGTTTTTTCCCTCGTTTGTTCGACGAGCAACGATATTTTCTGAGAAGTAAGGCAGAAAAAGTCAGCATTTGTCTCGCATTCTGTTCAGTTCATTTGTTTGTGACGTAGCTATTGTGTAAAAAAGGAGTGAACTCCCATAGCGCTATAGAAGCGCGAACGCTGGAATAGGAAGCTTTGACGCTCCAAGCCACTGCCAACGGCGGCAAACGTTCGTCGGGCCAAGCAGGAAATAGAGATGCGACTAGGTGCTCGAGGGGCCGCTTGTGCCCGCATCCCAGACCCATCCATCCGGCTGTGAGCATGGAGGGATGCGCCGAAACCGCTTTTGAAGCAAGAGCGGCGTTCTAATATCAGCGCGGTGTCCAGGGCCCCAGCTGGCGCCGCTCCCGACGGCACTTCCAGCTCGCTTAGCAACCACCGCCATCTCCACATTATGTTCTCTCACGTGGCGCGAACCTAGCCTCCAACTAAGCCACTCTTCACGGCAGCCGTGTCGGCCGTCGTCCTCGCCCTGTTCCCCATGACGGAAACATAAGAAGGGAAAGTGATGTAACGCTTTTGGATTATCAACGGCAGCAGGAAGGCGAACAGGCGGATCGGTCATTAACCAGTCGCAGTAAGTTCATTTCACAGGCGATATGTTCGAACCTGGCGCTCATTACCGAATCGCAACCTTTTAAAGAACGCGGTTACTACTCCCTCTGACTCCTACTCCAGCCGCAAGTGAGAACGGCAGATCAGAAGCTCTGTCGGGTCGTTTAGCAACCTGGAGTGAATTTGTTGTTTTCTGGCCGATTCTAATCAAGAGCTTTAGTTGCTTCCTGCTGTGTATGTTGCTTGAAGAAGCTCGGGGGCTCAAGGTCGTGGGTTATTGACTTGCCTAATTGCCCACCAAAGCATTGCGAAAACAAACCGAAGTCATGATGGCTGACTGAATAATGCGGGAAGTAGACTTCCTCGTAGTGTACAAAGCTGCATTCTTCGGTTAGAGATACGATGAGCTCACGAAAAAGCTCTGATTCAGGTTCATTCACGAGCTCAGCCACTAGAGAAATGTTTTTTTTTTCAATCCAAGCATCTATGGACGCTTCTTCTAAGAGCTCACGCAGTCACCACTTCTGTGACGTCACGTACCGTAGTGCTCAAAATCTTCCGGAGCGTCGTCCCTGTGTTTTCACGTTTTGGCGTGTTGAATTATTCAACTACTGCTAGATGCGAGAAAATGGTATAATTATATTCTCGGCGGTGCAATCCATCGGTTCAGGGCAAACTTTTTTCCACCCTTTGGTGCCCCTTTAAAGAGGAGTTGGAAGTAAGGGGCGGAGATTCGCTGGGTTTATCTTGCTTGTAGCAACAGGCCAGCCTTGCAGCAAGTACCGCGGGAAGCACAATCAAGCGATAACGGCGGCGAGCGTCGGTGCAGATTTACGGTCACAATGGCAAACACCGGCTCTCCACGACTGTTAAAGGGAAAGAGCCAGCGCGTGGATCACGCAGGAACCTTTTCGTTCCTCCATGGCGTCGATGCTGCGCTCCGCGAAGCGCCGGCGCCGAGAAGTGGCGAGAATCGGAGACAGCCTGCACATGCGCAATGGCCGCACGAGGCAGGAGAAGCCGCTTCGCTCGGAGGAAAGAATACTCAGGAGAGGCCCCTAGCATTCCAATGCATTGCGAAAAGTGTGGTGGAAGTGATGTCATTTTTCTTGAGCCCATGGACAATGTTGCTTACTTGTTTACAACTGCGGCGGCCAAATTTGGGCGAATAGAACGGACAAATTTTTAAGGCGCTTGGTATGTGGCTGCCTCGCTACGCTTGCAAACCAGCGCAGTCGCTAGGACAAACGTTTTTAGATTAGGCCAGTTTGAAAACTCCGCCGTCGGAAGCGGCCTTAACTCATACCCCGGCTGCAGCGGCGCTTACGTCGCGTCGAGATCGGCGGAGCGGGCCGCTGCCGCCGCCGGCGACCTGCCGGGAAAATCCCCTTCGCTCAGCGTTGGCGAGAGCCACAGTTCGTTCTTTGCTCACTGTGTGTTTCTTAGCGTCGGTGCAACGGCGCAGTGAAACGTGAAGTGACGTCAATCGCTGCGCGCGTCCCCCTCCCCCTTCGAGACGTAGCGCGCGCGCTCAAAGACCGCAGTGCGCCGTCATGAGCCTGTTGCTATGACGACGACAAACGCTACTTTGCCAGGCTTAAGAGCTGAAAAATCGTCCTTCTATCTCAAAAACGAAGGCCGTTTTTCGATTGAAACTTTGGGTGAGGGTTAGAATGGGCAAATTGAAGGCGAAATCAACAGCTTAGAACATGACATCGCACCGAGGAATTAGCGACGAAGCTGTTTTCGCTTCGAAGCGGGAGGGCAGGGCGACGCCATGTTAGTCAAATCAAACCGGCCATGGAGGAAAGAAAAGGTTAGTGGCCCTGATGTCACTGACTTGAGCCCGCGGAGCCCAGCACTCTATCCCATCATCCTTTGCTTTTCCGGTTTGATTTGACTAACATGGCATCGCCCTGCCCTCCCGCTTCGAAGCGAAAACAGCTTCGTCGCTAATTTCTCGGTGCGATGTCATCTTCTAAGCTGTTGAGTTCGCCTTCAATTTGCCAAAACGTAGCTCTTAAGCCTGGCAAAGTAGCGTTTGTCGTCGTCATACCAGCAGACGCCTCCGACGGCAGAGTTTTCGAACTGGCCTAATTTAAAAACGTTTGTCGTAAGCGGATTGTGTGGCAGTGCATTTCCTCCATTGCTTGCGCACATCCGTCAGTGCGAAATCCCTCAGCTATAGACCTTATGCAAAAGTGCCGCCATCTACCGGAAGAAAAACGAAATAAGCACGCGACGCCATGTTGGGGGATGGCGGTCGCGGGATTGCTTGGTACGGATTGTGTGAGGGGCTTTCTGGGCTTGGCGATCCTTTTATATTCAGATTTAAGTGCACCAAAACGAGCGACGAGTGATCTGTGGAACTTTCTTGTTGCCAACATTTGCGAGCGACTTCGTAAATTCGCATTATGCATCCAAAGAGCAGTCAGGGAGGGAGGCACCGGCAGGGAAGCTTTTGGAGCTGTCGCGTTTCTTCTTTTTTTTTTGTTCGCTTTAAAGCGCAAACATTGAAAGCAATTCCTGTTGGTTCGCATAAGGCGGGTTTCTCAGGAGGTCATTCCTGAAACGTATCGAGCCGATGCGGGCTGCCCTGAGTTAGAAATGGGGGAGGAGGGGGGCACTCCGCGATATAGCTATACGCTAAGGATCCTCTGGGACGCAGAGGAAACCTGCAAAAAAAAACAAAAAAAAACACTTATTAAAAGAAATTGCATACCTGGCCTTTTTTTAACACCGGAGTGTTGTATCTGGCTGTAGTGTATAGCGCGTAACGCGTTAAGCATTGCTACTATATTACCAATAAATTGCCAATGAATAATTAAATTTTCAATAAATTGCCTAGCGCTGGTGAACGCGTGCCTTGTGGCGACCGCCGAGCGTCCTTAGCACACGCAAAGGCTTTAGCAAAAAAAAAAAAACTGCGAAAAAATGCGAGAAAATGCCGAGCGCTCGTGAGCGCGTGGTCGCGGCGACTGCTGACCGTCCCCTGCTCGCGCCCTGGATAACAAAACTGGGTGCACACTACCGCTTAGAAAATTCCTCGCGAAAAATTTGATCTTGGAAAATAGGCTACGGTCGAACAGCAGGCGACGAGTGGTAAACGACCGATTCACGGGTTACTACGTACGTTACTTTCGCTGCTCAAGGCACTACGTGAAGGTTGCAACACTCGCGGATCCCTTATTTCCTGTAACGTTTGGCAAACGAACAAATGCTTGGTACTTCCATAAAAGCCCACCGCACGTCCAGAATAAAAAGAAAACACGGGCGCGCTTAGCACGAACGGCAGACTCAAAACTAATCCCACACTATAAAGTACAAGCTGGAAGATGCAGTGCGCCTCAACTACCAGCAGGCAGGAGTGCTCGGGGGCAAAAGTAGGGCTAGAAAATAACTCACTTTGGGAGCTTTTTAGTCCTGCACATATTATTCGTTTCGTGACTATGCATGCGATCTAGCTATAATTTTACTGCGGTAATGGAAGTCGACGCCCGCAAGTTATTTCACGCAGGGCTCGAATCATGCTTCTGCTGAGAATTAAAAAAATATGTGTACGCTATTTCCGTGGTCGTCCTCGTATCATCTTTGTGCTCAGCAAGTTACACGGCAGTATTTGGGCATCTTGGACAACGATAAATGCCGACGTGCGCGTCGAACCCCGGCCTATCATGTATACTCCGGTATCCGGAGATCCGGGAACCCCCCAACATGGCGGATTGGAGGGCGCCAGTTTTTGCATAAGGTATATTGCAAGCTGAGCGGTGCAGAGTTTTATACTAATATATAGTACAGGGGAATCTGGCGCCACTGTCTAGGGGAGGCGCGCTTCGGCGAGGGTGCCTCTAAATTGAGGAAAGTGCCGCTTACCAGCGTAATTTTCACGTCGCCGGGTGCCCTTCATATGGTTCTTCGTGGCTGCACTGGTGAAATTACAATGATAACGCGTTTACACGATTATTGTTTGACGAGTGCAGTGCTCAAGAGAAGCACGTCGGAGCTGGTGACCTTGTTTTCTTCTTGATCTGTAATGTGTACCGCTGCTTTCATTTCCGTCCCGTTCAAGGATAGTTTAGCTAGATGACAGGGCGCTTGTTTTGACTCACGTGCTCCTGTATATGCAATTTCGCCTGCCAAAAGTGCCGCGCCTTTGCTTCATGGAGTACGTAATGCTGTGAAATAATTTAAGGACACCAAGAAATCAAGGAAAATAAAGGTCGTGCAGGCTTTCTGAGGTATGCTGAACTTATCAATGTTTTAAATGCAGAGCATTTCAGTAACTCACGATGCCACCCGCGTTGACGTCCGTAGTCCGCATCGCTCCCCCTACACTATATAAAAAAATAATACTTACCGGCGCCAGGTTTCGATCCCACGACTCTGCGGGCGGAACGCAAGGTACATGGTGCTCTGCCCACTGCGCCACAAAGCCGACACAGAATGGAAGGTTACGGACGCGCCTTATATCCTTGACTCATTCAACCGTCGGCCACAGGTGCGCCCTCTCCCCCGCCTCCTCCTCCCCTTCTCTCCGCTCGCAACACCCTCTCTCGCCGCGTTCGGTTCGGGCGCACATGTGGGGGCGTGCGCAACACCCTCTCTCGCCGCGTTGGGTTCGCGCTGAGCAACAGACGGTTCGCGCGCAAGAACAGGTGGGGGCGCTCGCATCGCGCTCTCTCGCCGCGGTCGGTTCGCACTTAAATCACACATGTCGTTCGCGCGCGCTCCGGTCGCTAACATCTGTGGCGTGATCGTGACGTCAACATCACGCGTTCGTGTGGTGGCGCGATTTCGGCGCTATAACACTCTCTCGCGAGGGGCATTGGATTGGATTCGATTGGATTGGCTTGGATTGGCTTGGCTTGGCGTGGCTTGGCTTGGCTTGGATTGGATTGGTTTGGATTTTGATTGGATTGGATTAAAGTGGATTGTGTTGGATTGTGTTGCGTCATAGCCGCTCCACGTTGCGTCATAGCCGCTCCACGTTGCGTCATAGCCGCGGAAGGGGGTTCACGGCACGTTTCACGTTTCACCATCGACTTCATCGACAATGTCTACGCTGGAAGACAACAATTACAACAACAACAACCAATACGTAATCCATACGACTTGCAGGCGCGCCCCCCGCGGAAATGCTCTGCATTTGATCGTGCCCCTCGCGAGGGGGATGTTTTTTTAGATGCGACTGCATCTCATTCACTCGCCTGGCCCCTGCATCCGGCGTCGGCGGCGTTGTCGTCGGCGTCCGCCCCTCTCCATCCTCCTCGCCGCGCGAGCTGCGCTCTCCGCCGCTCACCCCCTCTCCTCTCCGATAGCGAACACTCTCTCGCGAGGGGCATTGGATTGGATTCGATTGGATTGGCTTGGCTTGGCTTGACTTGGATTGGATTGGATTGGATTGGATTGGATTGGATTGAATTAGATTGGAATAAAGTGGATTGTGTTGGATTATGTTGCGTCACAGCCGCGGCAGACGCACTGGCGCCGGCGCGTCCCCTCACCGTTATGCGCGCTATAAAACGCGGTGCCTGCGCCGCTCCGCTCCATCGTTCCAGCGCCGTTCCTCCGCTGTCCAACGCTGCAACGTGAACCCCCTATGCGTCGCATCTACACAGGGGTTCCCGCGAGGGGAGGTGGGAGTTTTTTTGGTGCAGCTGCCAAGCCCTCAGTGCCTTGTTTAAGAAAGCAGACCAGTACCTAATATCTAACTACAGGTCATTTTCTATCCTTTCGTCTCTTAGTAAAGTATTCAAAAAATTGTTTGCTAAATGGACTACGTAACTACTTAACTAAATACAACATTCTCAAGCCCTGTCAATTTGGTTTTCCCTTTGGTAGTTCCAAATATCTTGCACTTTTATTAAACATCCTTTCAATTAGGTATGTTTGAGGGATAATTTTTTTTAATTTTTGCTAAAGCTTTTGACACTGTTAACCATGATATTCCGCTCCACACACTGGAGACCTACGGTTTAACAAGACAGGCTTTGAATTTCCTAGAGAATTCTCTTAGAAACAAAGACGTTAGCATTTCTGTTAATAATGCGTATTATGAGACTAAAATACTCATCAAGGCGTGCCGCAATGTCCTGTTTTAGGCCTTTATTTTGTATTATCTATAGTAGTAACCTCACCGACAATAATAATGCCTCTACTGTGTTGTATATACTGATGACACCACAGTATCGTCGGCTGATCAACCTTTGTCTATTCTTACGTGTAACCTAAATATTGTTTTGACTAAAGTAACTAAATGGTGGTTGATCAACCAATCAATCAATCCGCCAAAAACTAAAATTAGGATTTCAGACCACCGCAGTATCGTGTGTCGTATGCTCCCATCATTTCACTTTGTTCGAACACAAAACCCCATGTGACAGTGTCCGTTTTCCTGGAGTGTTAATCGACTCGCACCTGGAATTTGAAATACATATTGTTCACCTTAGAAATAAGAAGGCCTTTGGCATTGAAAGGCTCATAAAATAACGCCCATTTTTTTAACGCTCAGCCCTCCAGTCTATTTACTTTGCTTTCCTACATAGTCATATCACACATGGTATTGGTGCATGAGGTAACGCTAACGATTGCCATATTGCACCATTAAAGCATATTCAAAGTCAAGGTATTCGTATCATTACTAACAACTCGTTCCCTGTTAACGCTTGTGTTTTGCTTGAACAGAATGTCTCATCAGTTAAAATGTATTCTAATGTAAATTAGCCACTTTTTCTTTCAACTACGTGTCAATAATTCTCGTAGCGATTTTCCGACAGACACCTGCTGCATACTAACTCCGCTCAATTCGCAGCCAACGAAAATTACTTATTACCTGTAGTCCGTTGTAACCATCGTCAAATGAAATCCACTTTTGCAGCTATTTCATTCTGGCAGCCTTTCAGCTGAACTAAAATCATCATCATCATTCTATTTCTTTAAACACATGATAAAATATTGTTGTTAAATAAAGGAACATATTGTTTGTATAATCTGTATTTCCATTTAACGGCTTAGTACCTTATCTAAGTTTCCTGTGTTTTGAGCTAGATTGCGTGTATTGTGCAAGTGCCCAGTTTATGTGTTGTTTTTGCCCCATTTTTGATATTTTTTGAATTCGGATTGTGCTTAAATTATATGGAAAACTTGTGTTTCTTCTATATTTTCTTAAACAGACTTCTTTGCTTTTACGTAATGTACTATTGCGCTATCTAAGCTGTGTTCATTATTTTATTTACTCGTTTTAGTTAACTTTTTTTGGTTTTGGGTGTCTTTTTGTATTTTTTAAGTTGCAATAAATAATCAAGGGTCCTGTCGCAGTCTCTTGACATTTGTGCTTTCGTCTATGCACTAAATTCCTTGTATTTTAAAACTAGGTAAATTCTAAGAAATTAAAAATACCGCAAACCTTGGCAGGACGTGAACTACAGAAATTGAACGGTAAGTATGAAGGCGACTACCATTTTTTTTGTTATAGGAGAATTGGCGTATAAAATTTATCGTTCAAGAACCCGCGCTGTATTTCGGCCAATATTCATGCAGCGCGGTGAACTCAGAGTCTAAGAGCTCCGGGTGACAGAGTACGCATTACATAAAATTTTATTCCTAGATGTAATAAACGGTACTTGATGTTGTGCCTATGCACAGGGTATAAGATGTAGAAAGTTATGCAAATTTCTTCAGCAATTCGGCGAAGCCTATGAAAAACTTCAAGTGTTTTTACTGGAGCTTTTGGTTTTTCTTGTCTTCTCTTTGAGTCAGCGTCGCCGCAAAACCGGAGTTCCTGCTGTATTTCAGAATTTTCAGCGTCCACTGATTCCGGTATGGTGGAGTCGTAGTCTTCGACGAGGTGGCATGCCAATTTTTGTAGTGGGCGAATGCAGGGTAAAATATTTCGAGCGTGGGTAAATCTGATAAGTTTTCGTCGTAGTCGTAGGATAGTAGTTCGGCGTATCAGAATAACGCAGGCTATGGGTGCTAGAGATCTATAGGCGATGATTACGATGCCTCTAGCGTTGTTTGAGTCATGTGGATTTAATTGCCAAGGGGGTTGTTACATCTTCAGCGTCATTCCTGGTATCACTGGTGGCCAATGGGGTTGTTTCTTCATCTTCTTCACTGGTCATAAGACTGAATGCCAGCGCTTTCGACGACGGTCCGGTACTACCCTTGATCATCGGCAAGACTGACAAGTCGTCCTTAATCGTATCAGTGTTTCGGAGATCATTTGTTTGAAACCGGTCTTTAAACATCACCGTTGCAAGCAGTAGAGCACCAACCACGAGCAGGGTCATGATCAGCGCCGTTCGGATTGAACAGAGTTTCCTCCTTGTATGCAAAAACCGCGGAATCGCGCTATCCCTGACCTTGAGCTTGGTAGAGTGCTTCCTTGCAGCTGCTGGATCCCTTCCCGTGTAGCCAATCGGCTTCATTGTCGGGGCCGCAGGAGTTTGGTGGGGCATAGGTGCAGACGCTGCTTGTGCATTGAAGTGGGCCTGGATTACTTCCGGCCAGGACTCGGAGACACGTGGCCCCCAGTAGAATCGACAAAGCGCAGGGCTGGACAGGCTACCACGCGGGTTTGCAGTTAGCTCGTCGATCAGAATGTACGTTTTGGATGGAGGCGGTTTACTCATCTTGTCTACGATGGACATAGTTGCCTGCAAAGGTGGACCAGTGTTTCTGTGGGGTGTAGTTGCCAAAGCTACTTCGTTGGTGCCAAGACGTTGAGCGGCTGCCTTTAAATAATTGTTGTTTCTGCTGTTCCTTAACATTCTGGCGCATACCCAATCAGGGGATCGGCCAAACATCAGTCGTTAATTCGAATGAGATTACTGCCTAGGTGGATGATACGAGGGAAATTCGTAAGCAGCTCCTTTGTCGTTTGCTTTCTCATTGAGTGTGGCATACCCCCGAAAGGAGAGAAAGGAGATTGGCTATACCTATAGATAGTAGTCATGCTTGACACATACCATGACTGCTAGATTACTGACATTGTTCAGGGCGCATTTAACGATCGCTATGTTTTATTCATTCGTCTTAGCATGTACGACGCGATAGCGTTACGTCCGCTCACAGGGACCGTTGTGGAAAGAAATTGCTACACTTAAGATCAATGTCTCCGAAGTTTCTTATTTCTTTGAGCCGCAGAGTCAAACGCCTTCAATTTATTCTAGACCCGTCTGTGGGTCTCCATTCTGTTACTCTCGTAGCCCACCAGTTTTCGGTTGTATCACGGGAAAAGTTGAGAGATAGCTGCCTTATAAGTTGCAATGATGATCTTGTTCATTTGATCTTCTTCGGTGTTGGTGAGCTAGTGGTTTCCGGGTCATGAGAACTGGCTGCGTTAGTCTTATCGTTTCTTCTCTCATTATTTCTCTCCTATTAGTGCGCCGTTTCATAAAGTGGGCTAGTGGTTACTGATTTTCTCTTTTTATGGCGATTGTGAGATCGGCACTGGCCCTTGACTCTAGGGGCACGCCGATCTGTTGACGTCATTTTTCAATGGTTGGACATCCGAACCAATTTTTAGATGCAATTTTTACTTCACCAATTTACCTTACGTATGTAATTTACGGCAAGCAGAAACGCGGGAGCATTGAAAATAGTTCGTAAAGGTATGTATTGGTCGCTGTATACTTGGTTTTATTTTACTTCGTAAGTGCTTGTAATTTATGCTTTCCTTGGCTTTTGAGAGACTGGCGTTAATACTTTGCCCCCTCCTTCAGTTTCGCGAACCATGGTCGTTGTGCTGGCATAGGTTACTGTGGAAAACACGTCGCGGTGGCTCAGAGCGTAAGGACGCCAGGTCGGTTCCCAACCGTTGCGACAGTTTTCCTGATGGAAGCAGAAAAGAATAAATCAAGCGTGCAGAAAGTTCAGCACTCATAAACGATCCCCAAGTTGTCGAAACTAATCCGGAGCACTCGACACCTATAGGCCTCGTAGCCCAGGTGTGGCTTTTGGACGTGAATTACCTCAAATTTAAATGATTAATTTTCTGGTGGAGGGGTGTTTCGCGTGGGGGCGGCAGTTGGGGGCGCGGCTGGCGATCGTGTCTGCTGAGCATGCTACCATCGAGAGGGCGTAGAGAGAACTGTACTGCGTAGACGGGGCGCTTGGTGAAAATGAGTGTCACTTCTTTTGTCTCCAGCTTAGTATTATTGTCCCGCTTTCCCCACTTCATGTGCCACTGTGCCCTATTCAAGATTTAGGCAAACACTCGCATCTGGCTGCCTAAGACGTAGCCTCCGGGTATCGTTACGTATTTCCGCGGGCGCGTGATGAGCGCGACTGATAGTGGACGGCAAGTACACACTTGGAAATCAAAAAATGAACCTATTAACCCTATCATGTTACAATAAACCAGAATTGGCCACTCTAAATCATGCGGCAATATTCAGCTGTTTCCGTGTGTCCGTCACACAAGCTTTTAAAATGAAGAGGAGCGTGTGTACTCGAGAGGACCGATGACGAGGCCTGTGAGCGCAAAAACGTCAATACACCGCGAACTCCGCAAGGAAAGTGCAATTAACTTCAGTGCGTGTTAGTAATTACCCCATCATTCTATCACAGATACAGTATTGGTATTCCAGCCACATGAAGTTAGAATTACGCTAATGTTTTTGTTCCACATGTCTAGCATAGAAGACCAATCTGAATGACGCTGCAGAGCCGGATCGAAGTTGGAGGATAAATTTTTGATTGCAGTGACAGAGGTTTCCCTAGAGAAGATATATGCTCTCTGAAAGAAAGTAAAAATTCTAGCAAAAAATGAACAGAAATTCTGGTGAGTCCTTGTAGCATAGGGCCGTCACAAGTGAACATTCAATTGTCTTAGAGGTTAGAGTGTTACAAGCAAGCTTAATTATAAGTTCCGGGTGAAGATCATAACATTCGAAGCTGATTCGCCGCGGTGGCTCCGTGGCAAAGGCGTTGCGCTGCTGAGCACAAGGACGAGTGTTCAATTGTCGGCCGCGCGGCCGCTTTTCTGGTAGAGGCGAAAAGCAAAAACGCCCGTGTGAACGAAGATTTCGACGCACTAAAGATCCCCAGGGGTGAAAATTAATCAGGAGCCCTCCGCTACGGCACGCCTCAGCGCCTGCGTTGCGTCGGCGCGTTAAACCATCAATCATACAATCAATCAATCAATCAATCAATCAATCAATCAATCAATCAATCAATCAATCAATCAATCAATAAATCAATCAATCAAACAATCAAGCAACTTTCGAAGCTGCATTGCTAAGTAGGTGTAAATATGTTTTCATCCTTTCAAATGTTGTAACACAGATACGTCACGATGAACAGAATCCTAAAGGAGAACTGACACCACATTTTCACGCCTAAAAAATGATATAATTGGCTTCATTAGTTTGTACAGATGCCTCACAAAAATTTTTGCAGCGATCCGAGGCCGGAATCACATCTAAAATTGATTTTGATTGTCCCGGCCGCGAGCTTCCACAAATCGGCAGCACTAGCGAAATCGCTTTCGGCGTGACGAAACATCGGCCGGCGTGTCTGGCCGGTTCAGGGTGACGTCATATAGTCGTTTTCGGAACCGAAAACGATATCCTGCGCTGCTGTTGTCGGTGGTATTCGTTTGGGCAGGAGACGTACGGGTGGAGCTGTGTGAGCAATGCTTCTAAACTGTGTGCACTTTGCGTGTTCGACGTCTTTGCTCTTCAGTTCGTGGCCGGCGCATGGTGTTCCTTTGCACTGATACCGAAAACTGCGCGGTGCCGGCACCGCGCGGTGCGCGATGTCGACGCGCACCGCGGCAACGCGGCGGTCCGGGTCGCCGAGCTCGCCCAAGTTGTGCTATGGCAAGCTCGCGGTATGCGAAGTACTGCTCGTGGAAGCCTGTCCGAGCAAATCGACGACGACGCCAAGATGCATTATTTTCCACGCGACGACATGCAGCGCTAAACGTGGACTGAGTTCGTGCGCGGCGGCGGCCGCAAGAACTGTCGCCCAAGCCAGCGGGCTCGGCGTTGCTCCGGTAAGCTTGGGTGTTGGGAACTTCAGGCTTAGTATCGTGGCGAATATTTGATCACCGGTATCTGTACAACTGCGAATGACCATCCCTTACAAAACTTTTCACCACACTCTCATCCCCTTTTTCGCATACTGAGCTTTATTTTGGCGATAATTGCCGTTTCAGCGATCGGTGACCAAGACATCTGCCGTGGCCTGTTTTGATTCTAGCGCGCAGGTGGCGCCATCTTTCGGCCGCTCGCCGCACCGCGGTGCCGGCAGTGCTGGGTCGGAGCGCCGAACCTCCGCTGCCGGTCAGCGTAGGCTTACCATTGCGGCAAATATCTGAACGCCGCTTTTAAATTCAGCGCTGATAACAACCCCTAGCACAATTTTTCACCACACTAACATCTACTTTCTCGCATGTGGAACTTCTTTTTCGCGATCAGATTGATTATACGAGTGGCGACAAGCTGTCGCTATCACGGTCTGCGCCGGTTCGAGCCAAAGTGATATTAAAAAACGGACGACGACGAAGACATCGCCGACCTAATCGCCTGGCCAAATAAAGTTGCTCTGTCTCTCGGGTGGCAGCGACTCATCCGAGTCTGACGATTCAGACGACATGTCGACTGCTCGGGCGAGTGCGGACCATGTGCAATCGTAGCAGACGATGCGGCGAACGTCCCTGACGTCAAGGGTGAGACCGTGACGTCAGACTGGCCCGCTTGCAGGCTGGCCTTCGAACGGCCATTTTCCCACATGGCGACCGAATTTGAAACAGGTTGCAATAAACGTGCTATAATTAATTCTGTGTTGGCGGCTTACAGCTTTCGGTTCGATTTTCGTAATTACTGGGCCAATAGGTATTCTTTACAGCATAAAAACTGAAAGCGAGAAATTTAGTGTCAGTACTCCTGTATCTTCAAAGGCATATGTATATGTCTCCTGCATATGTCGGCGTAATCACTCGTGAGTACACTCATTTGTACTCATTTGCACTAAACTAACGAGTGAGTATGATGATGAGTGAGTACGCACCCAGATTAAAAAAGTGAGTTCGATGACGAGTGAGTACACGGGTAAGTCCACTACTCGTTAGTACAGTACTCATGAGTACACTACTCATGAGTACTCATACTCATGAATACTTTATTTTCTAGTGCATGCACTCGGGAGTACAGTAGTGCAAACAAGTTCAATAACGAAGTCGAGTCTGGACGCGCGTCTACAAGTCGCAAACATTTAGCGGTGCCGCTGTGCAGCGTAACTCTCAAGGATGGTAAAATCAGACAATGAAAACTGGGCCTCCCTCCTTTTCCTGTCCATGTTTGGCGCTGTTAGCGTTTTTCGCCGGTCGCTCGATAAGTGTTCCTCGTGAAAAAAAGAAAAACGAGGATTGAGGTCCCAGCGGGAAGTGCAGTCGCAGTGACTCTGTTTCTACGCCACTTGTTGATTGGCGCCGTTATTTGTGTTTACACATACGCGGCCTGGGAACAAGTAGCTGCTTCGTTCCGCTTGCTCCTTTCAACTTACTTTAGGGGAGGCGGTGGGAGCTGCTAACAATGCAGGAAGTACGCCCACCGCAGTTACTCTTTTCCGGTCTTAAACAGTTTCCGTATACGCATGTCACTCTGTGTAACCGTTTCGTGAGCCGAACCGATCGTTTCAACAGTCGCAGTTAATTTACGTGATTTGCGTCGAATCGACTGCATGGTTTGTGTCACCGATATTCTCCGCAACATGCCGCTGTGCGATAAATTGGCTGATGTACATGCGCCCATGCGGTTTTATTAGGCTCCCGTTTTGAAACTTTTTGCTCAGGTTTTGTAGGACTATGGTATCGTGCAGTCCATTTACAAGGGAGCATATAGCCCCACTGTGCAGGCGCGGCGGTGTAAATTTCCCCTGCATTGAAAATAAGATATCCGAGTACACCAAGGAACGTTTGTGGGTTGTTAATCGGACATCATAATGCCCAGTTGAACGCGTGCCACGCCTTGTTCCGCCTCGCTAATTTTGTCGAAGAGCTTTGGCATCTTGCCGCTGGAGCAGCGTTTTGCTTTCGAATGGCTTTGCTTTCGAATGACAACCCGACGTGCGGCTTCTCGTTTATGCCACCGTGTAATGAGGACGCAGACGACGATGGTAAATTTCGGTGGTTGTTCTTCCCCTACCTTAATCTGCTATTTACTGGTGGGGCGACCACCCCTCGGTAGCAACTACTGCAAGTTTAACCTCGCACTGTGGAAGGCATCGTAAAGGTGCTGTTTTTATATGACGAACGGCATCGCCACACGTTTGGATTTTAGCTTAAGCTCGCGCCTTGGAACATCTCGTAAAACATGTTGCTTGCCCAAAACGACGCGACCGCACTTTTTGATCGATATCTGTCAGCTTCGTCGTTTAAAATTTCTCGTTCAAGAAACCACGCTGTATTTTTGGCCTATATTGATGCAGCGCGGTAAACTCACAGTGTAAGAGCTCTGGGTGACAGAGTACACATTACATAAAATTTTATTCCTAGTGGTAATTACTGGTATTTAATATTGTGCCTATGCAGAGGGTAAAGTTGTTGAAAATAAGAAAAGTTCTTCACCAATTCGACAGAGCCCATGAAAAACCTTAAGTGTTTTTACTTTAGCTTTTCCTTTTTCTTGTCTGCTCAATGAGTCAGCGTTGCGGCAGCACCGAGGTGCCTGCTGTATTTCAGAATTTTCAGCCTAGAGCAATTCCGGTAGAATGGAGCCGTAGTCTTCGATGAGGTGCCTTGACAATTTTTGCAGTCGGCGAATGCAGGTTTGAGTGTTTCCGGCGGGGGTAACTGCGGTCAGGTTTCGTCATAGTCGTAGTATAGTAGTTCGGCGTGTCAGAATAATGCAGGGTATGAGTGCTAGCGTAGTATATGCGATGAGTACGGTGCCTTGGGCGTTGTTTCAGTCGTGTGGCTTTAATTTCCAACTGTGTGGTTACATCTTCAGTGTCATCCCTGGTATTATTGGTGATCAATGAAGTTCTTTCTTTATCTTCTTCACTGGTCATAAAACCGAGTGCCCGCGCTTTGGACGAGGGTCCGGTACTACCCTTGATCATAGGCAAGTCTAACAAGTCATCCTTAACCTTATCAGTGCCTCCGAGATCATTTGCTTGAAACCGGTCTTTAAACATCACCATTGCAAGCAGTAGAGCAACCACGAGCAGGGTCATGATCAGCGCCGTTCGGATTGAACAGAGGTTCCTCGTTGTATGCGAAGACCGTGGAATCGCTCTATCCTTGACCTTGAGCTTCGTAGAGTGCTTCCTTGCAGCTGCTGGATCCCTTCCCGTGTAGCCAATCGGCTTCATTGTCGGGGCCGCAGGAGGTTCGTGGGGTGTGGGTGCAGACGCTTCTTGAGAATTGAGGTGGGCCTGGATTACTTCCGGACAGGACGCGGAGACAGGTGGCCCCCAGTAGAACCGATGCAGCGCCGGGCTGGACAGGCTACCGCGCGCGTTTGCAGTTAGCTCGTCGATCAGAATGTACGTGTTGGATGGAGGCGGTTTACTTATCTTGTCTTCGATGGACATAGTTGGCTGCGATGGTTGACGAGGTTTTCTGTGGGATGTAGTTGCTAAAGGTACTTGGTTGGTGCCAAGAAGTTAAGCGGCCGCCTATAAATAAACGTAAGCAGCTTCTTTGTCTTTCGCTGTCTCATTGAGTGTGGCACACCCCCGAAGGGAGAGAAGAGAGATTGGCTTGATCTTTAGATAGCAGCCCTGCTTCACACATACCATCACTGCTAGATTCCTGGCATTGTCCAGGGCATATTTAACGATCGCAACGTTTTATTTATTCGTTAAAATGGGTAAAGGGTATTACTAACCCTCGTAAAAGAAGGGTATAATGAAAGCTAAGTAGCATGTGGATCGCTGAAAGCATGAAGTAACATTTTATTACTAAGATAAGGTCTGGAGCGATTTTGAGATAGAGGTGGAGGGGATTGGATCGAGTTCCTGTGGTGGCTTCAAGAGAATAAGGCTTCAGATGTATTGTTTAGCAGATGAGCGGGCTTCGTTGGCGCAGCCTGGTTGTGCAACAGCTTTATTTTCCATGTAAAAAATGCCGTTGATCCCTCTTCCATAGGAACCGGTAAAACAAGAAAGTGAAATGTGCCTTCACAGGAGCAGTTAAATGTTTATTGTGCATTGATATGAACTTGCCCATCGCTATTTATATTTCTTCGGTATGGCACCGTTACACGCATCGATGTAGGCGACACTGGATTGCACGCGCCGGGCTATTGTGTAAATCCGACTGAAACCACAGGCGATCGCCAAACGTCCGTGCGAACGAAACCAAACGGGTTGTCAGCGAATCGTTTGGTTTACACACGTCCGCTGCAGCGAAACCGTGCTACGAGTACGACATTCGCAAGCCGGCGTCGATCTTACTGCGCGGTCGTTGCCTTACAGGCTTCTCCGCAGGTTACGCGCGTCCCCCTCACGCGTCCCCCATACACGTAGGCGCTGGCATCGAGGCGCCAACTGCCGGTGCTCATTAGCGTCATGATGCATTACTTCGCTTCACTTCTCCTAGGCGGCGGCACCATCTGAAGGGAAGGATATAAGGCGTGTTTGTCGTCCTGTTTACGGGACTGCTCATTGCGCGGTGGAGAGCGCGTTTCGTACCTCCCCTTCAGGTGAAAGAGGTCGTGATTCAAATCCCGGCGCAGCCACTTCAATCGAAGTTTTTCTGGCGAAGTCATTTCCGCGGCGGATATGACGTCAGGCAGATCTTGGATGAACCTCAGCATAACACACTTTGGTGTTAATATTATGTTTAACACGAAGCTGTTCATTAAATCGTTATTTTACGTGTTTGCCGGAGAATTCTAAGAAAATTCCGACGCACATGAGAGCGTGCCTCACGGCTACTGCTCTCCAGTTACAAAAAACGAGAAAATACCGATGATGGTGATGATAATAACTTTATTTTGAACAAAACTGGGTGAAAGGAGGAAGGGGTAGTCGGAGCCTTCCTGAATTCCTCCCCCTCAGATGGCGGCCTCCAGCCCTTCGGCGCGAGCGGCCTCTTCGGCCAGTTGGACGTCCTTAACCTGTATTTTGGGGTCGTAGCAAAGCAAACAGGTCTTCCACTGCTCCGAACTCGTGATTCGTAAGCATGCTCGTATAGTTCGCGGATAAGCATCACAAGCCCAAATCATGTGAGGTTGGGATAAATGTGGCTCAATACTGCAGGATTAGGGAAGGCTTTAGCCTGCAGCTGACGCCAGGCTACAGATTGACGTCTGTTGAGGGTGGGATGCGCTGCGGGATATTTCTGGCGCTCCATGCGTTAGTGCTGAGCGATGTCCCGGTAGGTCACCAGCCTGTCCCTAGCCCCCTGGTCCGAGCCAGCAGCGTCGTCAGGGCAATCCCGGGAGCTGAAACCTCGGGCCGCCTCGTGTGCTAGCTCATTGCCTGTGAGAGATGCTTGGGCTGGTGTCTAGATTATCTGCACGTTGTGCGTACGTACGAGTGGCTTGGACGGAGCGTAAGATGCGTAGGGTGGCATTAGAAATCCTGCCAAATTCGTAATTCCGGAGAGCTGTTTTAGAGTCGCTGACTATGGTTTTAGCCCTTGTGAAGGCGACGGCAAGCGCAATAGCGACCTCTTCTCCTTCCTCCGCGTAATTGGTGTAAATAGAGGCGGATGCCAGAGAGTTGCCTTTAGCATCTATTGCCACGATGGCCATGGCGCGCGTAGGGTGGTAATCAGCGGCGTCAACACAGCATACATCAGGGTCATCTCTGAAATGCTGGTGCAGGGCAGACGCTCGGGCATGACGGCGATCTTGGTGGTGTACCGGGTGCATGTTTCTGGGTAGGGGGGAGACGTAGATGGCCAAGCGAAGTCTTGGTTCCATGTTGGCTGGCGTACAGAATGCCTAGTTTCTGGAGTAGAAGGCGTCCTCTGTGACTGCTAGATAATCGCTGGTATTGTTCTGTGCGCTGTGCTTCTGCAAGTTCCTTAGAGTATTATTGATACCCATAGCCATGAAGCGTTCGGTGGATGCCGTGATGGGAATGCCCGCGGCCTGTTTATAGGCTTTGCGTATTATGCAGTAAATTTTACATTGTTCGGCTATTTTGAAGTAGAGGTATGGTGTGACATACGTGATACGGCTTATAATAAAGGCTTCCACTAACCGGATGAGGTTGCGCTCCTTGCATCCTGGTGGTGGTGCGCAATTCGTGAAATAAGACGGCCTATTTGTAGTGAACTTGCCAGAGAGGGCTTTTATGGTGTCCGTATTGGAGCCTGATTGATGAATGCGGAGTTTAAGAACACGTATGCACGGGACGATGGGGATAACGCGATCTTGTAAATGTGAGCTGAATGTCCGGCGCACCTTGACGACGTGGCTTGCCCGGAGGACTGTAAAGGAGTAGTTCGGATTTCTGCGGAGAACACATCAGACCGCGTTTTCCGGCGTAAGCTTTCACTAAGTCGACAGCTTGCTGTAGGCGGTCTTCGATGTGCGCGTCGCTGCCTCCAGCCGCCCATATCGTGATGTCATCAGCATATAAACTGTGATCCACATGCTGGATAGTAGGGAGGAGATGAGAGAGTTTTGTGTGAATCTCCTAGCTTATCATATGATGCAATAAAAATTGTTCGTCAGCGATAACAATGTACGGCCCGTCATCCTTCTCAGGAGGGAGTTTTATTATTGCTACATTCTATAAAAACGATTCCTGGGGGTGTCACGATTACCCAGAGGGGATGGTAGCCGATTCCGTGCCCCCAACTACAAGTTTCGACGTGCAATCCGCAAGAAGGCCTTGATGTAGTCGTACGTTTTGGGGCCCACATGGAGGTCTATCAGATTGTTCAAGATTGCATCGTGCCGAACGTGATCAAAAGCTTTAGTCAGGTCGAGTGCCACGATGGCTTAGTGCCTCCTGCTGGGCATGACTCGGGGTTAATGATCTGATGTTGTAATTGGGGCATCACATCTTGTGCGGAGAGCCGTGGCCGAAAACCGAACACAGACGACGGAAATAGCTAAGAAGATTCTATGTAACGATGGAGACGGGTCAGGACCACGTGCTTCAAATTAGTTTTCCTACAAAGGAGGTCAGCGAGCTGAACCGAAAATTGTTTATGTGAAGGTTCTTTCCGAGTTTTGGTATAAGAGTAATCTTGGCTGGAAGGTCACATCCGGCGGGAAGGTGCCAGAGTCCCAGTCTAATGGTTTTGGTATAAGAGTAATCTTGGCTGCCTTCCACTCCGGCGGGAGGGTTCCAGAGTCCCAGCAATCGTTCATATAGTCTGGGAGAGCTTCTAGAGATGAGTCATCTAGACTAGAAAGAATTTTGTTAGAAATTTTATCCGGGCCGGGGGCGGATTCGCTGCGTAGCCCTCGTGCTGGCGCGCGCACTTCTGACACAGTTAGAGGGTGTCCAGTTCCGTATTAAGGCTACCGGTGTACTCGGGTGGAAACTGTGTGGGCTGAAAACCAACATACCGGCGCTCTTATTCCCGCAAATGTTCCTAATCGGAGTCATCACAACTGTGTATCAGGGCTTTGAGATTGTTCTGCTGTGTAGTTTAGCGACCTCCTGGGTCTAATTAACAGCGCAGGGTGTTCCATGTCCGGGCAACTACCATACTATGTTCCATGCGATCGCAAACCACCTCCTATTTTGCTGGGTTAGCCGGGCTGCATGTGCTTCAATTTCTTTATTGAGCTGAGCCAGTCGTCTCCTGAGAGAGCGATTGTGTTTTTGTCGTTGTAGTCAGCTCTGTATGTTTGTCGGGGCTTCCCACATGTGCAAGAGACGACAATCAACTTCAGTCAGCCCAGCCTCCTCTGGTATGATTTTGGTTGCCATATTGACGTGTTCCTGAAGCTCTGCTACCCATTCCTTGATATCCTTGATGGCGCCACTGGTAGGGTCGGGGACCGTGGAGCGCAGAAGCCTGAAATTAACCGAGACTGTGATGTGGAGCTTTCTGCCACGCTGGAGGCGTGGGTGGCCCGCCACTATTGAAGTCCCCATGATATAATGGTCACTGCTTAGGTTTTCGTAACTATTTTTCCAGGTGGCTTTTGTGGCATTTTTGGTGAAGGTAAGATCTGGGGTAGTATCTTGCGTGACGCTATTGCCAAGACGAGTAGCATATGTGGGATCAGTGAGGAGCGAAAGACCCAATTGTTGTGCTTCTTGCCATAACATGCGTCCTTTTTTGGTGTCCTTGACATAGCCCCAGGCTGTATGACGAGAGTTAAAGCCCCCAACAACAATCAGTGTGTTACGCTGTGCAATATCAAGCATCTGGCGAAATAGTTTCGCAAAAGAATGTTGGCGGCTTGGGCTACTGTACAAGTTAAGAATAAAGAGGCTCTGTCCTCCCCGTTTTTTGTTGGATATGACTTCGATGAGGACGCATTCAAGATTCTCTTCAGTGAGGGGATGATGGATGACCGGTATGTTACGTTTTACAAGGGTGGATACCCAATGATGAACTTTCTCGGATGGACGCTTACTAAATGCAGCATATCCCGATAATTTGGCAGGATTACCCACCTCTTGCAACGCAATTACATCTGGTTCGTTAGGTGCGATGGCATTAATATACTGTTGCAGGAGCTCGCGTTTAGGTTTGTACCCTCGACAATTCCATTGCCAGATTTTGTACTGACTTTCAGTTGTTCTCCACTCCATTTTGGGTGCCGGGGGTATCCTGTGGTTTCTGATTATCGATTGCTGTTGGCCGTTGGTACGGCTTGGTTTTATGCTGGCCACCACCTGACGGGCTGCGCCCAACCACGTGGCTATTTTCTAGGGCGAGGATCCTCGTGTTGAGATTAGCATGTTGTTTCGTGAGTGTTTCGGCAAGTGTGGGCAGCATTCACAAAAAGAAACATGAAGTATGCATGGCCTCCGGCAAGGTAGAAAATACCGAGGGCTCGTGTTTGCGTGCCTCAGCCGACCTTCCGCCGTTTCTGGCGGAGGTTTATTAAGCGAAATATGCCCGCATAGGAAGATTGGCCAAAGTAGCAAACAAATACTCCAGCAGTAGTCGTAATCGCAACAACACTATCTCGGAACGAGAAAAACTCCAATTTTCGCCGGAATAGCGGCAACTCTTTCTCAGAACACGAAAGGCTCTACGCAGGGTATCCTCCTCCAAGGTGATGGCCAATGATTATCACTACCAAAAGAATGGTGGAAGCTATCACAAATGGAACAACGATGTAATAAAGGTGGTTGCGAGGCGAGTAAGAAGCAATTAGGCTGCAATCGTGGCCCTAAACCGTTGTGTGTTTGTGAAGGTTGCGTGCAGCTTCGCAAACGTCAACTCTTACGGTTTACTGGAAGCTGCCTTCACTGTTTAGGAGAGAAGACCCTTATCGCTCGGGCTGTCGTCGTCTCGTGCGGTCGTCATCTCATATCGTCTTGGTATCATATAGTCACGCTACTGAAACAAGGGGACACTCGTTTTCCAGCGCTTCACTTTAGAACCTAAGGCGCACTGAAAGAACACACTTGGATAGTCATTTCCGACCAGCGCTAGAACGCTTCCTGCTTGAAAGACACGAGACTTCAAGCAAAGCTGCAGATATCTTCTACCTAGCGGTTTCACCTTCGTGGTCAAAAACGCCAAGGCGCCAAGAATACATTTCTACACTGCCTGCTTCACTCCTCCTCCGGTTTCAATTACCATTTCATCTCCTATGCCAAAAACAGCTGGGCACCAAGAGTACACTAATTGACTGAATCCTTTGGCCCTCCCTAGGTTTTTCAAGACGATAGTGTTTCTTGGGCTACTTAAACCCAGAAATTTTGGTCTGTCTCTGATGTCTGTCTGTCTGTCTGTGATCGATTTAAAACAATGGTCTCTCTGTCTGTCTGTGTGTCTGTCTGTCTGTCTGTATGTCTGTCTGTCTGTCTGTCCTTGACTCGATTCAGCCACCCGGCCAAAAGTAAAACAATGCCTGCGCAATAGTCTTATATAGTCACGGCTAAATATACCCGTCTAAGTCTGGTGTAATGTTCATACTAGTCAACATTGTTGAAGAAGAGCGAGACATTACGCAAATATAACACAACAAATTATACAGAATTGATGTTTGCAGTGTTCCTTTATAAAAATCATACAGGCTTGATTTTTTCGAAATTAAATACTTCATCAACAACAGAGAAAAATATCACTTCGCCGTCACCTGCAGTCGTCCGCGCCGCTATAGCTTCTGGTGCCATTTTAAGCGATCATCCGGCAACAGTTACGAAAGGTTCTACTAGATAGGTTTCACGTTCTGCTTGAAACGCACGTGGAGTAGGGAAACGCGGTTCTATAAAAGTTAAAGTAGGGTTCTTCGATTCACGCGCGTCTTCGCCGTACGGCAGCGTTGGCTTCGAGACACCCGGCCTGGAGCCGGGGAATGCGGTAAATTTAAAATGATTTAAGGAAACCTTTGGCATCTTTACCTTGTTAGCAGCGCGACGCAAGATGCGTAACATAGGAGGTGAGCGGGAAAGCGAAGGGAGGTATTTACTTGGCAAAAGTCGATAAAGACTATCGTCCTTTGTCGACGTTTGCAACGAAAGGAGCAGATACGCGGCCATTTTTTTGTTAGTGTAGGTTTTTTATACATCGTCTCTACAGCGGTGTAAGAATGTGGCCACCGCCAAAAAAATATCACGGACGCTTCTTGGAGAGCGTCTACAATGTTTTTATGGCAGACAAGACACCATGGATGCCTTTATTATCGTCACCACTGCCTGTGCGAGTGCTCACTCAAAGCTTTTAATTGTATTCGTGAATAGTTTCCGCATTGGTACTATGGCTAAAACCGTATCTTTCCATCAAACAGGCTGTAAGTGTAAATATCACCGCAGATACATATAACGCAAGCACAAAACATGCTACATAGCGACTAGAATTAAACTAATGAACAACTCTGTACCCGGGTGAAAGTAGCATCAAGATACATCATCTCGTGCGAAGTTATTAACTCCTACGGATCGTTTTACCCCTGGAATTTGGATCATGACTGCCACTTTTTATTAAGAAGCTGGAAAAAGAAGCTTGCCTTTCCAGCCAGGTTTCTGCACCAGTCAAGATCCCGCTGCTGAATAACAATCTGTAGCCTTTAGTAGTGCACGCCCAGTAGCCAAGGTGTGGCCTCGGTGAGTCAAACGCTAAAAAACGTATTTATTATAAAAAAATTTTTTACCCCTGTTACATGATAATTTTTGATTATTTGTGTTTTTGCGATTGTTTGCGAGGCAGAGACATGTAAATTCTCAGAAAAAGACAACCAAAAAACTTCAAGATAGGCACAGTTTTCAAAGAAAAGCCCGCGGTTTAAGAGTGTGGCTACCGAACTTTTGACCGGCACCATCCGCCAAGCTTTATTTGGTGCGGGCATTTTAGAGCGATAGGACTGAAAAACATTACAGCTAGTTAAATTATGGTGTATATGACTGAGAATTCTAGGTTACAGTCAAGGTTACATTGCCTTCCTGTTGATTTGTTTAGCCACTACTGAGCAAGCATATTATAAAGCGACGCTAAAGGCTGAATGAAATTTTTGTTTTTTACAGAAAGATCTCACGTTTCGTAGCTCTCTCGTCTTTTGTTCGACGAGCAACGATATTTGTTCAGAAATAAGCAGACAAAGCTCGCTGGCTTTCACCCGCTTCTCTTTCATTTTTTTCTGACGTAACCATGTCGTAACAAAAAAGGACCGAACCCCGCAATGCGGTCTAGAGCGCAAACGCTGGCATCAGGAAGCTTTCACGCCTCCGGGCCATGGCCAACTGCGGCAATTTTCGTCTGGCAGAGTAGGAATGAGAGACGCGTTTAGGTGCTCGAGCGGCCGTTGTGCCAGCGTACTCCGGCATCCCAGACCCCATCCATCCGGCTGCGAGCATGGAGGGATGCGCCGAAACCACTTCGGAAGCAACAAGCGGCGTTTCGAATATCAGCGTGGTGTCCCGGGCTCCCAGCTGGCCCCGTTCCCTACGGCGCCTTCACCTAGCCGAGCAACCACAGCCATCTAACACAGCCATCTAACATCGCGGCGCCAACCTAGAGTGAACTAAACACTCTTCACGGCAGTCGTGCCGGCAGTACGTCCTTGCCATTTCCCCATGACGCAAACATAAGGAGGGAAGTGCTGTGCGCTTTATGAATTATCAACGGCGGCTCGAGGTGTACAGGCGTATCGGTCAAGTACCCACTCGCAGAGTAAGTTCATTTCACGGGTGATGATGTGTCGAACCTGGAGCGCTTTACCGATCGAAACCTTTCTAGGTAACGCGTTAGATACTCTTACCTCACCGCCACCGCGCGGAAGAACGGGAGATTAGAAGCACGGGCGGGTTGTTTATCAGCCTGGAGTGCATTTTGTCGCTTTTGCTGGATTCTACTAACGGGTCTTAGTTGCTTCATTCTCGGCATGTTGCTTGCAGAAGCTCGGCTCAACGTCGCAGGTTATTGACTTGGCTAATTGCGCAGCAATGCTTTTGTAAACGAAACTGAAGTCGTGATGGCTCACTGAGTAATGCAAAAAGCAGTGTCAGCCGTCTCCGAAACTTAGGATAATTCTCGCGCCGAGAGGCGAAAACGAAAGCAGACACCGGTGGTCCGTCGAGGGGACCGAACTCGGAGCATGAAGCACTTGAAACCAATGCTTCTCCATCAGAAACATTGTCCATCGCTGAAGAGTCTGTTCGTATCTTGCTGTCATTGGCACGCTAGCGCAGCTGGACAGAACGCCACCATTCCTCACACCAGCAGACCTCTGTGCATCCCAATCGAAACAATGTCTATTGTTTCCAGCGCAGTCTTGATATTTGGAGAGATTTGACGGCTGAGACAATTCTGCCACGCAAGCCGAATCGGCTTTCGAGTAGCTAGCCGAATTAGCAGCGCCAGATATAACTCACCGTGACGTCACGTACAGCCTTCCTTAGTGAGTGTTCTCCAGATTTCTTGAACCGATGACTATAAATAACGTCCCACCAACAATAACGGCGGTCGTGTGCGGCGTGTTATTTCAGATAACCGGGCTTGATTACGTTTTACATATATTTCTCGCAACAACAACGACGACGACGACGGCAATAACGACGATGACGCGATGACGCGACGACGATGATGACAACGACAACTGAAGTGACAACAATAACGCGAAAAGCAGCAACGAACACCAGATTACGAAGGGAAATTCGCGTATTTTGGTTTTCCGAGGAAACTATAAATGGGTTGCTGCAAACAAATTGTGTTTGAAAAAGACAGCAATACGTTTGGATTCGGGCAAAGTAAGGCGGCGATGGAATGTCTGGAGGAGAAGTCATCAGCCATTTTGCGTAGACGTTGTCGCTAGCAGCGAGTGGCACTGTTCTATCGCGATAAAGGGCCCACGCGGGACGGCGCGTGGCCTTTGTTAGAGGCGTAGTCACCTTCTCTGCTGCATGGCCAAAAAAAGCTGAAATGCCGAACAATGAGATCACGAGAAAAAGTGAGCACTGCGCAGGGAAGTATGGAGCGTCGCGTTGCGCAGAATAGGGGGCAAAGTATGTTCGGCGAGGTAAAAATGGAAAATGGAATAAAGTACCTTTCTTTCCCCTAGCTTTCATGAGTGTGCCGATAAGGGAGTTATTATGTAGTTGAGGAGAGCAGCGAAGATTGAAACTTGAATTGGTTTGAAAAAAGAGATTGGTGGGCTCTCGGAAGCGTCCTTGGCGACAGAAAACAAATAATCGGCGGACAAGTATGAAGGAAGAAAATAGGAGAAGATAGGGACAATAGGTTGCAATTCGGCCCAGCTTGGCAGGGCGTAGACGTCTAAAGAGCTATATGGGGAGGCTCAAACCATTGGGGCGAGTAATACTTGAGTTCTGATGCTGCTCAGGTGATAAGACCGGCTCTGGTGCAGTGCATATCCAGCAACCTGTAGCCTTATCTGCCAACGTCAGCTACACGTGGTTGAAACTTCAAAGTGCCCATTTTTTATCCAGTGGGCTGGAACCGTGAGTTAGTACCCGAGAGTCAAACGGCTTACTCCGTCGCATGTAACGGCGAGAAGTACCTTAGGACTTCCCAATGTCCGTTCGCGTCCATCCGTACGTCCACCAACATCAAGCGAAAATCAACTGAATTTCGATTTGAGCCGTGAGTTACAGTTTCATTTATGGAATAATCAAGGTGCATCTCACGGCTCAAATCGAATGACGATCGGGGCGAAAATCGGATATCAGTCGGGGCGCAACTTGGATGTCATTTCGAGACCCCGTACTCCGCGCGCTCGCCATCATCCACGGAGTGGAGATGGTGCCGTTTTTTTTTTAATTTCTCAATCACGAACTAACTGGCCCAACAGTCCACCCTTACGGAACATTTAATTAGGTTAGTATAACCCCACATTCTAAGGAACGGCGATTATCATTGCCGCTTCAGAAACAGAGTGCCGCGCTTTCCATTTTGCGAATATCCTTGATAACGGATACATTTTATTCCAGTATGTACTGCGACAGGGAAGCGCCGAGATCCTGGCGGTAGGCAAATGGCAACGAACGCACGCCGGCTAAAAGTAGACGCGAGAATAAAGTATCCACAGTTGTTGCTGCGAAAACATTGCGACGCTTCTTTTCCCCAATTATCACAAGCCAGCCACACCATCGACGGGTGGCTTGGATACAGTAACCATTAAAATATCCCCCCAAAATGGCAAGTACCATGTTTGGAAACTGCGCTTGAGGTTACTAAGGACACTCTTGAAAGAAATACAAACGGACGACGTGGACAGCACGAGCGCAAACTAACAACTGATTTATTAGAAGTGAAAAATCAAAACATTTAGAAAGGGTGACAAAGTACGGGTGGAAAAGGTGGGGTGGGGGAATGAAAGCACATTCTTGTAAAAACAGGCGCTAAACATCGTAATCTGTTCGATGGCTTTTTACAGATTACGATGTTTAGCGCCTGTTTTTATCAAGAATGTGCTTTCATTCCCCCTCCCCACCTTTTCCACCCGTACTTTGTCACCCTTTCTAAATGTTTTGATTTTTCACTTCTAATAAATCAGTTGTTACTTTGCGCTCGTGCTGTCCACGTCTTCCGTTTGTATTCCTTTCAAGTGTGTGTCCTTAGTTACCTCAAGCGCAGTTTTCAAACATGCAGAACCAACTAGCCCAATTCATCACCTTACCGGCAAGTACCAGCAACATAACAATCGGCCGCAGCTATCTTTCAGGCTACGATCGAATCGGCTGCTCAGCTGCAAGTGGTAGAGGAATGATAACAATCACGTTTGGCGTCATCGTACGCAGTCAAGATTATTCAAAGTAAACTAATCCAGCCTTCACGACATATACGTTTGATATGGGCACCAGCGCACTCGTCTCTCCCGGGAAACGAGATGGCACACGAACCGGCCCGAAGATTCAGCTGCCAGGTGGACTTCGAGGACAACGTGCCGTCATCGACGGTGGCAGGGACAGGCTGGCTACATATCAAGAAATTACCCACCAATATAGATTGGGCCGACTCACACTTCCAGCCACTCATCGTAGACTTAGAAGACAGTAATCGGTTGCATGGCGCAGGATACAATCGAACACCTTCTCACACCCCGCCCTGTGCCACCGCAACTCTCCAGAAATTTACACAGATCACTGCAAGTGGTGCGGCGCCCCAGCCGCCATGCAATAGGAGGCCCCGCTGCTTAGCTCCCAACCCGACGTCCCAACAGCAGTCGTCCAGCTGGCGGAAGACGCCGCCAGGGCCTATGGGTTTCTGACCGCCGTCTGAAGGGACGAGGACACTGGCGCTCCCAAGCAGTGACTCCGTCTTAACAGAGAAGAATATAAAAAAAATTTCATCATCATCAACCGCTTTCCGAGTGGGGACTTTTAATGCTAGGCGCAACGGTGGCTTTGCCTTACCCGTTTTTGGACGGGGCCGCCTCGCACTCTAAGGGCGATTTATCGGGGCAACAACAGCCCCTCGGAAAATTTCCCTTTCAACACCTGAAAGCCCTTAAGAAGACATGAAGACAAAATACAAGTTTCGTTAATACAATACTCCGTTGTCCGACACTTCTCGCAGGTAATGGAAATAGAAATGAAATCATATGACTAAGTGGCAACTCCCCAGCCACTTTCGCCGATTTTTTACGACGTGACAAAAAATTGTGAGGGAAGCTCCTATACACAAAGTCTCTATCTGAATTGTAAAAGAAATATGGTACCGGCGAGTGGATGCGGCGTGCCGTCGTAACGCCAACCGCTTGAGCCGGCAGCGCTGGGCAGAGCTATGCGTCAGCTCGGAGGCCGACCCACGCTGCCGCCGCCTCTGGGGCATCTTCAACTCCATCCTGAAGCCCCAGAGAAACCGCAACCCCCTGGCTGCCATGGCCGTCCGCAAGCAGGCCAACTTTGCGGAGTTGGCCGACCTCTTCGCTGCACACTTCCTGCCGCCACACCAGGTGGGATCAGGGCCCGCTGCTGCTGTTGCTGGGACGGGGGAGGTGCACCACCCCCTCAACAACGCCCCCATCACAGAGACTGAGCTCTGCAGTGCCCTCCGAAGCTGCAAGCGTAAGTCGGCACCAGGAGCAGACGGCCTCACCTACCAGATAACGCGTAATCTGGATGAGGTTGGGTTCGGCTGACTCCTGCCCGCCTGCAACGTCATATGGGACACGGGGCCAACTGCCACCTGAGTGGCTGCTGGCCATCTTGCGGCCCGTACCAAAGCCAGGCAAGGGCCTTGTGGCAGTCACGGCGTACCGGCCTGTGGCCCTCACATCCTGCGGCTGCAAGCTGCTCGAACGGGTGGCACTACGGAGGATGGAGGTCATCGCTGCGGAGGAAGAGGCCATCCCCGAACAGCTCACGGGCTTCCGGAGGCACCGAGCAGCCACCGACTCCATCGCCGACGTCGTGGCGGCCCTTGAACACTCCAGGGCCACCAAGCACGTGGCGGCCCTGGCGCTGCTGGACTTGAAGGGCGCCTTCGACAACCTGCAGCGTCATGCCATCTCCCTGGCCATGGAGGAGGCTGGCATTGCGGGCAAGCTGCGGGGCTTCGTCGAGGCGTTCCTGACGGGCCGCACGGCGCAGGTGCAGGTGGGGGACGCCCTGTCGGCCCCCCGGCCGGTGGACGTGGGCACCCCACAGGGCTCCGTCATCAGCCCCTTCCTCTTCAACCTGGTGATGGCAGCCCTGCCAGGCTGCCTGCCCAGACGAGGGGGACACCCAGTGTACATTTCGGTGTACTCCGACGACATCGCCCTGTGGGTGCTGGGGCCCAAGGGTCAGGGCCGAGCCATTGTACGGCAACTGCAGGCGGCCATGGATGCAGTCCGTGCCAAGCTGGCGGGCGTCGGCCTACAGCTGTCGGCGACAAAGACAGACGCCATGCTGGTGCATCCGGCCGCCGCCGCCCGTGGATGGACCCGGCGCCTGACCATCGATGGCGAGGAGCTCCAGTGGAGGACCAGGGTGCGGTACCTGGGGCTCACCCTGGACCACCGGCTGAACTTCTGGCAGGCGGCCAAGGAGCTCCGAGCCATGGCGCAGCTGGCCACCATGGCAGTGAACAAGATGGTGGCCCGGGACAGTGGCTGCTCGCAGCGGACGGCCCTCCGGCTGTACAGTGCCTCGGCGGTGGGTCTCCTTATGTACGCGCTCCCACTGGTGACCCTGCGGAAACCCACCTGGCGGCAGCTGGAGGGAGACCACCGCAAAGGGGTCCGGGCTTGCTTCGGCCTGCCCCAGAGCTCGCCTTGCGAGAAGACGTTGGCCGAGGTGGGGGCGTGGATCCTAGACATGACAGCTGACTTGCGGGCACTTGGCCAGATTGACCGGCTGCGACGCGCCGAGGGGGCGGTCCGCTGCTGGGGCGGCTGAAGAGCCACCACCACTCGCGCATGGGGCGCATGCTGATTCTCTACGAGGAGGTGGTGGCCCCCGTGGACGCGGGACCTGGTGGCCTGCTCCTGTTCTGGCAGCTGACGTGCGGCTGGACATTGCGGGGCTGTACAGCAAGCGTCGGACGCCCAACTGCGGGCAACTGCAGCTGGCTCGGGGTGTCGTCTGGGGCGACCTAGACGGCCACACCCTAGTTTACACAGATGGCCTAGTTTACACAGATGGCATCTGTGTAAACAGATGCTGTTTACACAGCAGCAGGGGTCGGCCGCAGCGGCCGCCGTGCTGGGAGAGGCCACCCGACAGGCGCGGCTGTCCTATGCCTCTTCTTCGACCACGGCTGAGTTGGTGGGGGTCGGACTAGGCCTGGGCCTGCTGCTGAAGATTGAGCCCTTGCCCGAGAGCTGCGCCCTTCTGTGCAACTCCCGAGTGGCCCTGGTGCGTCTCCAGGACGGAGACTCGCACTCCCGGTTGGTGCGGGGCATGCGGGAGAAGGCGGCACAGCTGGCGGACCCGGGCACTCAACTGTGCGTGCAGTGGGTCCCCGCCCACATTGGTATGGATGGCAACGAGCGGGTGGGCGAGCTGGCCGCCGGGGCACACGTGCTGCCTCCGTAGGGCATTGTGGCTCAGGCGGCAGCGGACGACACCCGCCTGCTCATCCAGCGACACATCCGGACCAGGCATACGGACCCGCGGCTGCGTGTCGGAGGCGGCCTTCCACCTGTGCGGGCCTCACGCCTGCCTCGAAGACTGCGCTCGGACATCGTGCGCCTCCGCATGGGGGACGTGTGGACGGGGAGTGGAAGCACCGTCTGGGGCGGGCGGCCAGCCCCGCCTGCACTCACTGCCAAGCGCCCGTGCAGTCCCTGCCGCACGTACTATACGAGCGCCCCAAGTTTGCGGCAGGGCGGGCAGAGCTGCTGGTCGTGCTTCACGGAGTGCGGCCACTTGAGGAGCTGCTTTGGCCCCCGGGCAGTGCTAGGGAGCGAGACAAAGTGCTCGAGGCCCTGGGTACATACCTGCGGGCCTCGGGGCTGTACAGCGCACTCCACTACAACTCTGCCTAACTGCCCAGATTGTGGTGGAGGGCTGCTGCTGAAGCAGCTTCTGTACTTGTGTGTGGGTGTGTGTGTGACCCCTTTTACATGTGTGCTAAACATTGTCCTTTGTAGATTCATGTGTTGTCTATACCTGTAGTGTTTGTCTGTAATGTTAATTTTCTCAATGTGTAACTCCTTTTTTCTCTTATTCCTTTTTTTTCTCTTTTGTGTTTTATATTTACCTTGTGTGTGTTATATACATTGTAATGCCAACCTTCTTCCCTATCCTCCTATTCCTATTTATTCTTTTCTCCCTATGCTCCCCCCCTGCACCAGCAGGCGTTCTGGTGTCCGCCCCCTAGGCGAGACAATTTACGCCTGTTGGTGGATCTTCCTTTCCTAAGAACAATAAATACATACATATGGTAAAATAGGCGCTGGGTGGGATTAGAAGCAGGATCCTCCGACGTGCAAGACAAGAACTGACCCCCTGAATCGCCACCCCTTTTTTACTGCATGGAAGACTAGCCCTAGAAAGTTTACAATCATACCCTATCTTCAATGACAGTACTTTCACTGATACACATGTCAAAAAGTCAGGCAGACACACGCACACATAAAGGAGACGCAAACAGGCGGGCCGCTGCGATTGGGCCGCATGCACACTACACGCAAGCGAATATTGTTCGTGAAAGATTGACTTAATTCCCCGAAGTTGCTCCGAATTGAAGTCATTCATGCAAAATTGCCTGTGGAACTGAATCACCTCCGCTCACAGATTCTGATTGACTTTAAGGCAAACCAAGTGAAGGGGTTCTCCTCATAAAGTTGAAACGCGTGTTTCAGACATGTGCTCAGTGCTGCGGGACGAATTTCAGCATGGTAATTCCACAAGTATCGATTAGGTGCTTAGCAAAGCATGGTAATGTTAATAGCGTGTATTGTTACGGTTCAGCGCGCCGCTTCCCTGTGCGCGCTTGGTGCGAATTCGGTGTAGCTTGTTGAAGTTTCATGTATTGCGGTGAAAGCCCACCATCTTTGACCAAGTTACAGCACGCAACGACTCCGTTTGTTTCACCTGCACCACGTGAACCAATATAGGCACTGCAGCCCCTCGCCGTTCGTTTTAGTGGTGCAGCTCGCAGCACTTGAACCGCGCCATTCGATTCACCAATAATGTCGAAGGTGCAGGACGGGTGCAGGCTTTGCCTTCACTCCCTGCTGAGGAGGTGCTGAAGCAGACAAAAAAGTGTAGGTCTGGTTCCGCCGAATCAGGATGGCGGAACCGGCGTTGCACCGCTGTGAACTGGCTCCAGAGGCGCAAGGTCAATCGAATGGACCCAGGAGCTCGTCGAAGCGCGCCAGCACTGGAAGTCAATGACCCATGCCAGCAGCGGCAAATTCTCTTCACGAAGATTGCGCTTACTTCTGGGAACCTCACCGCTGATTCTAGGGCCATTCGAACAGTGCATCTAGGGAATATGCATTTTGTGTATTCGTTCGTTTTCGTGGCACGCAACACGCTGGAACCCTACTGACCGTTGGCGCTTTAGGGTATGAATATGAGTTCCCATGAGCGCCTTTCAGAACACTGTCAGCCTTCAGGAGACGTGTTTCTCCGCTCGAGTCATGTAATCCCGCCAGAGTACCATTTCGGTATCGTCGCTGTTCTATCTTCATGTAGTAAACTAGCTAACTTTTTCTCTCGGCTCTTTGTCACCAACCACCGATCGAGGCAGCTCCTCTTCCCGCCGCTCGTCCACTATGCTACCACTACATGACGGAAGCGACGGAGCCCTGTTCGGGGACGCCTTCGCCAATTAAACAGTATGTATACGGCCGACAAGGGCGATTTGTCTACACCATCAGTGATATCAACCGAAAAAGGAAGGGAGGGAAAGTTATGATGATGCTAGTTGCTAGTGACGATAATTTAGAGGACAGACGCATACTACTGCACACGGGTCACCGTCCGCACCGCGTCATTCAGTGTGCACAGAATGAACGCACTGCCTTCCGCGTGATACTTGTTTCTCCGCCCGCCTACTATTAGTGCGGGGCATTCACAACTCCACCGTCGACGAAACCATCGAAGCCCATTGCAAAGCCCCGACAGCCAGGATATCGCGCAATATGCTCTCCTCCCCCTCCACCACCACGCCGACTGACCAAAGTAACATGACGCGGCTAGCTAACAGGACAAGCCTGCTTTCGTCACAGCGGTCGTCTCGTCTTTCGACGCCCCCTCCCTGCCTATCCTGCACTTTCACAATACATACCGCATCAGCAACCTGCGTCGCCCTCCCCCCTGAATAGTCTCCCACACCCAGGGTCTTCGTTTCGGTGTTTCAATCGGTGATTCGCAGTTTCGAAGTGTCGAACCTTTTCCCAATCGCCATGAGAAGTATCTCCCCTAACGCACTGTCCCACACCGGGGACCTGCTGCGAATACCGGCCCACACAGGAAGAAAGCCAATGTGGCATCCGGCCGTAAAGCTCGAGCTGTCGTATTAAGATGTCTGATGCTAATACGGCCTTCCAACATTTTGCTCGCAGACGCAGATCGCCGGTTGCGCTCAAAATACTATCACAAAAACCCCCTAACATTTCCGGTAGAGTTGATATGGACCCTGGCTCATGCCGGGCTTAGAGGAAACGATGCAGCCCTGCAACGGTAGAAGTAACGCACAAGGACAAGACTTTGACATTACCACTTGTGATAATCAAGGGATCAGGATGTAGCCCCCTCAGACGAAACTGGTTTCCTCATTTGGGCATAGAGCTAACCGTCATCAACGGCGTAACAGACAACTAACTTGTTTTCAAGCTTCTGGACACTACTAGTCTGTGTTTAATGAGGAAATCTCAGGACACGTCAGTCCTGCTGTGCAACTCGAACTTGTGGAAGGAGCGAAGCCAAAGTTTGTAAAGGTACGGCCAGTTCCTTTCGCGCTTAGGTCGCCTGTAGAGGCAGAAATGGATCAACTGCAAACTCAAGGCATAATCAAGCCTACGCAGCATTCAGACTGGTCAACGCCTCTCGTACTCGTGCGAAAGAAAGATGGCTCGTGGCAAATATGCGGCGACTACCGCTGTACAGTCAATCTGCTATCGAAGAAGGCCGATTACCCACTTCCTACAACAGATGAGGTCCTCAGCCACTTGAGGGGAGGCAAGGTATTCAGCACACTGGATTTAGCACAGGCTTACCAGCAACTTCACGTAGTGCCAGAGACAGCCGAACTCTTGACTCTGTACACGCCGAAAGGATTTTACAAAGTGAAGCAGTTGCCTTTTAGAATCTCAGCAGCTCCAGCCATTTTTCAGCACTCTATGGACACCATGCTCTCTGGTATCACAGGCATTTATGCATACTTATATGATGTCATGATCAATGGAAGGGCGCCGAGGAACATGCCGCCACACTTGAAGAAGTTCTCAAGAGGCTGCGCAAGTACAACCTTTGCCTCGACAAAAAAAATTCCGGTTTTGCTGTGAGGCAAGCTTCTTTTCTGGGACACCTAATCACGAAAATGGCGTTCACACCCGCGAAGACAAAGTTCGTGCCATCACTGAGGCGCCAGCACCAGACTGCAAGCAAGCGCTTCAGTCATTTCTCAGGATGCTGACGTTCTACGACAGATTCTTGAAGATCCAAGCAACAGTTTCCACTGTGCCACAGGATGGCACAGTAGAAAGATTCCTTGGAGACAAGTGCCCTCGATACCGGCGAAGAGCGACTTCACTGGCATCTCATCGCGAGTGTCTCACACTCGGATCACGGGTGATCATACCAAGCTTTGCACGATCTCACGTTCTGGCACTTCTGCATACCGGTCATGGAGGCTTGGTAGGCGTGAAGAAGTGTGCAAGGAATTTTGTATGGTGGCCCGGAATCGACAAGATGATTGAAGAGACAGTGAGACAGTGCTCTGAATGCCAATTAACGCAGAAGAGCCCACCAAAAGCTCCGATTCCCACATGGGGACGTCCCCAGGCACCATGGCACACACTGCATGCTGACTTCGCGGGACCACTACTCGGGCGCACCTACTTGGTTGTTTTGGACGCGTACACCAAGTGGGTAGAAGTCCGTCACGTCACCCAGACAACATCCGCAGTTGTCATTGACGTACTCCGGAGTCTCTTCGCTACGTTCGGTATTCCATGAAAAGTCCTCTCGGACAACGGAAAAGCCTTTATTTCAAGCGAGATAAAGCAGTTATACGCATCGAATGGCATACAAGCTATGACGTCACCAGTGTATCACTCTGCAACAAACGGGCAAGCGGAACGTTACGTGGCCGAGTTGAAGACAGCACTCGTGATGGACTGCTCCATACAATGTCGACTTCCAAGGTTATTGTATCGGCAGCACGCGACGGTGCACACAGCTACAGGAATGACACCTGCGAGAGCGATGTTTGGCCGCGAACTTTTATGTCCCCTCGATCTGCTCAAGCCAGAGAACGAAACGCAGACCAGCCGACATTGAAACAATCACGTCGTTTCGCCAAAGGGGAAAGGGTGCTTATCCAACAGTTCTTCAAAGCCAGATTGGATTGAAGGCGAACTTCTGCGCCGCGTCGGACCAGGATCCTGGCTGGTAAAAATGCGCCAATGGAAAAACTCGCCGTCATCTCAACCACATCAGGAAAGGGAGACACCAGGACAGTGAGGACACCAATGAACTGAAGCACAGCAGACGATTTCGCTGACACAACGCAAGAGACGCCTTCGAGTTCTGCTGTTCCACTGCTACCGCAATCGCTGGATACTCCAGACGTTTCCTCCCGACCATCCACCTCGACGTCGCAAGCAGGGACTACCCGCCAACTGCGACCACTCGAGGCTAGGTGGCCTTCAGATCGCTATGGAGACTTTGTTTTCAGTTGTTTTCTCTAAGGAGGGAAGAATTAATATGTCGCCAGAAGACGACAACGATGATGTGCGCGCGAGAAAGGCACTGGGCTATGTGGCACGAGCGCGCCTCACGTGTCGAGCGCTGGTCCCTGCTCTCTCCGACACTTGGGCTACTGCCCATGTTCCTACCTGTTGAGTTTTAATAAGTCGTCAGCAGCCATCCGCGGCTGTGCAGACGCAACAGGTAGCAAATAATTACGATTGCCTTTCAGGTTGGTTGTAGCAGCGAACCAATCCAAATCCATCGGTCAAAAAATTTGAACACATCAACAAGTACATCATCAAACTTCGCAGCGCGGGAATGTTTGGTCACCATAATTAAACAATTTGGCACTTTGCAGCGGCCCCCTGCAAAGTGCCGGAAGGAGAGCTGATCTTGTGATCTACAGGCAACGCAAGCCTAGTAGCTACACTCCCCAGTGGCGGACGCCACCGGTGTTACATTCCACCAGAATGAGCCAGCCATTAGGAGGGGATGTTGATTGAGGCACGATTTCACCCGCTGCCGGTTGTCGTCGGTGCCGTGGGGTTCTCCCCCATTTGACAGGAACACGGCCCCTCTAGGAGAGGAACGATGGCTTCCCCAGACATCAAAGCTCATGCATCGAAACTCCTGGTTCTGCCAGGTTCTGAGTCACACAAGGGGTGTGCCTGGTGGCTGCGTCTACCCACAGCTCCTCCTGTTCGAACGATCAGGGGTACCCGTTGGCACTAGCGGTTTGCCGCTGTGCCACTCAGCCATCTGAACGGATGGCCTGGTGCGCAAGCGCCCCTGACGGTCCTTAAGGCTGAAGAAGCTCTAAGGAGACACATCCCAGCCAGACAGACCCAGTAGTTTCGATGTGCCAGTCGAGGCCTGCACACAGTTCCTTCGGCCCTGTCTATTCCACCGGCCCTCTCTGGTGGCTGCGCCTCTCCACAACTCCGTCCGTTCGAACTGGCAGGGGTACCCGTTGGCACTAGCGGTTTCCCGCTGTGCCACCCAGCCATCTGAACTTCCGTTCAGAAGGCCTGGTGCGCAAACGCCCCTGACTGATCCTAATGGAATGGACCTGTGGGGAGACACATCCCAGCTCACCACACTCGGAAGCTTCGATGTACAAGTTCCCCCGCCCTCTCTATTCTGAAGAAGCAACCGCTCTACAGGAGCCGTATACCCCGCCAAAGGTAGCCCGCGGACACAAGGCCCAACCACGCACCGCGGCGCCATCTGCGAACTCAACCTTCTCAGGCAGCTCATTTCCAGAGGACGGCGCCTGCAACACCTGCGGCGGCGCCCGTCACTGGAAGATAGCTGCAAAGGCCCCGCTCTCCTGCACAAATCTACAGGACCAGCTCTCCTTCCAGGAAGCACCGCATTAGGGGACTTTTGCCCGCGAGACCACTCAGAGGACTTGCCCAGGAGTGGCCAAGCGGGACTTTTGCCCGAAGTGCCACGCAGAGGACCTGCCCATGCGTAGCACAGCGGGGCTTCTGCCCAGAGCTCCATCCAGAGGACTTGCCCAGGGATGGAGCCACAGGACTTTCGCCCAAGACACCACTCAGAGGACTTGCCCAAGAGCGGCGTAATGGGACTTTTGCCCGAACGCCGGCCAGAGGACCTGCCCAAGGCCAGCGAAGCGGGACTTTCGCCCCTAATGCGAGGTACTTCCATAGTTATACATGGTGTTAGGTGTGTTATATGTTTTTTGCGGACGTTGTGGCGGAGCATCTGGCGGCTGAACTACAATTGCAAACTCGACCTATTCCAAAAGTACACTCAGCCACCCAACCGACGAGTGGCGTTTGGCGGCAATTTAGAAAGACCAGTCACAGGGGGCATGTTCGCATCAATGCAGAGAGAACTGACACAGGACGCAATTTTGTGCAGGCTTGAAGGCATGTATATCTTTTCACGCTCTTATAAAGCAGCCTAACCTTCAAGAGTGGGGTTGAAAGGGAACGCGTTGGCACTTCTTGCTGATGATGGGTGTTAACGTCTGGAAGTTTCTTTTCATCACAGCTAAAGGGACGTCTTTTTGACAGCGAAATGTATACATATGGGGTCGCCTCATTAACTATCATCACATTTAGGGGGTCCACTGGTACAGTGTTTGCTATTGGCATAACTGCGAGTGAATGTTGTACATACATCAGTGCGGATCGTCCTGGTCATCATTTTTGGTAATGAAACCTCGTGATTATTAACACTTTATCTGTATTGCCATAATAGCCATGCCATAATCCTCGCTAGGAGTTTTCCGTGGAGGGGACGCACAAATTTTGCTTCTTTAATGAAACAAGAGCAGTAGTTAAGTGTTTAGATGTCTGCAATTGCTGCTCGTGTTTAATCGCTGCCTAAGCAGCCGTTTTTCTCACGGAGAAGAAGAATTAACACTCGGAGGAGTTATGTGACCCCAGTCTTTATTATTTTTTTGTCTTACCCACCCCCACTTAGGCCGAGTCGCCGTTATTATGTTAATAATCTTTTTCATTCATTCATTCATTCATTCATTCATTCATTCATTCATTCATTTATTCATTCACTCATTCCTTCATTCATTTTGTCGCGGAATTCGTTTTTGTGATTAAAGGCACCAAGTTACGCAATTTTCCCGGTTTACAGCAGACATGATCTTGAAAGTGTATGCGTTCTTCGTATGTGATCCTGCACCGAAAGCAGCTCAAACAAGGCAACTTGAATAGATTCTATACGAACTATGGTGTTTTGCTCACCGCATCGGAAAAATGACAACGCCATCCACTCCAAACTTCTTTTTCCTGCGCTCCGCCCTTCCTGCAGGGACCTCCCTTTATTAAAACTACGGAACAGCACTCAGTTCTTGTCGCTGCTAGGTATACACGAAAAAAAACTCATGAGCTTCCGTCGTACAATTATACAACCGAGATAAATCGGCATATATAAAGATGCCACTCGCACGCCTACAAACGTTGCCACTGCGTGGACCTCTCAGGACGATCTTTCTATTCCTGGCTTCAAACATTATCTTTACCGCACGTCTTATCGCTTTAAGCAGAACTTTTAGCCATCAACCATGCCCTGGACTTTATTATGGAGGACATTTCCCGTCGCATCCCAGATAAGATACGTGACCTGACGGATCTTTCGAAGCGACCAAAGAACTGCAACGATCTCCGTCAACTCATTCATACATTATTCGAATCATTAGCCATGTTAAGGTACATATTATTCATATCTACCCCCACTGCAGACGAGCACTTAAACACAGTTGTTGTATTGACTGGATTCTGGAGCATGAGTAGTGCTCTCCAAGGAATCATGCATACCACCTGGTTTTGCCAACCTTCACTGCTTTCCGACCGATGCGTCTACCCGGTACTTTGTAGTCCTCCAGTATATACACTTCCAAAGACTCCCCAGCGATCCATATTCGCGGATTCAAGACGGGCAAGGAACTTTTATTTCAATAAATAACAATCGCGGACCCTGTAAACCCATTGCACCACTCAACATATCCGCTGAAATTTTCACCGAAAAATTATTACCCAAAGCCAGTCCCTCACCCGAAACTATTCGCGATTGTTATAAGGCCACAATGACACCCACATTATCCTATTCCCACCTATTAACACCAGAACATCTCCAACACCTCGATTGGCACTGTCCTAAATTCACGGAGTATAGAAACTTCCGACCCCCAACCTCCAATCTCAATATCCCGCCACTATCGAACCCATTTTCTCTACACCCACACTGTAGTCACAATTGCGTAAATTTTGTGCTGGGTGGGATTCGAACCATGGTGCTCCTTAATGCAGAAGAATCACAGAGAACTATCACCATGGGTTGTGGCCTTAGACGCACAAACATCTGTCACAGACCTGTACTCCAAAAATGAATGAATGCATGACTTTATTGTAAAATAAACAAGATTTTGAGCTTGGTATTAACACAAATAGCTTGAAGGCACATAGCAAAGTGCATTCCGCTAACAGCATACATCATCACCACCATCATCATCATCGCCCTGTGTATGCCCACTGCAGGGCAAAGGCCTCTCGCATAAATCACTAGTTACCCTGGTTCTGTGCTAAGTGAGGCCAATTTATTCCTGAAAAATTCTTCACCTCATATGTCCACCTACATTTCTGCAAACCCCTGTCACGCTTGCCTTCTGCAAGGATCCACTGCGTTACTTTTCATCGCCAACGGCTATCTTGCCTTCGCATTACATGCCCTTCCCATGCCCATTTCATCTTCTTAATTTGTACTTATATGTTCTTAACATGCGATTGCTCCCTGACCCATTCCGCACTCTTCTTGTCCCTTGATGTTACACCTATCATCTTCTGTTCCATTGCTCACTCAGCCATCCTCAATTTAAGTTGAACCCTCTTAGTGAACTTTGAGTTTTCTGCCCCGTGTGTGAGTACCGGTAAGATGCAGCTGTGATACACTTTCGTCTTCAGGGAGAATTGTAGGCTGCCATTCATTGTCTGAGAACACCTGTCAAATAGCATACAGATTTAGTCCTAACAAGCGCAATTAGGATAGTGTCTCAGTCAAAGTAACTATTGAGGAAGAAAATGTCACAAAAAGGGGAATGATGATGATTACAATTGGAGGACACACGTGCACCCTTGCACAGACCGCTGTAGGCATAGCGTCATTGCTCTGCATATAATGCACGCGCTGCCTTTCACGTGACCCTTGTTCTCCAATTTGGATTGGAGAAACGTTTATTGTGCCTGCGGTAAAGCGCGCACGCGCGCTTCGGACGTGGCCTACGTCGTCGTCTTGGCGGGTGCTGTTCGAGGATCCTCGCTTGCCGTTGCCGGTTTGTTAGGTCCCTGCCTAGCCAGCGCCTCAATGACCTCCTGGACGGCCTGGAGTTGCGTTTCTTGGTGTATCACAGCAAGCCGGCCTAGTGGAAACGATTCATGACTGCGCCTCTTGGACGGAGTCCTTGCGCTCGGGTGTCGTCTTCTTGGTGGTCACGCCGCATTGCTTCCTCAAGCTGCCGTGGTATACGTCGTGAGTTAGCTTCGCTTGGATGTTTGGAGCAGTCCTATAGCATGTGCTCCAATGTGGCCGTCTTCCTGCGGCACGCTCGGCACTTGTCGTCGGGGTGTGATTCCGGGTCTATCCGGTGCAGTAGCGCCGGGCTCGGAAGCGTCCTCGTTTGTAACTGCCTGAACATCACGGCCTGTGACCTGCTCAGCCCTTAGCAGGGCGGCGGGAGAAGTCTGCGGGCCAGCCGAAAGGCCTTGCTCAATTTGTTGTAGTTGGTCATGCGGTCTTTGGCGCTGAACCACAGCGGGCGGCCGTTGCCCTGGGCACGGTCGGTTAGTCCTCGCGCTCGGGCATGTGCCGTTTTGTTGCGGTTGGCATCCTTCTCCGACGCTGCGCCTTCGTGCGCCGGGATCCACTTGATTCGAATCCTCTTGTCGCGGTCTGCCTGTCGGACCAGAATGCCTGCCACCGTTGGGTCAATTCTTCCTTTCGCGTAGTTCCTCACTGCCTGTCTGGAACCGCTGAGGATCGTGTGGCATTCTTGGTCTACGATGGCCAGGGCGATTGCTATTTCTTCCGCTTCCTCGACTTGCTTGCTTGACGTGCTGGCCGACGCCCGCAAGTTGTCTTCGCAGTCGACCACGGCAATCGCGAAGCCGTTGCTGCCGGCACATGCGGCTGCGTCCACGTATCTGGCGCCGGGGTCTTTCGCGTGCAGGTCCCTTAGTGTTTTGGCTCTAGCGCGTCTTCTGCCTTTGTTGAAGTCCGGGTGCATGTTCGTGGTCTACCTGTACGTTCCGCGGTACGTGGTCGGGAACGGGGCGTTTTGGTCCCTGTTCGTGATAACCGATGCTTAGTTTGCACAGGATCTTTCTGTCGGCCTTGGTCGACGACAGTCATTCCAACTGAGCGGTTCATTGCGCTTCGGCGATCTCGTCGAGCGTGTTGTGTATGCCCAGCTGGAGGAGACGCTTCGTGTGGCAGTTTTGGGTAGGCCGAGGGCTGTCTTGTAGGCCCTCCGGATTAGGATGTCTAGCTTGTTCTTTTCGCTTTTCATCCACTTGTGGAAGGATGCCACGTATGCTATGTGGCAAAGTACAAAGGAGTGTAGGAGTCTGGCTATGTTCTCCTACTTTCTGCATCCCTTCTTGTTGGTAACGCACTTCAGCAGTCTTGTCGCGTTCGCCGCCTTTCCCGTGACGCGGGTGACGGTGTCTCCGTTCCTACCCAGCGCTTCGATCGTCATCCCTAGCATATCCAGAAATCTGGGACAGGAAGCTTCTAGTTCAGCTGGTTGGCACCACGTGGTATCTAACCTTCGAGATTTCAAACTTCCCGCGGTGATGTATTCGGTGATGAGGGAAATGAAAATTATAAGAAAAAGAATTCACGTTTCCAGTAGCGGGCTTTATCGCTGATGGCCTTTCCGTGTGCACTCCTTTACCTACAGGAAGCATACCGTCATTCAAGCACTGCTGGCGCTTTTGATAGCGACCGAGGCGACGTCTCAGACTGGAGTGAAGTTGCTTTTCGCACCGTCGGCCGCCGTTTGTTTCGCTCTGCGGAAAATAAATGCGACGGTAAAAAGAGGAGAAGAAGAGGAGGAGGAGCGCTACCCTTTTTATTTTTTCTCTGGGGGCTAGGATAGCTGGAATAGCCCGTGTTGCTGATGTGAACGGCCAGCGTGGGTTTCGGAGCAATAGGATATCTATTAAGAGAATTAAGTACCCACGACCCACCGAATTTCGTCGCCGGCCTGTTAAAACCTATACGAATTTCTCAAATCTGTTTTACAGTACTTTCCCCTAACCACCAATATGAGTGTTCGGGGTATAATATGTGTTTTCACGGATAATTCAATATGTGTTCACTCAGTTGATATGCCCAACTGGCTTTTGATTGCAAAGAACTACTTGAGAATTTGTCTAATAAACCCGCAAACGAGCGAGCTGGATCTTGGAATGTACACTCCTAAGAAAGTCAACACGGGTAGTATGGCACATCATTGACCTGCCCAAAAGGGCTGGACCTACAGTTTTAAACTTTGTGAGTACAATCCTATTATGGCGCAGGATCTTAATAAAGGTCCATCTTTAATTACCTTAAATAGTTACCTTTAATTGCCTATGCACAGGGTAATGTTGTTGAAAATAAGAAAAGTGCATCCCCAATTCGAAAAAGCCATTCAAAAACCTCAAGTGTTTTTATTCGAGCTTTTGCTTTTTCTTCTCTGCTCATTGAGTCAGCGTCGCGGCAAGGACGAGGTGCCTGCTGTGGTTCGGAATTTTTTAGCGTCCACTGATTCCACTAGAGTGGAGTCGTAGTCTTCGACGAGGAGCCATGCCAATTTGTGAAGTTGGCGAGTCCAGGTTTAAGAGCTTTGAGCGCGGGTGACTTGTCAGGGTTAAGGCGTTGCATTATAGTCGGAGTTATAGTGGTAGTCGGAGTCCGAATAACGCAGGCTATAGTGCGAGTCCGAATAACGCAGGCTATAGTGCTAGCGAAGTATAGCGATGAGTACGTGGCTTGAGCGTTGTTTGAGTCATATGGCTTTAATTGCCAACGGTGTGGTTACATCTTCAGTGTCATCCCTGGTATTATTGGTGATCAATGAAGTTCTTTCTTTATCTTCTTCACTGGTCATAAAACCGAATTCCAGCACCATGGAGTACGGCCCGGAACTACCCGTGGTCATAGGCAAGACAAACAAGTCGTCCTTAATCGTATCTGTGTTTCGGAGATCGTTTGCTTGAAAACGGTCTTTAACCATAACCGTTGCAAGCAATAGGGCACCAACCACGAGTAGGGTCATGATCAGCGCCGTTCGGATTGAACAGAGGTTCCTGGTATTATACGAAGGCCGCGGAATCGCGCTATCCCTGACCTTGTGCTTGGGAGAGTGCTTTTTTGTCGCAGCTGGATCCCTTCCCGTGTGACGGATCGGCGTCATTGTCGGGGCCGCAGGAGTTTGGTTCGGCACGGGTGCAGACTTTGCTTACGAATTAGGCTGGGCCTGCATTATTATCGGACAGGACGCGGATACCGGTAGCCCCCAGTAGAACCGACACAGCGCAGAGCTGGACAGGCTACCACGCAAGTTTGCACTTAGCTCGTCGATCAGAATGTACGTGTTAGATGGAGGCGATGTACATATCTTGTCTACGATGGACATTGTTACCTGCGATAGTTGACCAGTTTTTCTATGGCATGTAGTTGCCAAAACTACTTGTTTGGTTCAAACAAGTTGAGCGGCCGCCTTTAAATAAACGTAAGCCGCTTTTGTGCCTTTTGCTCTCTCATTAAGTGTGGCATACCCCCGAAGGCAGGGAAGGGAGATTGGCTAGAGCTTTACATAGCAGCCTTGCTTCACACATACCATGATTGCTAGATTACTAGCATTGTCTCGGGCATATTTAACGATCGCTACGTTTTATTCATTCGTTAAAATGTGTTAAGGGTATTACTAACCCTCGTAAAAGATTATAATAAAAGCTAAGTAGCATTTGGATGGCTGAAAGCATGAAGTAACATTTTGTTACTTAGATAAGGCCTGGTCTGATTTTGAGATAGAGGTGGATGGGATTGGAGCGAGTTCCTGTGGTGGCTTCAAAAGAATAAGGCTTCATATGTATTCTTTAGCAGATGAGCGGGCTTAGTTGGCGCAGCCCGGTTGTGCCAGGCGACTATTTTCAATGTAAAAAATGCGGTTGATCCCTCTTCCACAGGAACGGTGAAACACGAAACTGAAAGGTGCTTTCACAGCAGCCGTTAAATTTTTATTGTGCATCGATATCAACTTGCACATCGCTATTTATATTTCGTCGGTATGGCACCGTTACATGCATCAACGTAGGCGACACTGGATTGTACGCGTCAGGAGCATTGCGTAAAACCGACTGAAAGCGCAGGCGCTCGAAACCGTCCTTGCAAACGAAACCATACGGGTTTTCAGTGAATCGTTTGTTTAAGACACTGTCCGCTGCAGCGAAACTGCGCCACGAGCACGACATTCGGAAGTCGGCGTCGATCTTGCGCGGTCGTTCTTGCTGGCTCCGCAGGTTACGCTGCGCGTCCATCGTACCCGTAGGGCTGGCGTCGCGGCGCCAACTGTCGTGCTCGTTAGCGTCATGATGCAACTACTTCGCTTCACTTTTACTAGGCGGCAGCACCATCTGAAGGGAAGGATATAAGGCGTGTTTGTCGTCCTGTTTACGCTCCTGTTCATTGCGCAGTCGAGAGCGCGTTGCGTACCTTCCCCTTTCCGGCGAAAGAGTTCGTGATTCAAATCCCGGCGCAGCCACTTCAATCGAAGTTTTTCTGGCGATGTCATTTCCGTGGCGGATATGACGTCAGTCAGATCTTGGATGGACCCCGGCATAAAACACTTTCGTGTCGAACATTATATCAACACAAAGCTGTTCCGAAATCATTAATTTTTTCGTGTGCACCACCATAAATTCCTAGAAAATGCCGAGCGCACGTAAGAGCGTGCCTCGCGGCTAACGCGCTCCAGTTACAAAAATACAAGAAAATACCCTGGGCTCGTGTTTGCGTGCCTCAGCCGACCACCCACCGTGTCCGCCGCAGGTTTGTTAAGCAAAGCATACCCACATAGGAGGATTCGCCAAGGTAGGCCAAAAAATACTCCACCAGTAGCCCTAATCGCGGCAACACCATCTCGGAAAGAGAAAGTCTCCAATTTTCTTGCCGGAATAGTGGCAACGTTTTCTCAGAACATGAAAGGGAGTACATAGGGTACCCCCTCAAGGTGATGGCGAATAATTATCACCAGCAAAAAAAACGATGGAAGCTCTCACTAATGTACAATAATGGAGTAAAGGTCGTTGCGGGGTGAATAAGAAGCAATTCGGCTGCAACCATGGCCCTAAGCCATTGTGATATTCGTGAAGGTTGCCTACAGCTTCGCTAACGTCAACTCTTACGGGTTGCAGTAAGCTCCCTTCACTGTTTAAGAGAGAAGACGCTTATCGCTCGGGCTGTCGTCTTCTAATGTGGTCGTCATCTCATGTCGTCTTAGTATCATACAGTCACGCTACTCAAACAACGGGACACTCGTTTTCCAGCGCTTCACTGTAGAACCTGACGCGTACTGAAAGAACACACTTGGATACTCGTTTTCCGACCAGCGCTAAAACGGTTCCTGCTTGAAAGACACGAGACTTAACGCAAAGCTGTATATATCTTCTACCTAACGGTTTCATCTCCGTGGTCAAAAACGGCCAAGGCGCCAAGAATACATTATTACACTGCTTGCTTCGCTCCTCCTCCGGTTTGACTTACGATTCCATCTCCTGTGGCAAAAACGGGCAGGACACAAAGTATCACTTATTGACGGAATCCTTCGGCTTTTTCCTAGTTTTTTGTGTTAGTGGTGTTGGCCCGGTTTTTTATCCATCGTCTCTACAGCGGTGTAAGAATGTGGCCACCGCCGAAAACATTATCTCGGACGCTTCTTTGAGAGCGTCTATGATGTTTTGATGGCCGGCAAGACAACATGGATGCCTTTATTATCGTCACCACTGCCTGTGCGACCGCTCACTCAAAGCTTTTAATTGTATTCGTGAGTGGTTTGCGCGTTGGTACTATGGCTAAAACCGGATCTTTCCATCAAACAGGCTGTAAGTTAAATATCACCGCAGATACATATAACGCAAGCACAAAACATGCTACCTATAGCAACTAGAATTAAACAATGAACAAATGTGTACCCGGTTGATAGTAGTTTCAAGATACATAATCTTGTGCGAAGTTACTTAACTCATAGGAATCGTGTTACCCCGGCAATTTGGCCCATGACTGCCTTTTCGATCAAGAAGCTGGAAAAATAAGATGGCCTTTTTAACCAGGTTTCTGCACCAGTCAATATCCCCGCTGCTGTATCTGCAGCCCTTTACTAGTGCACGCCCAGTAGCTAAGGTGTAGCTTTGGTGAGTCAAACCGAAAAATAATTGATATTTAATTATTTTCCGCTGTTATATGATGTTATTTCATTTTTGTGTTTTTGCGATCGTTCCCGCGACAGAGACATGTATATTCCCAGAAAAACACAACCAACAAAATTCAAGATAGGCACAGTTTCAAAAGGAAAGCGCGCGTTTTAAGAGAGTGTCACCCGAACTTTTGAACCGGCACCATCCGCCAAGCTTTATTTTGTGCGGGAATTTTAGAGCGATAGACTGGAAAAAGATTACGGCTAGTTTAATTATGGTGTATATGACTGAGAATTCTAGGTTACAGTCAAGGTTACATTTCCTTCCTGTTGATTTGTTTAGCCACTACTGAGCAAGCACAATAAAGCGACGCTGAAGGCTGAATGAAATTTTGTTTTAAGTGAAAGATCATACATTTCGTAGCTCTCTCGGCTTTTGATCGACGAGCAACGATATTTGCTGAGAAATAGGCAGACAAAGCTCGCGATCTCTCACCCACTTCTCTTTCATTTTTTCCTGACGTAACTAGGTCGCAACAAAAAACAAGCGAACCCCCAATGCGGTGTAGAGCGCAAACGCTGGAGGAATGCTCGGAAACCGCTTTTGAAGCAGGCAAACGGCGTTTCGAGATATCAGCGCGGTGTCCCGGGCTCCCAGCTGGCGCCGTTCCCGACGGCGCCTTCATCTCGTCTAGCAACCACACCCATCTAATGTCATGTTCTCTCAGCGGCGCGAACGCGTGAATAAACACTCTTCACGGCAGCCGTATCGGCAGTCGTCCTCGCCGGTGTTCTCTATATAGGAAGCCTAACAAAGGGAAAGCGATGCAGGTTTTATGGATTATCCACTGCGGCTCGAAGTGAACAGGCGGATCGGTCAAGTACCCACTCGCAGTAAGTTCATTTCACGGGCGATTGTGTTCGAACCGGCGCGCTGTACCGATAGCTAGCTTTTAAATAACGCGTTCCTGCTTCTCGTACTCCTCCTCCACCGCACGGAGAACGGGAGATCAGAAGCTCGCTCGGGTCGTTTAGAAACCTGGAGTGCATTTTGTTGCTTTTGCCGATTCTAATGAAGGGTGTTTAGTTGCGGCCTGCTGGGTATGTTGCTTGCAGAAGCTCGGGGGTTCAACGTCGTGCCCCATAGACTTGGCTAATTGCGCACCAACGCTTTTCGAAAACAAAACTGAAGTCATGATGGCTGACTGAATAATGCGGGAAGTAGACTTCCTCGCACTGTACAAAAGCTGTAGTCTTTGGTTTTAGATACGTTGAGCTCCCGGAAAGCTCTGATGTACGTTTATTTCACGCGCTCAATCACTAAGGAAATGCTTTTTTCCTTCATCTAATCATCCATAAATGCTTCTCCAAAGAGCCCTCGCAGTTCGCCCCTTCTGTGACGTCACAAACCGTAGTGCCCAAAATCGTACGGAGCGTCGTCCCCGTGTTTTCACGTTTTGGCGTGTTGCATTATTAAGCTACTGGTAATTGCGAGAAAATGGCATATTTATATTCTCGGCGTCGCAATTCATCGGTACAGGCCAACTTGCTTCCACCCTTTGGTGTGCCGTTATAGAGGAGTTGGAAGTAAGGATGGAGATGCAGCTGGGTTTACCTTGCTTAAGTTTACAAAGAAAGCGCGCAGCAAGCTACCGCGGGAAGCACAATCAAGCGATAACGGCGGCGAGCGGCGGTGCAGATTCACCGTCACAATGGCAAACACCGGCTCTATGTGTCCTGAAATGGTAGAGGCCACGACTTGTACGCACAGTCTTTGTCAAAATTTTGTGAGCCACGGTGACCGTGTCCGGAGCAGGCGCGCGGCCAAGCAGGGGCGCTGTGCTTGCCGCTGTCGGCTGGTGGCGAGGCTAAAGAGAGCGAGGGGAAATTTTTCTCTTGCTTTTGTAGTGTGTCCGGAGCAACAAGTGCTGCGCAAAGTGCCTGCGCTGAAGCGAAGTCAGCTGCTCTGAGAAACCGGCCCCGCTGCACTTGTCGCGCCAGCCCTACTAAGAAAGGAAGAGTCATAGTGCTCCTGGCTCTCAGCGGCAAGCGCAACGCCCCTGCTCGGCCCCACGCCTGCTCGGGACACGGTCGCCGTGGCCCACAAAATTTTGAATGGCTGTACATGTGCCGTGGTAAGTAAGTGGAACAAGGATTTCCGAATATTACAAAATATTCATCTTATCGGTTTTATGACAGCCATCACTGGTTTACAGGAAGCTTTTTCGTTTGGGCAGGGCTCCATTAACGCAAAACAATGCAGCCAGGCAGTTTCCGGAAGAAGAATTACTGTAAAACCACGAGACCGTGTTCCAAGTACGTTTGACGGCACCTGTACTTCCAAGGAGCAGGCACATTACGATAAGCGACGCCGTGAGCAGGGACGGGACGAAAGAAGATACCACGACTATGCAAGATATAATAAAAACGAGCTAACAAGCTTATTGGACCATTTAAAGGGACACTGGAGCGGTTTGTAAATATTGTGGGATTACTAGTGCAATTTGTAGTCTGATGTATCAAGGCCACGTTTCGACCGCTTTGGCTGTGTTTATGCGATTTTATTCAGTAGGAAAATCAATTCGTAAATGCTGTCCTCCTCTCTGCATCTTCGTTTATGAACGGGAGTGGAATTGAACCTGTAGACAGGATTAAAACAAAACATTTATATTTTCCTGAAAATTTGTCCTGGGATTTCTTGATTCATCAGCAGACGGTGCTTTTGGCATATTCTATCGAGCTCCGACTTGCTTCCTACGAGGACAAAGCTTCTATTATGCAATTCAGCGTTCTTGTCTTACATACTTCATTGCTTCCTCGTATAGGGCACCAGAATCTCTTCAAAAATTACCAGACTCGTGCGCCTTCAAAAGAAAACATGTCGCATGAATTGCAGCCTGATTAGCATAGACAATATTTATTTTTGTCGGCTATGCACAGCTTTAAGAGGCGAAGCGAAGCGTAGCGAGAAAATAAAAAAGGGCATTTATATCACCGTGTACACGATTCCCTTAGAGATAGTATAATATCTTACTTAAGCGGGTGCCATACGGCGTTTTTGTTCCGCTAGGATTGGTTAGTTTCAGGAAGTGCCTCATATAGTATCGGCATGAGAAACCTCTTAGGGCCAGGAATTGCATTTTTGAGGAACAGGTAGCGGTGGCGCGGAGCTTTATCCACCGGCATGGCTGCATCTTTTGCAAGCGTGCTCCAGCTTGCCTGAGGTATGAAATGGTGCGGACCTTCATTAGACTGACGTTATTACTCTTTGGCGTCCGTTAGTTTTGTATTGTGTGTTAATTTTCACGTCTGAATTTTCTAAAATTTCCTGGCAGTAAAAAAACAAAGTAAAGCTGAGCGATCTAGGGCACTAGGTATATTTATTTGCAATTCGCAACTTCAACGCCATGTTCGAATCACCGGTAGCGCAAGTTTTTGTTAAGTTCGTTTTTTTTGTTGGTAAAGTTTTTTCTTTACTGAATTCACAATATTTGCGCTCTAACGTTCATTGCTCCACGAATGAATTTGCCGAACACCTGCATACCGACACTGCCGCGCTATCGAGTTGTCGTTGACGTGATGTTGCCATTATCACCGACTGCCCGCAGACACAGTCACGAATCGGCCGACCGTTGGCCTGCTGTGAACACGCCTATTACGATACAGACAGAAGACAGGTAATGCCCAAAGGGGGAGGCAGGAGGCAAATCACATTCGAGCGTCTCCTGTGACGCGGGGGCCTTTTATTCACTGCGTTCGCATCGGCTAGGGGTTGTTACGATTCGAAACCATGCTAGTAGGCTTATCTCACGCATTTTCAGCTGACAACTGGCAGACGTGTGGCATGCCGATTACTAAATATCAGGAATGGCCATACAATGATATCGTTGTTTCACAGAACTGAAACCTCAACAGGTTTGAATTGTAAACTTTGGCATCGTCCAATGACGTAGCACGTCGTATGGACGTCACTGTTTTAGTTGGTGCGGCCACCGCAGACGCGCATGGTAGTGTTTCTTCTTTCGGGTTTTATAAAGTAAATACTACCATATCGACCGGATAAACGATAAAAGTGTGTTTATTTGAGGTAGTCTGCACAGTGCAAACAAAGGCAGCAGCTTGAAAATTCGCATCAGTTTCCCCTTAAGGAGCACCGCTTGTGTAAACACCGTCCGCATGGTACAGCTTCTCTGGTAAGGCCAGGTTCAGGCTGGTGTCGCAACTGTAGTAATATCTTTAAATAATATTGTTATTTCCCGTCTCACCCAACCGAACTGCGTGAAACACCTTTTTTTACGTCCATCACGGACGATATGTCTTTTATGTCGGTAGTCTGAACATAGCGTAACTGTCCATGCGAAGTGCCTTGTCACATTTTGCTTAAGCCATGTCACAAAAGCCACCTCAAAAAAGTGCAGATTATATCTACGTTTGGGTGTTAACGTGTACGACGCGATAGGGTTACTTCAACTGACAGGGAGCGTATTGGATGAAATTACTGAACTTAAAAAGATTACTGCCTCCGAATTTTCTTCTTTCTTCCAGCCGTGGAGTTAAACGCCTTGACCTTATTCTAGATCCATGTGTGGGTCTCCATTCTGTTACTCGCGTGGCCCACCAGATTTCAGTTATATCACAGGGAAAATGGTGAGGTGGCTGCCTTTTAAGCTGCCCTCATGATCGCTTTCATTTGACTTTCGGTGTTGGGCAGCTAGTGGTACGTTAGGCTGAGTGGTATCCGCCTCAGCACAAGTGAATGCGTGAATGTTATCATTTCTTCTCTCATTCCTTCTCTCTTTTTGCTGAGAGGTTTCATAATGTGGGAAAGTGGTTGAAGGTTTTTTTCTTTATAGTGATAGGGAGATAAGCACGGCCCTTGACTGTAGGGGCACGCCGATCTGTTGACGTCATTTCTCTGTAGTCGGACATCCGGACCAATTTTTAGAGACAATTTTTACTTTACCGATCGGCGCCTTCCGTCGTTTTCGCAAGCAGAACCACGGTATATAAAAAATAGCTCGTAAAGTTATGTATTGGACGCTGTATACCTGGATTTATTCAGTTCGTATGCGCTTGTAATGTATGCTTTCCTTTGCTTTTGAGAGACTGGCGTTAATACTGTGCACCCTCGTTCAGCTTCATTACCCATGGACGGGGCTTCTGGAAAATCGCCTGTGGCTCAGAGCGCAAGGGCACTGTGCTACATTGCCTAAGCACGCCGGTTCGCTTTCCTGCCGTTGCACACAGGTTCCTGATGGAAACTGAGGAATTTCTAATGGAGCAAAAACTCTCAGCGCGTAGAAATTTCAGCAGTCATAAACGATCCCCAGGTTGTCGAAAATAATCCGAAACCGACCACTACTGTACGCCTCGCAGCACAGGTGTGGCTTCCGGACATGAATTACCGAAAATTTAAATTTTAATCTTCACGTGGAGGGGTGTTTTGGCGCGGTGGCGTCAGTTGGGGGCACGGCTGGCGACCGTGTCTGCCAAGCATGCTGGCAATGACAGTGCCTAGAGCGAACTACACTACGTAAGCGCCCCACTTAGTAAAAAAGCGTGTCCTTTCTTTCGTCTACACCATAGTGTCATTGTCCGGCTTTCCACACTTCAGGTGACACTGTGCCATATTCCATAGTTAGGCGAACACTCGCATCTGTCTGCCTAAGAGGTAGCCCGCCGGGTAGCGTTACGCATTTCCGCGGACGCTTGATGAACGCGACTGATAGCGGACGGCTAACAAGCTTGGAAATAAAAATGAACCTATTAACCCTGTCGAGTTAAAAGAAACCAGAAGTTTCCACTCTAAAACATGCGGCAATATTCAGCTGATTCCATCTTTCCGTCACTCAAACGATAGAAACGAACAGGGGCGTGCGTCCTCGAAATAACCGATGATCAGGGCCGTAACCGCAAAAACGTCAATGGTCCTCGAACTCAAGCAAGAAAAGTGCCATAAACTTCAGTGCGTGTTAGTAATTCCCCCATCATTCCATCGCAGATACATATTGGTATTCCATCCGCATGAAGTTGTAATGAACGCTAATGTTTTTTGTGTCCCATGTCTACCAGAAAAGATCAATCTGAAGGACGCCCCTGAGCCGGATACCATATCGAGGATAAATTTTCGATTGCAGTGACAGAGGTATCCGTATCGAAGATATATGCTCTGTGGTACCAGGGTTCTTGCACCCGGCCGCGGTTCCCCAGAACGACACTGAGCCCCCTCAATCACACCTTTACTGGGAGTCCCGCTCCGCCAAGGTGTACTGCTCAGCCATTCCGGATGGGCACCCTTAGCTCAGCCCAGTCCGCCATGTTTTAATCCCGGTCATCTCGCGCCACATCTTCATCCTCACCCCGCACATGTCCATCCCGTGGGATTGTCCCCCGCCGCTATTGCCGGGTTACCATACTCTCCGGCGCGGTTCCGCAGAAAGACACTGAGCCCCCTCAATCACACCTTTACTGGGAGTCCCGCTCCGCCAGGGTGTACTGCTCAGCCGATCCGGATGGGAACCCCTAGCCCAGCCCAGTCCGCCATGTTATAAATCCCGGTCATCTCGCTCCACACTTTATCCTCACCCACGCACCATGTGTTATCTCGCTGCGTGGATTGTCCCGCCACTAATTGCCGGTATTACCATACACTACGCGCTGCGCTTGGTTCGCTCCCCACAGGTATCACTGATCTCCATTTCTTTTCACTATTTTCCAACGTTATTTTTTAAATCTCAATCTCGCGTACAAGGTGATTTGTATTGCTTAGGTCGCTTTAGGCTTTGGGCGCAGATGCCCACTTGAATCACCGTTTGCCATCCCGAGTCCAGACTTCAGTGGGTGCTCTGTGCAAGCGAGCGTTGGAATACTCCCACTAGGCCAGCCCAGTCCACCACCAATTCCGGTCATCTCGCACCACATCTTCATCCTGCCCAGTACATGTCCATCCCGTGGGATTGTCCCCCGCCACTATTGCCGGGTTACCATACTCTCCGGCGCGGTTCCCCAGAAAGACACTGAGCCCCTCAATCACACCTTTACTGGGAGTCCCGCTCCGCCAAGGTGTACTGCTCAGCCGATCCGGATGCGCACCCCTAGCCCAGCCCAGTCCGCCATGTTCTAATCCTCGGTCATCTCGCGCCACCTCTTCATCCTCACCCGGCACATGTCCATCCCGTGGGATTGTGCCCCGCCACTATTGCCGGGTTACCATACTCTCCGGCGCGGTTCCCTAGAAAGACACTGAGCCCCTTCAATCACACCTTTACTGGGAGTCCCGCTCCGCCAAGGTGTACTGCTCAGCCGATCTGGATGGGAACCCCCACTAGCCCAGCCCAGTCCGCCACCATGTTCTAATCCCGGTCATCTCGCGCCACATCTTCATCCTCACCCGGCACATGTCCATCCCGTGGGATTGTCCCCCACCACTATTGCCGGGTTACCATACTCTCAGGCGCGGTTCCTCTAGAAAGACACTGAGCCCCTTCAATCACACCTTTACTGGTAGTCCCGCTCCGCCAAGGTGTACTGCTCAGCCGATCCGGATGCGCACCCCTAGGCCAGCCCAGTCCGCCATGTTCTAATCCCGGTCATCTCGCACCACATCTTCATCCTCACCCGGCACATGTCCATCCCGTGGGATTGTCCCCCGCCACTATTGCCGGGTTACCATACTCTCCGGCGCGGTTCCCCAGAAAGACACTGAGCCCCTTCAATCACACCTTTACTGGGAGTCCCGCTCCGCCAAGGTCCACTGCTCAGCCGATCCGGATGGGCACCCCTAGCCCAGCCCAGTCCACCATGTTCTAATCCCGGTCATCTCGCGCCACATCTTCATCCTCACCCGGCACATGTCCATCCCGTGGGATTGTCCCCCGCCACTACTGCCGGGTTACCACAGCTCTCAGAAAGAAAGTAAACGTTCTAGCAAAAAATGAACAGTAATTCTAATGAGTCTTTGTAGCGTAGGTCCGTCACGAATGAACATTCAATTTTTTATAGGTTAGAGTGTTGGAAGCAAGGTTAATTAGAAGTTCCCGATGAAGATCGTAGCTTTCGGAAATGATTCGCCGCCGTGGCTCCGACGCAAAGGAGTTGCGCTGTTGAGCACAAGAACGAGCGTTATACTTCCGTCCTTCGTCCGCTTTTCTGATGGGCGAAAAAGCCCCGCCCGTTGTACGAGATTTCGGCGCACATAAAGGTCCCCAGGTTGTGAAAATTAATCCGGAGCACTCCGCTATGGCATGCCTCAGCGCCTTGTTTGCGTCGGCGCGTTAAACCCCACAATCAATCAATCAATCAATCAATCAATCATCATCAATCAATCAATCAATCAATCAATCAATCAATCAATCAATCAATCAATCAATCATCAATCAATCAATCAATCAATCAACTTTCGAGCTGCATTGCAAAGTACCTTTAAATTTGTTTTGAGCCTTTCAAATATTGTAACACAAGATACGTTGCGATGAGCAGAATGTTAACTTCAAAGCATATGTATATGTATCCTGATACAAAAATATGCTAGGCGAGGTTGCACTGTTCTTCATAAAGAGCACTTAAAAGCAATTCTAATTTTTCTAGGTTTTGATGTACCATCGTTGGCAGATTACCACCCGTAGTTTCACGTTTGCTTGCCGCCACGTTGTGTTGGTGGCCTGCAGGCGACCCAGTGACAATTTACACGGTCGAGTTTGCCCACTCTGCGTGCGTTTCGCAGCCGCCGAACGTATTTGTAATCGTCATGGGGAAGTGGCACTGGCCTGAGTGCTCACTTTTCTTTGGGGGTCTTGGTTTCTCTTCCTGGGGAGAGAAAGGCGGCGTCCGTCGGTTGATCGGACTTAGCTGTCGCCGGAATTTTTTTGGCGGCGTTCAACCTTCGACACATCCATGATCCTGGTTTCCATCGATGTCGTCGTGTTGCATTTCATTGCCTTTTTCTTCCATGCCTAGATTGTTATTCCCCAGTAATGCACCTGGCGCGTCGTCTGCCCGGGCGGTACCTGTTCCTCAGCCAGTGTCAGGCTTAGTCCGCACTATCTGAAGGGTGCCTCTAAATTCAGGAAAGTGGAGCTTACCAGCGTTACTTTACCGTGGCCGCGTGCCCTTCATATGGTTCGATGCGCCTGCACTGCTGTAATTACACTGATAACGCGTTTACACGATTATTTTTTGACCAATGCAGTGCTCCCAAAAAGCGAGTCGGAGCTGGTGACCTTGTTTTTTTCTTGTTCTTTAACGGGTGCCACTGCTTTCCTTTTCGTCCCTTTCAAGGATAGTTTAGCTAGATGACAGGGCGCTTGTTTTGACTCATGCGCTGAGTACTTGCAATGTTGCCCGCTAAAAGTGCCGCGCTTTTGCTTCACGGTACATGTAATGCTTTTAAATAATTAAAGGACATGAGGAAATCCAGGAAAATAGAGGTCGCAAAAGCTTTCCAATGTTTGCTGAACTTATCCCTGTTTTCAAGAAAGCATACAAGTAACTAATATTTAACTACAGGCCCGTTTCTATCCTTAAATCTCTTAGTCAAGTATTCGAAAAAGTTGTTTGCTAATCGAGTAAATAACGACCTAACTAAATGGAATACTCTTCAGTCCTGTTATTTTGGTTTTCACTCTGGTAGTTCCAAAATCTTCCAATTTTATTAAAAATCTTTTGACTCAGGTGGGTTTAAAGGATACATTTTTTTAACTTTTACTAAAGCTTTTCACACTATTAACCAGGATATTCTGTTCCACATGCTGGAAATCTATGGTTTAACGGACAGGCTTTACATTTCCTAAAGGATTTTCTTACAAACAGAGAAGTTAGCATTTCTGTTCATAGTGCGTATTATGAGACTAAAATAATCAACCAAGGCGTGCCGCCATGTTTTGTTTTAGGTAATTTATTCTATATTATCTATATTATTGACCTGTTAACCTCTATTAATGCCTCACGCTGTGCTGTATTTACTGACGCCACAGTATCATCGGCTCATAAACCTTTGTCCATTGCTAAGTCTAACCTAAATATTGCTTTCACTAAAGTAACTATATGGTGCCTTATGAACCACGTAAAAATCAATCTACCCGAAACTAAAATATTAATTTTTAATCCGCCGCATAAGCGCGTGATGTGTTCCCACCATTTCACTTTGTTCGAACACCATAACCACATGTGACAGTGTCCGTTTTCCTGCAGTGTTAATCGACTGGTACCTGGAAGTTTAAAAACGTATTAATCACGGAAGAACTAAGACGGCTTTTGACATTGAAGCACTCATTAAATCTCGCCCAATTTTTCACGCCAAGGTATCCTGTCTATTTAGCTTTCCTACCTAGTCATATCACATATGGTATTGGTGCATGGGGTAACCGTTACGATTGTCATCGTGCAACATTACAACATATTTAAAATGGAACTACTCGTATCATTAGTAACAACTCGTTCGCGGTTAACACTTGTGCTTTGCTTCGACAGAACAATGTCTTGTTGGTTAAAATATATTTTATTATAACATAAAATAAATTTTAACCACTTTTTTCTTTCAACTACGTGTTAATAATTCATCGCACCAATTTATTCACAGACACAGGATGCAAAATAACAAATCCACCAGATTTGCAAACAAGAAAAACAATTTTTAACCATAGTTCGTGCTAACTACCGTCAAATGAAATCTGCTTTTTTTGTGTACTCGTTTTGGTTACCTTTCCTTTTGTTTCGGGAAATTTTTTGAAACCTTTGCAGGACGTTAATTACAAAAGCTGAAGTGAAAGTGTGGCGGCGGCTCCTAATATTTTTTGTAATAGAAGACTTGGCGATTAAAATTTCGCGTTCACGAAACCACGCTCTATTTTCGGCCTGTAGTCATGCAGCGCGGTGAACTCAGAGTAAAAGAGCTGTGGGTGAGAGAGTACGCATTACAAAAAAATTTATTCCTTGAGGTAAGTAATCTTACTTGATGTTGTGCCTATGCACAAGGTAAAGGTCTTGAAAATTATGCAAAGTTCTAAACAATTCCGAGTAGCCCGTAAAAAACCTGAAGTGTTTTTACTGAAGCTTTTGTTTTTCTTGTCTGCTCGTAGAGTCAGCGTTGCGGCAACACCGAGGTGCCTGCTGTAATTCAGAATTTTCAGCCTAGAGTGATTCCGGTAGAGTGGAGCCGTAGTCTTCGACGAGGTGCCCTGACAATTTTTCGAGTCGGTGAATGCAGGTTTGAGTGTTTCCGGCGCTGGTAACTGCGGTAAGGTTTCTTCATAGTCGTAGTATAGTAGTTCGGCCTCTCAGAGTAATACAGGCTATGAGGGCTAGCGTAGTATATGCGATGAGTACGGTGCCTTGAGCGTTGTTTGAGTCGTGTGGCTTTAATTTCCAAAGGTGGAGTTGCATCTTCAGTGTCATCTCTGGTATCATTGGTGGCCGATGGAGTCGTTTCTCCATCGTCTTCACTGGTCATTAAATCGAATTCCAGCCCCTTGGACGACCGCCCGGTACTAGCCTTGATCATAGGCAAGAATAACAAGTCGTCCTTAACATTATCAGTGCCTCCGAGATCGTTTGTTTGAAACCGGTCTTTAAACAGCACCATTCCAAGCAGTAGGGCACCAACCACGAGCATGGTCATGATCAGCGCCATTCGAATTGAACAGAGGTTCTTCGTTGTATGCGAAGGCCGTGAAATCGCGCTATCCCTGACCTTGAGATTGGTAGAGTGTTCCCTTGCCGCAGCTTGATCCATTCCCGTGTGGCCGAGCGGAGTCATTGACGGGGCCGCAGGAGTTTGGTGGGGCGTGGGTGCAGACGCTGCTTGCGAATTGAGGCCGGCCTGGATTCCTTCCGGACAGGACGCGGAGACAGGTGGCCCCCAGTAGAACCGACGCAGCGCAGGGCTGGACAGGCTACCACGCGGGTTTGCAGTTAGCTCGTCGATCAGAATGTACGTGTTGGATGGATGCGGTTTACTTATCTTGTCTACGATGGACATAGTTGCCTGTGATGGTTGACCAAATCTTCTCTGGGGTGTAGTTTCCCAAGCTACTTGGTTGGGGCCAAGAAGTTGAGCGGCCGCATATAATTAAACGTAAACAGTTTCTTTGTCTTTTCTTCTCTGATTGAGGGGGCATACCCACGAAGGGAGGAAAGGGAGATTGGCTTAAACTTCAGATAGCGGCCTTCCTTCGCACATACCGTGACTGCTAGGTTACTGGCACTGTTCACGACATATTTAACGGCTCCTAACGTTCTATTCCTTTTTATAATGGGTTAAGGGTATTACATACCCTTGTAAAAGGAGGTTATAATAAAAGCTAAGTAGCATTTGGATCGCTGAAAGCATGAAGCTACATTATATTGCTAAGATAAATTCTGGACCGATATCAAGAAAGAGGTGAATGGAATTGGATCGCGGTCCTATTGTGGCTTCAAGAGATTAGGGCTGCATTGTATTCTTTAGCAGATAGTCTTGATGAGCGGGCTTTGTTTGCGCAGCCTGGTGGTGCAACACGAGTATTTATGAACGTAAAAACGTGCTTGATCCCCTTTTCATGAGAACCGGTAAAACACGGAAGTGAAATCTGGCTTCACAGGAGCAGTCAAATGTTTATTCCGTATCGATATGAACTTGCACATCCCTAGTTACATTTAGTCGATCTGGCACTGTTACAGGCATCAGCGTAGGCGACACTGGATTGCACGCGCCGAACCATTGCGTAAATCTGACTGAAACCACAGGCACTCGCAAACCGTCCGTGCGAACTAAACCAAACGGGTTGTCAGCGAATCGTTTTGTTTACACACGGTCCGCTGCAGTGAAACCGTTCCACGAGCACGACATTCGCATGTCGGCGTCGATCTTACTGCGCGGTTGTTGCCTTACAAGCTTCTCCACAGGTTACGCTGCGCGTCCCCCGTACACGTGGGCGCTGGCATCGAGGCGCCAACTGTCGGCGCTAATTAGCGTCAGGATGCACTACGTCGCTTCACTTCTCCTAGGCGGCAGCACCATCTGAAGGGAAGGATGTAAGGCGCGTTTGTCGTCCTGTTTACGCGACTGTTAATTGCGCAGTCGGGAGCGCGTTTCGCACCTCCCGTTGCGGCGAAGGAGTTCGTGGTTAAAATCTCGGCGCAGCCACGTCAATCGAAAGTTTTTCTAGCGATGTCATTTCCGTGGCGGGTCTGACGTCAGTCAAGCCTTGGTGGACCCCGGCAATAAAACACTTTTGTGGGCAATATTAATTGAACGCGAAGCTGTTCAGCAAATCGGTTAGTTTGCGTGTCCGCATAATACAATTCCAAGACGATTCCGAGCACACGTGAGAGCTCGCTCACGGCGACCCGCTTACAGTTAAAAAAAAAAGAAAATACCAAGGGCTGGTATTTGCGTGCTCAGCCGACCTCCCACGTTTCCGCCGCAGGTTTGTGAAGGAAAAATACCCACATAGGAGGATTGGCCAAGGCTGGCAAAAAAATACTGCAGGGCGTAGCTGTAACCGCGATAAAACTTTCTCGGAACGAGAAAGACTCCAACGTTCGCCCGAATAGTGGCAACCCTTGCTCAGATCAAGAAAGACCACTACCTAGGGTACGCCCTACAAGGTCATGTCCAATCATTATCACTAAATCAAAAAATGATTTAAGCTCACACTAATAGAACAATGATGGAGTAAAGGATGTGTTGCGGGGTGAATAAGAAGCAGTTTAGGCTGCAATCGTGGCATAAACCCGTTGTGATGTTCGTGAAGGTTGCGTACGGCTTCGCTAAACGTCAACTCTTCCGCCTTACTGTAGCTGCCTTCACTGTTCAGGGGGGAGCCCCTTATCGCTGGGGCTGTCGTCGTTTTATGTCCTCATCGTCTCATGTCGTCTAGTATCATATAGTCACGATACTCAAACATCGCGACACTCGTTTTCCAGCGCTTCACCGTAGAACGTAGAGCGTAAATAAAATACCACACCTGGATACTGTTTTCCAACCACTCAAAACCACTTCCTGCTTTGAAAGACACGATACTTACAGCAAAGCTCTGTACGTCTACTACCTAACGGTTTACCTCCGTTGGCACAAAGGCCGCCCGTCAGGAATGCGTTTTCTACACTGCCAGCCCCGCTGCCTTTTGCGGTATCGCTTACGATTTCATGTCCTATGTAAAAACGGCAGTGCACCAACCTACACTTATAGACTGCATCCTTCGACCCTCCCCAGGTTTCTTGTTAGTGTAGATGGCCCAGATTTTAAAGACGGTAGTCTTTCTTGGGCTACTTCAACCAAGAAATTTCGGTCTGCTTCTATGTCTGTCTGTGTGTTGTCTGCCTGACTCCATTCAGCCAAAGTAAAATTGATGCTGCGCAATAGTCTTATATACTCACAGCCAAAATGCAAACGTGTAAGGCGGGTTTATCTGTTCATACTTGTCAACTTTGTTGAACAAGAAAAAGACATTACGCAAATATAAGACAGGAAATTAGTACACAAGGGATATTTACAGTGTTCCTTTATTAAAAAGTTCATGGCTGCTTGGTTTTTCGATACCAAATGATATTCTGCATCTACTGCGGAAAACCGCCGCCTCCTGGCGGCATATGAAAACTCACGCGGCAACAGCAATGAAAGGTTCAACTAGCTAGGTTCCACGTTCTGCTTGGAACACACGTGGAGCACGGCCACGCGGTTCTGCAAACCTTCTAGTCGGCCGCCTCCATTCATGCGCGCCTACCCCGTACTGCAGCGCTGGCATCGAGGAACCCGGCCTGTAGCAGTGGAGCGCGGTAAATTCAAATCACCTTGCGCAAACCTTTAGTGTGTTTAGCAGAAGAACGAAAAGTTGGGCTAGTTGGACACATACCAACACATACCAACTAAACGCCGTGCTGTCTACTTGTTCCTTCGTCCTTGCTTTTTGAGCGCTTTTGTATTCCACCTTTAGTGTGTTTACCTTGGGATGAGCGCGACGGTACAGGAACAGCATGGGAGGTGAGCGGGAAAGGAAAGGGGGGCATTTCCTTGGCAAATGTATACAAAGACTATCGTCTTTTGGCGAACTTTGCAACGAAAGGAGCAGAAACGCGGCCAATTTTTTCATCCCCTGTCTTCAGCGGCGTAGTATACGGCCGCCACCAAAAAATATTTATCGGACGCTTCTGGGAGAGTGTCGATGAGGTTTTGATGGGAGTCAAGACAACAGGGATGCCTCTAGTATCGTCACCACTGCCTGTGCGACCGCTTACTCCAATCTTTGAATCGTATTCGTGATTAGTTTGCGCATTGGTGCTATGGGTTATACGGGATCTCTCTATCAAATAGGGTATAAGTTAAATATCATCACTGATAAATGTAACGCAAGCACAAAACAAGCGACCAATAGCAACCGGAAATACACTAATGAAGAAATCTGTACACGGTTGATACTAGCCTCAAGATACATAATCGTGTGCGAAGTTACTTATCTCATAGGGTTCATGTAGTGACCCCAGCAATCTGGCACGTGACAGCCGGTTTTCTCAAGCTGGAAAACGAAGCTTCCATTTGGAACCAGGTTTCTCCACCGGTTAACACCCCCCGCTGCTTTACAACAATTGGTAGCCCTTTAATAGCCACGCCCAGTAGCCAAGGTGTGGCTTCGGTGAGTCAGACCCAAAAAACTTTGTTTTTAATTATTTACCCTTGTTATTTAATGTTTAAAGATTATTTTGGTTCTCGCTATCGTTCGCGCGGCAGACACAGTTTTTTTATAGACAAAAGGCAACGAAACGAATTCAAGATGGGCACTGTTTAACGAAAGCCCGCGTTTTAAAAGTGTAGCTAGCGAACTTCTGACCGCCACCACCCGCGTATCTTTATATCGCGCGGCGATTCTACAGCGATAGTCTGCAAAAAATTACAGGTAGTTTAATTATGTTGTATATGACTGAGAATTCTAGGTTACAGTCAAGGTTACATTGCCTTTCTATTGGTTGGTTTAGCCACTACTGAGCAAGCACATTAAGTGATGCTAAAGGCTGAATAAAATTTTGTTTTAAGTGAAAGATCATAAGTTTCGTAGCTCTCTCGTGTGTTGTTCCACTAGCAACAATATTGGGTGAGCAATAAGCAGACAAAGTTCGTGTTTCTTCCACCCGCTTCCGTTTCATTTTTTGTGTGACCTAACTATGTCGTAACAAAAAAGGAGCGAACCCCCAATCCGGTCTAGAGCGCAAACGCTGGCATCGGAAGCTTTCATGCCTCCAAGCCACGCCCAACTGCGGCAATGTTCGTATGGAAATGCAGGAATAAGAAGGCGCGTTTACATGGATGCGACAGTAGTGCATCGTATTGGATTTGTCGCATTACCATTCCGCGTCGCATGGCATGTAATCAGAACAATTCGCTTGGAAGACGCGTCGCATCCGATGCTCTAAAAAAGGGTAGATCGAGAACGCAAATGCGATTTCCCCAACGCATGAAGCGGCAGTCGCATCGCATTTCTCGGCTCAGCTCGGGTGTAGGGAACTTTAGGCTTAGCATCGTGGCAGATATTTGATCGCCGCTGTCCGTACAACTGCGGATGACGGTCCTTAACAGAACTTTCTGCCTCATTTCCATACCCCTTCTCGTATGTGGAACTTTATTTCCGTGATCGTTGCCGTTTGGGCGATCGGTGTTCAAGATATCTTCCGTGGCCTTTCTTGATTCTCCCGCGCAGGTAGCGCCTTTTTTCGACCGCTCGCCGCACCGCGCTCAGCGATGCCGGGTCTCGAACCTCCGCGGCCGTTCAGCATAGGCTTATAATCGCGGCAGACATCTGATCGCCGCTTTTAAAATCAGCGCTGATAATCCGTAGCTCAAATTTTCACCACACTATAGTCTACTTTCTCGAATGTGGAACTTGTTTTTTGCCAATAGGTTGATTTTGAAGAGTGGCGACAGTCTGTTGCTACCGTGGTCAGCGCCGGTTCGAGCCGCTTTGTGTACCGTGCAGGCAGGCGCGGCAGGCATGTGCAGGAAGGCGCTGCAGGCGTGTGCGGGGATTTTTACCGAGGGCAAGTAAACGCTTCATGATTTCCTGCTGTATCCATTTCTTTGAACGACGCGCGGAATCTACACATTTAGCTCAGCGATCGTCGTACTCTTGATCGGGTGGACCGGGGAACGACACCGAGGTTCCGCTTCCCCCGCGACAGACGCCAAAACGAACACGACAACTTGCCGGCTGCCGGAAACTGGTAATTCCGGAAATGCGACCCCACAACTCCCAGATATAACACAGGGGGGCATTAGTTTCACATCCCCATGCATATAAACTAAAACGCTTCATATTCGCCCGATTCGACTAACCAATGCGATACGCTACTGTCGCATTCATGTGAACACGCTTAGAGACGCGCTTAGGTGCTCGAGCGGCCGGTGTGCCCGCCGACTACGGCGTCCCAGACCCAGTAGAGTTAATACCAGTCTCTGACCACGGAGGAAATCCCGGAAACCTCTTTGAAGCAATAAGCGGCGTTTCGAATATCAGCGCGCTGTCCCGGGCTCCCAGCTGGCGCCCTTCCCGACGGAGCCCTCATCTCGTCTAGACACCACAGCCATCTAATATCAAATTCTCTCACGCGGCGCGAACCTAAAGTAAACTAAACGCTCCTCATGAGAGCCATGTCGGCAGTGGTCTTCGCGCGTGTTCTCCATGACGCAAACATAACAAGGGAAAGCGATGCACGCTGTATGGGTTATCCACAGCGCCTCGAGGTGAACAGGCGAATCGGTCAAGTACCCACTCGCAGTAATTTCCTTTCACGGGCGATTGTGTTTGAACCGGACGCGCTTTACCGATCGCAACCTTTTAAATAATGCGTTACTACTCCTCCTACTGCTCCGCTACCGCGTGGAGAACGGGAGATTAGAAGCTCGGGCGGGTCGTTTAGCTGGAAATGGGGCTCGTGGGCCTCTACATGGGCCTAAAGTCACTTTACACGGGCCCTAGCTGCATCTTCCGCCAGTTGGATGAGTTGTTGTCGTAAGTCTGGAGTGCATTTTATATGCAAAGCATCTCTTGCTCTCGGCTCCGTCGCCCGTCGTCCGTCGTCCATCTATCCGCCGGCCCAGAAAGACAACGGCAACACTGCCGCTCCAAGAGCCCTTTCAGGGGAAGCGTGCTCGTCTCGTGATGGCCCAGGAAGACACCGGCAACACTGTAGCTCTAGCATCTCATGGTCGGGGCTATGTCCCTGCCTTGTTGTGGCGCCGTCCACAACCCCACTTCGCATGTTCTTTTGCATGCTCTTTTGGCCGGTTCAGAATGACACCGGTAACACTAGACAGTTTTAGAATAACGTACGCAACCATACGGAAACAGTTAGCAAACGCAATTTATTTGCGTCGTTCTCACTGCGCATGCGCCGTACGTTAAGCGGCCTCTGCGTTTAGCCGACGGAGACTATTTCAGCGAAATAGTGTGCATACGTGAGGCCGCTTGCGTTTCCAACATGGCGGCAAGTAGCCCGGCAAGCATACACGATTCCGCTTTTCTGTCGACAGTAATTTGCTCCCAGTGAACCAATTTTTTTGTCCCTGTTTTTAAATACGTCGAGCGCTTAGCACATCTCCCCTCGCGCAGCTCCGTATCGTCGTGACATCGCTGACTGCCCGAATGAAGCCTTGTAGCCAGGCCAGCGACCGAAGCGGTGTTTGTGTGTGCGTGTAGTGGGGGCGTTCGCGATGAAATCCGACGTTGTGTTTCTGCGGGTGGACGATGCTTCCCATGCTCTGGATTATCTTTCTCGAGCGACGTACGACTCAACCTCGCATCGGGTATGTACAGTATGCGTGGCTAAAAGCCCTCTGGGCTTGAGAGCCAGAGTTAAGTGACTTGCTGTTCCACACCGCAAACCGCGCGCGAGGTGAGTGCCGAATTTACGACGGGCAGGAGGATCGATCGCCGGTCGATTGCAGTTCAGACTTGCAACGTATGTCGTGACGTTGTGGTTGGTCGAAACGCCTCTCTGGAATGTTTTGAAGTTGAATAAAATGTATGCGTCAAACCCGGGCATTCGGTTCAGGACGTTCTGTGCGTTTCCACGAAAAATGTTCCGCGGGGCTTCAACGGTGTCTTTATAGAACTTACTCAGGTAAGAGAATATTCATGCCGTGCTGTGGCCGTGTTGCATTCAATACTAACGGGGAAGCGTTTGTTTAAAATCATTTGGATAGTCGCAAAATCTCCAAGCCATCCGGCACTCCGCCAGCAGATCAGTAGACGAGTCATTTCGCAAAACATTAGACAGATGGCGCCGTATGCATTAGCGTGCCGCTACGCAAAACTGATGAGACGCTCTACTAAAACTCCGCTCGCGGTGTTTACGTAGCGGGACGCAAAAATTTGCGTTTAGCGTACGCAAAGGCAACAAACGCTGTACTAAAACTCTCTACTGTCGCTCAAGGAGCAATTAAAGGGTTAGACGCCTACGGGTGTTCAGCAAGCCGAGCACGCTCAGTGGGGGTGTGTGCGGCGCAACAACGACAAGGGAGGGACATAGCCCCGTCGCATCTAATAAAATTGCACCATCTTCCCGTAGGGGAACCATGAGTAGTATGCGAAACAGACATGGGCTCAACCCAATGTCCCATTTCGTGGTTCCCGTAAGTGAAAAGTGTGGTAGTTACCATGAAAACCAAACTGTAAATATAACGGTAGCTACGTACCTCAACCTAACGGAAACGACGAACTGAAAACTAATGGGCACATGAATCGACCCCATGGCTGCTTAGCATACTACTCAGGGTTCCCCTACGGGAAGAGGGTGTAGATTTTTTGTTGCTTTTGCGGATTCTAATGAAGGGTGTTTAGTAGCTTCCTGCTGGTTATGTTGCTTGCAGAAGCTCGGGGGTTCGACGTCGAGGGTTATTGACTTGGCTAATTGAGCACCAAAGCTTTTCAAAAACAAAACTCAAGTCATGATGGCTGACTGAATAATGCGGGAAGTAGACTTCCTCGCAGTGTACAAAAGCTGTAGTCTTTGGTTTAGATACAATGACTTCACGAAAAGCTCGGATTTACGTTTATTTCACGCGCGCTAAAGACTCAGGAAATGTTTTTTTTTTTCTTTCATTCAAGCATCTATGGATGTTTCTGCAAAGCGCTCTCGCAGTACACTACTTCTGTGACGTCCCAAACCGTAGTGCCCAAACTCGTACGGAGCGTCGCCCCTGTGTTTTGACGGTTTGGCGTGTTGCATTATTAAACTAGCACTAGTTTGAGAAAATGGTATAATTATATTGTCGGCGTCTCAATCCATCAGTACAGGCCAACTTGCTCACACCCTTTGGTTTACCTATAACGAGGAGTTGGAAGTAAAGGCGGAGATGCGGCTGGGCTTATCTGGCTTGTAGCAAAGCGGGCGCGCAGCAAGCTACCGCGGGAAGCACATTCGAGCTATAAAGGCGGCGAGCGGTGGTGCAGATTCGCCGTGACAATGGCAAACACCGGCAACTTGTGTCCAGGTATGGGAGCGCTACGAACTGTGCGTACATGTGCCGTCGCAAGTAATTGGAACAAGGATTCCCGAATATCACAAAATATTTGTCTTATTGGCTTTATGACAGTAATTACCGGTCTACAGGAAGGTTTTGCGTTTGGGGAGGGCTCCATTAAACGCAAAACAATGCAGCCAGGCAGTTTCCGGAAGAAGGAATTGCTGTGAAATGACCGGACTGTGTTCCAGTGTTCCAATTAATTTTGGCGGCACCTGTACTTCCAAGGAGCAGGCACGTTACGATGCGACGATGTGAGCAGGGCCGGGAACAAAAGAAGATACTACGACTATGGCAGGTATAATAAAAACGAGCTAACGAGCTTAATGAACAATTTAAAGCGACAGTGGAGCGGTTTGTAAATATTGTGGGATTACTTGTGCAATTTGTAGGCGAAAAGCTAAAACGCCCGTGCGTACGAGATTTCGGCGCACGTTAAAGATCCCCAGGTGGTCAAAATTAATCCGGAGCCCTCCACTACGGCGCGCCTCATCGCCTGCGTTGCATCGGCGCGTTAAACCCTACAAACAATCAATACTTGTGCAATTTGTAGTCTGATGTATAAAGGCCACGTTTCGACCGCTCTCGCTGTGTTTATGCAATTTTATTCAGCAGGAAAATCAATTCGTAACTGCTGTCCTCTCTGCGTCTTCTTTTATGAACGGAAGTGTAATTGAACTTATCGCCAGGATTAACACACATGTATTTTTTCCTGAACATTTGGCATTGGATTTCTTGATTGATCAGCAGCCTGTTTCATTGGCGTATCCTATCGAGCTCGCTACTTGCTTCCTACGAGGACAAAGCATCTATTACGTGATTCACCGTTCTTGTCTTTCACACGTTATTGCTTCCTCATATAGGGCACCAGAATCCATTTGAAAATTACCAGACTTGTGCGTGTTCAAAAGAAAACGTGTCGCATAATTTCAAACACTTCTTTCGACACTTCAGGCTTAAAAATGCAGCCTGACTACTATGCACAACTTTTATATTATCAGCTATGCACGGCTTTAAGAGGCTAGGCAAAACGTAGCGAGAAACTAAAAAACGACATTGATATCACCCTGTACACCATTCGCTTCTTGCTATTTGAAGATCTTAATCGGGTGCCATATGACATTCTTGTTCCGCTAGGAATGTTTGGCTTGAGGAAGTTCCGCATTATTGATCGGCATGCGGAACCCCTTAGCCATCAAAGTGCATTTGGGAGGAGCAGAGAGCGTTGGTGCGGAGCGTTATCCGTCGGACTGGCTGTATCTTCTGCATGGGTGCTTCAGCTTGCCTTAGTTGTGAAACGGTGCCGACTTTCGTTAGACTGATGTTATTACTCTTCGACGTGTGCCAGTTTTGTATTGTGTGCTAATTGTCACGTCTGAAGTTTTCTAAAATTTTCTTGCAGTAAAAAACAAAGTTATGGATGAGCGAATTGGAACGCTAGGTATGTTGATTTGCAATTCGAAAGTTCAATTCGGCAGTTCGAATCACCGTTATCGGATGTTTTTGTTAAGTTTATTTATTTGTGTTGGGACAATGTTTTACGTACTGAATTCACCATTTTTGCGCTTTAACTTTCATTGCTCCACGCATGAATTTTCAGAACACGTGCAGACCGACACTGGCGCGCTGGCGATTTCTCATTGACGTGATGCTGCCATCAGCACAGAATGCTTGCGGGCACAGTCACGAATCGGCCGACCTTTGGCCTGGTGCGAACAGGGCTGTTACGATACAGGTACGAGCCAGGCAACGTCCAATGGGGAGGTGGGCGGGAGGAGGCACATCGCTATTGAGCGTCTCCGGTGACGCAGAGGGCGTTTATTCACTGCGCTCGCATCGGCTAATGATTATTATGGTTCTAAGCCGTGCTACGGGGTTTATCTCACGCATTGTACAGTTGACAACTGGCAGAGGTGCGGCATTCCGATTACTGAGATATGGAGAATTGCCAAACAATAATTTTTTTTATATCTACCAGCCGTAGAGTTAAACGCCTTCCCCTTAATGTAGACCCGTCGGTGGATCTGCATTCTGTTACTCTCATGGCCTACCGTTTTAAAGTTGTATCACGGGAACAATTGTGAGGCGGCTGCCTTATAAGCTGCCATGATGATCTTGTTAATTTGACCTTCATCGGTGTTGGTGAGGTAGTGGTACGGTAAGCTCAGTGATATCCGGTTCGTAACAAATGGCTGCGCGAGTCTTATCGTTTCTTCCCTCCTTCCTTTTCTCCTCTTTGTGTGGCGTTTCATAATGCGGGCATGTGGTTAAAGATTTTCTCTATTTATAGCGATCATGAGATCTCTTCACTGCAGGGGCATGCCAAGCTTCTTACGTCACTTCTCTGTGTTAGGACATCCGTAACAATTTTTAGAGGGAATCTTTACTTTACCGCATGGAGCATTCACTTTTTTTGGCAAGCAGAACCGCGGGAATATTTAAAAAAATAGTTCATAAAGGTATGTATTTGACGCTGTATACTTGATTTTATTTTGAATGAAGGCTGTGTGAGTGAATGCTGCTATCTAACGCTCTCGTTAATCTCCCTTCGGGGTATGTGCCTCAATGAGAGAACAGCTAAAGACGAAGAAGCTTGTGGAGAAAGGGATGGCCGATCTTCAGTGTTTATTGGCGCCGTGAAGAGAGCGACGCAAGGCCGTGCACGGTTGGTTGGTTGGTTGGATCCGGAATAAGAATAGCGCGTACCCACTCTGGGGGATTGGCCAAGTATTATTGTGATTTCACTGCTGAAGAAGCTTAGTAATTAGTTTCAAACGAAGGGAAAATAGGGTACAGTGATGCTAACAATTTTGGAACCAAAAGAAATTCAACACTACTGTACCAACAGGTATTCCAATAAAGGATTAAAAATGGGTTGATGCAATTGATTAACAAGGCAAGCGACCTGTTTCGGCAATAAATGAGTGAAGAGCGCGAAAAACACCCCGTTGCACCGACCAAGCCCGACTGCCCCAAATGACAATAAATTAGGCACCGACAAGGCGAGACCCAGGCGCCGGAGGGGAACCTCCAGGAAACGATTTCGGAGGGAAGGGAACCGCCGGCAAGACAACAGGAAGTGGTCAAGTGTTTCCTCCTGTTGAGAGAAGCACGGTAGTCCAAGCGCCGCGTCTTGAACTCATCCGCGTGCTCCTGCGTAGCAAACGTGCCACTCCTTCTCGGCGCCTCTGTCATCATCAGTATGTTGGCGGTAAATTGCTAATCCGCAACATCCTCCGCGCCCACCAAATAATCACTGGCATAGATACAACAGCGCACTCACAACAGTTGCACTAGTCTAGCAAATTATCCACCGCACGCCAGCTGAGCTTGTCGGGTCTTAGTGCGACCGTCTTTTGCAAGCACTGTCGTCTATTGTCCACCTTGAAGAAAAGCTACCGGAATTTGCCGACTCCGTCCCTCGGTAGCGCTGTGGTCGCTACAGTTTGCAGAATGAAAAGTGAACACCATTCACAACGTCCGAAAACTTCACGCTTTGTAGGTCTGTGGCCTCCCCGTCACTCTCGCGTATTTCAGCGAGAGCCTTGCCGACTCCCCAGTGAAGTCGCTTATAAACATCATCAATGGAGTGGTTACAACGGACATCTCCGGGTTCCAGTAGCCGGCGTTTCTTTCCTTGTGAGGAGCAGTTGAGATTCGTTCCTTCTCCAAGGTGGCCCTTCACAACTTTTTCTGCGTGGTCAACGGCCTTCCCTTGCCTCACCGACTTATCGTAGGGTCTTAGGCCTTCGTTTGAAGAAAGTCGTCGAGGTAACATATAAGGTATGGAAAGGGCAATCTTGTGGTCGTCGGCCATAGAGAATGGTGTGGACTGATATCGCACTTCTACGTCATGGAGCACTTTCACCAACCCAATTGAATCTTTGAACTTGCGCAATGCACCTTCATCTGGATGCGAGTTCGGAGAGTTCTTGGGGGGGCGCTGCGAGCGGTCGCCGAGTGCGGACGTGCTTCAATTCGGCTCCGTGCAAATGCCGCTTTTTATCGCGGAAGAAATTCGCCCAGTCTTCTGAAAGTGTGAGTACTTTCTCAGTTCAATCGCCGGCACCGCCCGGTGACAGAATCTTGGAATTCCAACCATTTTTCGGCACTTTACGCCAGTTTTAACGATCGACGTGGCCGAGCGGCAGCTAACCCTAACAGATCGGTGGCTAGGCCTGGCGACGGCTTCGGCCGCCGCGGCGGCGACCACCCCTTGCGCCGGCTCCGCCGAGCGCGGGGACGCGTCTACGATGAAGAACGTGTCGGCAGAAACGCCGGAAGATCTTCAGGCAGCGATGGAAGTGAACGTGTCGGACGAAATTGGTGACTACGTGGGCCGGGATTCCGGCCGCATGACCGTTCGAGTGCGGGGATCGCGATCGGCGGAGCCGCCTCAACGAGCGGCGAAGAAGAAGAGCACGCGGGCTGGATAGTAGCCACGCGGCGAGGAAGAAATACCGAAAGGGAGACAACGATTGGGGACGTGTCGTCGGAGCACCAACGACAGCAGCTACATCGTCCTCGTTCTCCCGGTAAGCGTCCACAATTGACGCGTACGCAGATCAAGCAGAGAGTCAACATCAAGATGGCGAGGCGAGAGGGGCGCGCATGCCTAGACTACCCGCTAACGATCACCGTATTATAGTGCGGCCGCGATGCGGCTTTGCCATCGGGAAACAAGACCTCCTAGAATTTGTGGCGGCCATGGCAGCGTCGGCTCAGATACCGTTAGACGCAACGCTGGAAGATACAGTTTGTCCAAACATCGGACAGAACATCGTCGTCATCAGCACACCGAGCCGAGAAAGGGCGGACAAGTACGACAAGGTCAGAGCTATCACCTTGAAGGGCACCAAATATGAAGTCTTCGCGCATCGCGCGGCTCCTAACGATACCGTAAAGGGAATCATATACAACATCCCGCTTGCGTACACGCAGGCGGACATCAACGCGTGCCTCATCAGTGAACCATCCTTGCCGCGCACCGAATGGGGGAGACTACGGCGGTCGTGGTGCTCTTTGAAGGACAAGTGGTACCTCAACACATCAAATTTGCCAGCCTCATTGTGAGATGCAAGATATATAAGCAACACAGAGAGGTCTGCCGGCAATGCGGGGAGGTTGGACATCGAAAAGATGTATGCCCCCGGCCGGACAAGAACGTTTGCTTCGCGTGCGGGCAACAGAACCCCCCGGAAGATCACGAAACAGTTTGCAAACCGAGCGGCAAGTTGTGTGGCGGCCCCCACCCGTCGGGCACGGGCAGGTGCCGTAACAAGTACAAGACCCCTTCCTCGTCCGACAACGCAAGATGGCGGCGAATGGATGTATCAGAGAAACACAAAGGCCACGTCGGCACGGTCAGTTTTGGCGGGAAAGAGGACTTCCCACAGCTGCAGCGCGTCGAGAAGGAGAACAATGGAGGGACACGCCAGCGCTCGCTCAGCCGCAACAACAGAAGCAAAAGCAGAGACGAAGCAAAGAGCGGAAACGTAGTCATTCGAATAACCGCATGACGTGGGCGAAAATGGCTGCGCGCAGGAACGCCCCGCCGCCCGGCCACAGCCCACTTGCGGAAGGGGGCCGGCTAAGAGGAATGAGAGATAAATCCACTCTCTCACAGAGAGGAGAAGGAAATAACGAGGTCGCTGCGCTACGAGAAGTGATAGCTCAGTTACAGGAAACGATCAAGGAACAAAAGAAAATAATTGACCAACTCATGAAGATGCAGCCGCCGCCGCAACAATCACAATTGACGTGGCAGCTGGGTAACGTTCCGCGACCCCCCGCCTTCGCACCGGCGGGCGATCGCGATGCAGCGCCATCACAGCCGCCAATCAAGATGAGAAAACGGACCGGCACGGTAGAAGCCGGCAACGAGGAGGGCATGGTGGAAGAGCCGCCCAAGGAGGACACTGGAAACAGCACCGCCGAAATTTTCAACACCGACGAGTGCCGACTCACGCCGGATGATGCGGGGATCAACTACGGTGTCCGCATCCACAAGCTCAGCAAGCGCATGGACAAGCAAGCTGGACAGATCAAAGTACTAGGCGAAAAGATCGTTAACATAGAGCGGACTACGACCAGCATAAAGAGGGACATCGTGGACCTCAAACAATTCATAACTAAACAACTCGGAACCCTCGGCGGGAAACAACACGACACTACACAGGCATTCAACGATGGCCCGTAAAAGACCAGTATACGTATTTGGCACTGGAACGCAAATGGATCCGGTGCCGCAAAGCCCTTCTACAACATTCTACAACAGGTCGTTAGCACCATGACGGACCCCCCGGAGGTCATTCTGATACAAGAAACACACATGGAGGATCCCCCAAACTATTGGGGTACCGCACTCACTTCTCACCCCCAAGTGCTCGTACGCAAGGAAAGGGAGCGGCGCAGGGGGTCTGCACGTTCATACGCAAGGGCATCACTTTCATCCCACTCGATCCGCCGCACAATGGCTCGACGGCGCTCGAAACCTGCGCTACGGAGGTGGTGCTGGGAAAGCGTCAGCGTCACTCCCTCACTCTCGTCAATGTATACAGCAACCCGCAGCACGGGAGCCAGCGATTCAAGACTCTCTTCCAGAGAGTTCAGCAGCTTGTTCCGGGCGCACTTGTGTCGTGGGAGGTGATTTCAACTCTGCTCACAAGGAACTAGGATATCCACGCACGACAGCCAAGGGAAGGAACCTTCTGGAAGAGGCCGAGGCAGCGGGCTTCACCCTTCATACAGATGCCAAGCAACCCTCAAGAATCGGCACGTCCACAGTGCGCGACACGACCCCGGACCTCATCTTCACGAACGCGCCAAGCGAGGGTCCGGTAAGCTGGAGAAACACTGGTATGAACTTAGGGAGCGATCACTACATAATAGAAATCACGCTGGAACTCGGTATCGAGGGCGCTAACACTCCCTTGCGCGTGCACAAGCTCACGGATTGGGCAGCCTTCCGCAGGCAAAGCACCTGCACCGTCATTGAAGATATCGAGGAATGGGCACACAACATAAATAAAGCGGTCCAGGACGCGAGCACGGAGGTCAGAACTGAGGACACCGTTCCTGCAATGGACCCTCATTTGGCCCACATGATCGAAGCGCGAAGGTTCCTTCAGCGTCGATGGAGGAGGAATAGAACAAGTAGGAACTTACGAAAACGTGTTGCGCAACTCGGTCGGGATATAGAGGCGTACAGCCAACAGCTAGCCAGACAGCAATGGCATGCAGTCTGCAAGGAAGCGGATGGGCAGCTTCATGCTAGCCGTACCTGGAAGCTGCTACGGTCTCTCCGAGACGAAACACAAAACAAGTCCTTCCAGAGACACCGGCTCGAGCAGATATTGCACACAGCGATTAAACAGCACGGGGAGGACGGAGTACGAGACTATCTCAATAACAAGTACCTACCTTCCACGCCTAGCGTCGCCCATCCGGAATATGCAGGAAAGGCAAACCCCGAATTGGACGCCGATATCAGCGAAGGCGAGGTTAGGAGAGCCGTTAGTGAACTCAACTGCAAATCCGCCGCAGGCCCGGATCGAGTGCACAACAAGGCGCTTCGCAACCTGGGCGACGGAGACATTACGGCACTCACGTACTTCTTCAACAAATGTTGGAGCACTGGTCACGTACCGAAGCAGTGGAAGACGGCCCGTACGGTCCTGATCCCCAAACCGGGAAAACCACCTAACATCGAAAATCTGCGACCCATATCCCTTACATCGTGTGTGGGCAAGGTCATGGAGCACATCCTAAACAACAGATGGCAACGCTACATGGAAGAGAACGGCATCTATCCTCCAACCATGATCGGCTTCCGTAATAAGCTAAGCACCCAAGATGCCATGCTTCTCATACAAAGTGACCTGCTGGACCAGCCCAGCGTCACTGATTGCCGAGCGATTTTAGGATTAGATGTCAAGAGCGCTTTCGATAACGTCCGGCACGCGGCCATATTGGCACAAGCTCAGCGCGTCGGCCTCGGGAAGCGCTCTTACGAATACATACGAGCTTTCTCACGGGCAGAACGGCGCAGCTCCAAGCGGGCCAGATCCAGTTCGAGGAACGAGTGATGGGAGGCCAGGGAACACCACAGGGTGCGGTCATCTCCCCTTTCCTGTTTAACCTGGTCATGATCCCGGTTGCCAACAGCCTGGCCGATCTCCCCTCCGTGCATCATACCATCTATGCAGACGACGTGACCCTCTGGGTAAAAGGAGGAGCCACGGGGCACATACAGGAACAGCTGCAAGAAGCCATAGATCGAATAGAAACGCAACTGCAAGGGGCAGGACTGCAATGTTCCCCGCAAAAATCCGAATTACTGGTCTTACCCCCCGCCGGGCACTGGAGGGAGAGCGCTGAGGCAGAGGCCGCCGAAATCGTCCTGCACACCGGTGATAACGGCACCATCCCTCACGTGGCCAGCATCCGCGTTCTGGGCATGCACATCAACCGGGGCAGTGGAAACGCGACGGCAGTAGACCGACTCATCACAAAGATAGGAGTGGCCACGCGCCTAGTCAAGCAGGTGGCCACGAGGAAACAGGGAATGCGGGAGGCGAGCCTCCTGCGACTGGCGCAATCCTTTGTGGTCAGCCATGTAGCCTACATTGGAGCTTTTCACAAATGGCTCCGACATGAGAAGGACAAGATCGATGCGGCCATTCGCAAGGCCTACAAAGCCATCCTAGGCCTCCTAGCATCTACTTGCGAAGCAAATAGTCGTGGCCTCCACTTCCCAGCAAAGTGCAGCAAGGCGTGGGGGATGACGAGGGACGTCGTAGAGCACGACAAAAGCGTTAGCGCACATGTAAAAGACGATGGCTCGGCATATCAACGTCGACGCAGCCGAACATCAGCACAAGACCGGGGTCTTTGCACTCTCGGTAATACGAGCACGCGATGGTCAGTGTGTAACGGCCGGCAGTGTCCGGACCCGTACGGCCGTGCAAGCTGAAGAAGCTGCCATAGCGCTTGCGTTGACCTGTCAACCCGGTCAAACCATCACGATACTGAGCGACTCCCTCTCTGCTGTCCACAGATACAGCAGAGATGCGATAAGCAGCGTCGCGTGGAAACTGGCACCCACAAACAGAATGGCCCGAGCATACCTCAGATGGTTCCCGGCGCACATGGGAAACTTATCGAAGGGGACCCCCAACCGCAATGAGGAGGCGGACAAAGTTGCACGAGAGCTCGCACACCGTGTAGCGACTGCCGAACCTCTTACGTCGCGGGCGGAGGGAAATGAGACTGACTGCGACAGCTCCAATGAAATGCACCCAATCCTGAACTATGGAGACGTACTCGCCTGGCATCGGGAGCAACGGAGGAAGACAGTGCAGCCACACCCACTCCTCACCCGTACCGAGGGAGTGCTTTATCGTCAACTACAGACAAACACAGTGATTACGCCGGCGTTGGCGCGTTATGTGTGTCCAGGATACTACGCAAGTGACACGTGCTGTGTGTGTGAACTGGTGCTAGCAGACTTACCACACGTAATGTGGGGATGTGTAGAACACGAAACTCAGGGGTACCCGCGGGTGCTCCCCCCGAATGTGCAGTGCGCGCTCAACTCTACGGACCTCAGTGCGCAACGGACGGTGATCCAGCAGCTGGAGCTAGCCCTGGCTATACAGAAACGAGGCGGATCGGGCAGTCACCAAGGTGGTGGCTGTAATGCCCCTCACGCCCGGTCTCCCCAGGCACATTAGTCATCCAGCCCGGTCCTTTCGGGGACTCCACGGACGGGGCGGAGTCCTGCGTGACGCACCCCCCGGTGCCGGATTTCACCGAATAAATGTCTTTATCTCTCTCTCTCTCTCTCTCGGAGAGTTCTTGAGACCAGTAGTGCTAACCTCCCGAAACCGCCTAACAGAGCAAGAGAGGTCTGCATTCGTATGCGTGTCCGTGCGCAGAACACAGACCAGGCTACTGCCTTTGCTTCTATTGCCCTCTTTCAAAGATAACGGTCCTTGTAAGGTCCATCCTAACCTTGTATAAACAACGACCAAAGCAGGATTCGTCCCTTCGCACTGTACTTGGCTCGTCTTTGGCGCGAACTTCGAGATCTGGTCGGATCCAACGAGAAGGCTTACTCCTTGCTTGAACTCCATGCCTGGGAAAGTAATGGTGTCAACCAGTGGGTTCCCCTCGGTCACCAGGCGTTGCAGAAGCGTGTTGCCCTTCGGTGCTTCAGCGACGTCTTCACAAATGAAAGGCACCACGATGGCTTCAACCTCTTCAGACGTGCTGTCCTGTTGACTGCGAAGGGTCACTCTGACGACTTTAAACCTCGTCTTTGGGGTCGGCCGAAAGCACTGATGGCCAGATCGACTTCGCCAATTGCAGCTAACTTGAGCTCAGAGGCAACGTCTTTTATTTATTTTATTTATTCAGGTTACCCCTAAAGGCCCTCTAGAAGAGGGTATTACATAGGGGGGGGGGGGGGCAATACCACATGGTGTGTACACTTCAACAGCAAAAAAAGAAAAAAAAAACAAAAAAAAAAAGCAGTACAACAAGATACAATGCAACGTAACAACTGCAACAAAACGCAAACCATGAATACGGGCAGCAATTGCATGGCGTTATACAATAGTTAAAAAAAGTTAGAAAAAGAGGAACAAAAACAGAACAACAAAAGCAAAAAAAAAATAATAATAATTAGTTGATAAGCGTAGCGCGCATGAGCTCTAAAAACTTAGCCGAGTCTTTCTCGGTGGCAATGTGTGCGGGTAAACTGTTCCACTCAATAATAGTGCGCGGGATGAATGACTGAGCGAAACGAAGTGTGCGAGATAGCGGGCGCTTAACTTTGTTAGGATGATCACGGCGTGGAAAGATGGAACAGGGGGTTCAAAGAAACTGTCATGTAATGACGGGTGATTGTAAAGTTTGTGGAAAAGTGATAAGCGCGCATATTTCCGACGAAGGGCCAAATCCTCTAGCTCAGCACGGTTTTTTTAAGTTAGTGACGCTGGAATAAGAAGAATAATCTGAGTAAATGAAACGAGCAGCACGGTTTTGCAAGGATTCAATATTTGATACGATGTAGGCTTGATGAGGATCCCAAATGGCACTGGCGTATTCTATTTTAGGGCGAATTAAAGTGGTAAAAGCAAGCTTTTTTAAGTGCGATGGAGCCTGTTTAAGATTTCGTTTCAATAACCCGAGAGACCGGTTAGCAGCTGCAAGAGTGAGTTCTATATGATGGTGCCATGATAGATCCGATTGAAAGTGGAGGCCGAGGTACTTGTAAGTAGATGTTAACTCAAGTGTCATATTATTCAACGAGTATTGACTAGGAAAACGGGTAGCAGCGTTAGTAAAAGACATACACTTGTTTTAGAAACATTTAACGACATAAGCCAAGTTGAACACCAATGATTAATTTTGTTAAGGTCAGATTGCAAAGCTAAGCGGTCCGAATCAGAAGAATGTTACGGTATATTACGCAGTCGTCCGCAAAAAGTCGAACGTGTGAAGATAAAGAATTTGGTAGATCATTAATATAAACGAGGAAGAGTAGAGGACCAAGAACACTTCCTTGGGGTACACCAGATGTTACCGGTAAAGAGGAAGAATAAACATTCATAGCAAAGGTGAATTGAGACCTGGAGGAAAGAAAAGCTTTTATCCATGCAAGAACGTTAGGATGATTGTTAAGTTGTTCTAGCTTTAGTAGTAATCTGTGGTGAGGAACGCGGTCAAAAGCTTTAGCGAAATCTAAGAAAATTGCGTCGACCTGGCAACCAGCATCCATAGATGTATGAAGGTCGTGAACAAAACCGGCAAGTTGGGTGTCGCATGAAAATCCCTTGCGAAAACCGTGCTGAAAATTGAAGATGATATTGTGACGTTCCAGATAGTTTATGACTTGAGTGTGTATGATATGCTCCATGAGTTTGCAAATGGTACTAGTTAAGGAAATGGCCTGTAATTTAGCGGTGAGGAATGGTCACCCGATTTGAAGAGGGGGACGACTTTAGCTGTTAGCCAGTCCTTGAGGTAGAGTTCCGGTAGACAAAGACTGTGAAAAGAGAGCGCATAAAAAGGGGGTGATGCTGGAATGATATAGATTTGAGGATTTTATTATTAAAGCCTATATTATCCCGAGGTGGAAGAAATTTTCAGTTTCTGTAAAAGGGACAGAATACCCGCCTCACTGATAACAATCTCCGGCATGACTGTGCTGTTGATACTATGCAATATGGGAGCGGATGAAACGTCTTCTCTGGTAAAAACTGAAGAAAACGCCTGGTTTAAGACCTCTGCGCATTGCGATGTGGGAACGGAAACGCCTTCGTTATTGCTTAGGACTATATCAGGATAACATTTGGGGTTAACAACGCGCCAGAATCTGCGTGGAGTATTTGCAAGTATAGATGATAAATCATGGTTAAAGAAACGGCTGCGGGTAGATTTTAAAAGCGACTGATATTCTTTTATCGCATTTTTTGTATTTCGCCCAAGAGTTAGAGGTATCCGTTCGGACAGCCTGTTATATAAACGTTTTTTTTTTGTTGTTCAACCGTCGGAGCTGCTGAGTAAACCATGGAACCAGTGCTTCGGGTTCTCACAGTGATGACCAGGTATGCATTTGTTGATGAGACCAGTAAGTTTATTTATAATAGCAACCAGTTTTCTTGAGTGGTGCGCTGGAGGTGACCATGTATGAATTCTTCGTAAAAGGCCCGATAATTCATTATTTATGCCATCAAAGTTACCTCTGTTATAGCACCTAATCGATTTGTTAGTTGTTGTTCTTTCAACAAGTGGGCGAATCAGGTTTCCGGTAATAATAGCATGGTCGGAAAGACCATCAAAAATATTAATGTTCGAGCAAGCATCGGGTTCATTTGTTAAAATTAGGTCGAGGATATTCGAACTTGTTGCTGAGCAGCGTGTAGGAAAACTTATTAGTTGAGTTAAGAAAAGTCAAGGCAACTCTGCAAACATTTGTGCGCTACAATATCACTTGGTGGAACGGTAAGGTCACTCCAATTATTGGCAGAAAAATTAAAATCACCGAAAATGATAAGAACAGCATTCGGAAAACGCGTATGAATATCGCCCAGAACACGGGAAAATTCGAAAACGTGCAACCCATACCGGGGGGACGGTAAAAAACAGCAATTATAACATGATTACCAGCGCACTTCAAGGAAGCAATGGCACATTCTAGAAAAGAAACATATTGAGATGGGGGTAACAACAAGATCGCTCTTGACGGCAAGGAGGACACCACCGCCCCTTCGGTGCTTTCGATCGCAACGAAAAAAGTTGAATTCAGATGCACAAACAAAGATATTGTTATCATTAACAGTGTCATTAAGCCATGTTTCGGTTAATATTACTACTGATGCTGACGACGAGTCTATCAGTGAAGAAAGAGGGACAGTTTTTGAAAGAACACTACGGATATTTGTAAATAAGAATGGAAAAGCTTGACTATGGTGGGGGGTACAAGTGGCGAAGAACACTTAATTCTCGGGGGAGAGCCACGTCATTCACTCGTGTCGCTCGCGGGGGTTGGCGCCGCGTGTACGTTATCACGAGAATTTAATCGGACAGCGCATTCATTTTCAGTGTCCCACACGTAGATGTCGTCATTCACGAACAGCTTAGTAAATATTATGCGGCGGCGGTCTCCCTCCTTCGCCACTGATTTCTTGAAGTGGGCAAGTTTGCGGCGCTTTTCGCGAACGGGCAGCGAGTAATCGCGCGAGATGCTGAAGGGCGTATTTTTTAGTTAAGGTCCTTTGTTCAAAATTGCTTCAATTTCCCTATCGTTAAAGATGGGCCTCTTTTTGTCCTGTACAAAACGACCCAATCTATGAGCTCGGGCAACGGAATCTACTGTTATGCCTAACTTCGACGCGCAAAATTCCCTAACGAGACCTTCAGTTACATCCCATGTTTCAGATGGTTCTTTATCATCTACACCAAAGAAAAGGACATTGGAACGCCGAGAGCGATTTTCCAGGTCGTCGATTTTGTCATGTAATGCGGAAAAATGTTGGTCGTGGGTCGGTAGAGTTAAGGTGTTATCTTTGGTTTGCATTTTAGATTCGATAGCCTGTACCCGAGTTTTGAGCTGTTCTACATCGTTTTGAATAGCCATATGTGTTAGTAAAACCTTATTTACAGATTCCAGTAAGGTAGCGTTGTTGTTTTCTAGGCGCTTCATAGCATCGAGCACAAAGTTCAATTTTTCTTCCTCGCACTTATTCATTGGTCTGGGGTTTTCCTCCACGTCACCGTGAAGTAACAAAAGGCGGCTGAGGAACAACGCTGCACTCCGAGCAAATTTAAAAAAACCAGAAGGCCACGACACCGCCAAAAGGCAAACATCATCATCCTGGTAGGAACAACAGTCGTAATAACTAACCTGCAGATACATGATGGGTGAGTGTTGATACGCAGCGGCAGTGCCGTGCGTATCAACCCGAAGTGTCGATGCAGTCGGCGCGCTTTTGAATGGGTGGGTCAGCCGATGTTGCACCATGTTGCCGCACGGCCATCACGGTAAAGTCCAGATCTGGCGGCAAACCATCCGAAGCCCGAAAAAACGGGCTGTGGTGCGCGTAAAAGCTCCTCAAAGGTGTACCCGAGCACACGCCAGAATCTTCGATGACTGTAGTCCGTAGGTCATCCGATGATGCAGACGACAGCCGGCCCACGACGGCAAAAAGCAGCACCTGCAGATACATGATGGATGAGTGTTGATCCGCAGCGGCAGTGCCGTGGACCGAAGTGTCGATGCAGTCGGCGCGCTTTTGAAGGGGTGGGTCAGCCGATGTTGCACCATGTTGCCGGACGGCCATAACGGTAAAGTCCAGATCTGGCGGCAAACCATCCGAAGCCAGAAAAAACGGGCTGTGGTGCGCGTAAAAGCTGCTCAAAGGTGTACCCGAGCACACGCCTGAATCTTCGATGACTGTAGTCCGTAGGTCATCCGATGATGCAGACGACAGCCGGCCCACGACGGCAAAAAGCAGCCCCTGCAGATACATGATGGGTGAGTGTTGATCCGCAGCGGCAGTGCCGTGGCCCCTTGTCGGATGAAAGTCCGCTGGCTACCATTGTCAAAAATTCCATGGACTAGCAGCAATGCGACGAAGTCCTAATCCACGCCCGGAACGTCGCTGGAGAGTCGCGGGATGGCTGATTTGCGCGTGTTGACGTGCATCGCTGCATTTCGCGTTTCTGCAGCCGATTCCAATGGTATCCGAGCGGGATCAGTGGTGCACATCATGCTAACATGGTTCCGCTTACACGTCCGACAGTGGACCTTCTTTCGGCAACTCCGTACCAGATGTCCCTTGGCCGTACATCTAAAGCATCGGCAGTCACTTGCTAGGCGGGTTCGCTTGTCGGGCAAAGGGATGTCACTCAGACATTCTTCTGGTCTGTGATCGTTGGCGGAGCAGAAGAAGCATGACGAAGTCTGTGCCCTGTTGTGTAGGACGGCAGCGGTCGGAATAGACTGCTGCTTCTTGAGCACTCGGTCACCCTCCTCAGTTCGTTGTAGCTTGCTTATCTGGAAGCTTCTTTCCCTGCACTCGACTTCCACTCGAAGGAAAGACAGTAGATGTTCTACGTCCTCGGCAGAAGAACTCTGACCGCTCGCGGAAGCGGCGCTGGCTCGCAAGCTCTGCTGTTGGAGTAATCGACAATAATGTCGCCAGGTATCACCTTTAAAAACACTTTATTCAGCATAGCCGCGTAAGAACCAATTCCAACGCCCAAGCTTTCCAGTCCTCGTCGGTTCATTTGCACGTGGTCGTACAGCTTCCTCAAAGCGGGCACGTTGCTAGCTGAATCGACAGGCTGGAGCTTCTGCAGATTTTCAAAATGCTTCAGCTCGATCACTTTGGAATTACCAAAACGATTCTTCAAAATATCAAGAGCATCTTGATAGCAGGACTCTGTCACTTGCAGGCCAGGAACGGCTTCAGCAGCAGCTCCGTCAAGAAGCGAAAGCAAGTAATGAAAACGGTCAATATTGGACAGGCGGGGATTGTCGTGGACAGAATGTCGAAACATGTCACAAAAAGGTTGCCACCGCGTTATCGTTTCGTCGAAGCGCAACAGTTCTAGCTTCGGGAGACGGGCTCCAAACTCACGAGTAGATGGCATGGGTTGTCGGGTAGACGTCGCAGCCCGGCGGTCTCCGCTGGCGTCTTCCAATGAAGGAGCAGTCTGGAGCGTCGAAGATGACCTCAACACCTCCATGTGATGCTCGAGTAAAGCCAGTGCGCAGGTCGCTGCGTCGTCATACTGCATGAACGAAGCGTAGTCTTCCGCTGCCTGTTCGTAGGTCAAGTAGGCTTCAAGCCCGGCGTTAAGTGCGGACAATGCTGCATTGCTCGCTCGAAGACGCCCGTGAAAGACACGAAGGGCGGAAAGGTCCAGCTGTTGAGACTGTAGCAGCTGGTCCACCTCGATGATAATCGTCGTGTTCATAGCCCGCCCTGACGCGCGCTTGTTCTTGATCCGTTTCATGCCGGTCGTAGCTGAAGAAAGGCGTACCCAGCTCGTCAGGAGAAGGCTCACCGCAACGCTGGCTTGCTTCCCTGATTTTCGGCACCAATGTGGAGAAAGGGATGGCCGATCTTCAGTGTTAATTGGCGCCGTGCTGAACGCGGCGCTTGTACTATCGTGCACGGTTTTGCGGCGCTCTCTTCACGGCGCCAATAAACACTGAAGATCGGCCATCCCTTTCTCCACAAAGCTGTTTGCGCTTATAGGTGGCCGCTCAACTTCTTGGCGCCAACCACGTAGCCTCGGTAACTACATACAACAGAAAAACTGGTCAACCATCGCAGGCTACTATGTCCATCGTAGACAAGATAGGTAAATCGCCTTTATCCAGAATGTACATTGTGATCGACGAGTCAACGGCAAACCCGCGTGGTAGCCGGTCCAGCCCTGCGCTGCCCCGGTTCTACTGGGTGCCGCCTCTCTCCGCATCCTGTCCAGGATTAATCCAGTTCCAGCTCACTTCGCAAGCAGCGTCTGCGACCACGTCTCACCAAACTCCGGTGGCCTCGACAATGACTCCGATCGGCCACAAATGAAGTGATCCAGCAGATTCAGGAAAGCACTCTATCAAGCTCAACGTGGTAGATACCGAGATTCCGTGGTCTTCACGTACCAATAAGAACGTCTGTTCAATCACAATGGCACTGACCATGATCCTGCTTATGGTGGGTGCCCTAGTGATTGGAATGGCGATGTTTCGAGAACAGATTCAAGCAAACGACCTCCGAGACATTGACACGACTGCGGAAGACTTGTTAGTCGCCCCTATGATCAAAGGTAGTGCCAGACGCTCGTCCAAGGCGCCGGCATTCAATCTTATGAGCAGCGAAGACGAAGCAACAATTGCACAAGGCACGAATGATATCACGGATGACACCGACAATGTAGTGACATCGCCGGCAATTAAAACGACACGACGCAAGCGATCGAGGCACCGCAGTTGTCCCTTATACTTCGCTAGCACCCGTAGCCCGCGTTATCCGGGCATTGGGGATTAGTATCCTACGACAATAAGAAAATCTTACCTCAAGTACACGCGCTCAAAACACTTAAACCTCCTTTCGCTGACTACAAAGAGTGACGTGGTTCCTCGTCTGACAATACGACTCCACCGTACCGAAATCAACTAACGCTGAAAATTGTGAAATATATCCGGCGGCGCTGTCTTGCCGCGACATTATCTCAACAAGCAGAAAAGAACAACGAAAGTCTCTAGTGAAACACAACTAACGTTTTCATCACGCTCCTCGGAATAGACGAAGACCTTTGTATTCATTTCTAAAATTTTACCCGGTGCATGGGCACAAAATGAAAGGCTTATTACCTTCAGTCTACAATTGCATTTTCATGTAACGTGTACTCTGTCATCCAGAGGTATTTGATTCTGTGTTTACTGGCCTGCATGAAAATACGCCGAAACAGCGCTCCATGCTCCAAAGAGCGGTTTTAATTGGCAAAACGCGGCACCCCAAGTGCAAAAACGCGGTGCTTCTAGCAGCCGACAATGCGAAATTTCAGCACGCGCGTCGAAACGAGCGCCGTAATCTAACTTAAGGAACCGTGACAGGGACGGAAATAAAACCAGTGGCACACCTTAACAGTCAAGTGACTTAACAACGAATGAGACGGCTCTACTGCAATCACTGTAGGCGTCACAGTTCGTAAGTCTGTCGTGGTTGAGGGGGAAAGCGGCGCCCAGACTGGCTACACCCTGATCTTATATATTCGGTTCGAACAAAAGTCTTGCAAGTTTATTGTTTCTGGGTATGCGCCATTTTCAATGTTTCACCAACACCACCAGACCCAAGTGATCACCAACATTAATGACTACAAGCCGGCGTATCGAACGTGCACATCAGTGCGAATATCCAAGATAGCTGCAAATATCCTTAGCTAAAACCCTCGAAATAGAACCATCAAGTGGTCGGGATGACTCCCACTCATTTCTTCACGGCAGTCAAGCGGATTACTTACTCTCACGAACGTGAACTTGGCCGCAGTACACCACAAGAGAATGACAAGGCCAAACACCCACCCATTACTTACAACGACA
>CM023450.1:165642639-165806107 GCA_013339765.2 Haemaphysalis longicornis
CACGAGAAAGCTTCGCGTTTAAACATCGTCGTCGTTGAGACGGAGGGGGGTGCATTGTTTTTAACGTAAGATGTCGAAAGGGGGTCCCAAAACACAAGAACTCAAAGAGGCCGGCAAGTAGCCAAGACGATACATTGAATTTTAGTTACCTATCAACCTGCAAAATTTGTCAGTTGGCAAGAATTGCCAAACCTTGCAACCTTGCCTGTAGTCGTTAAACATACAGTAACGACCGTCATACTGTCCCGACAATTCGTCCTCTACAATAATTCAATCTGGGCACCTCTTAGCTTGCCACCGCCAGTGCATAACTAAAACCACACCCAAGGTGCGATCAAACAACAGCAGGATGTGAGCGGCCTTGTCTCCTTGGAATATCTCACCAATCATGAGTGCTCCGTACTTTGCACTGGCCATGACCTTGACGGCACGCTCTTGCTTCGTCCGGAACGGAAGGGCCACATAAGAAAATTGCCTGGCTCTCGTGTACTGCTCACCGGAGACGCTCCATCACGCTTTTCTGTGTTCATCCACTCCCCAACAAACTGACACAGAGCGATGATCATTCATCTATTGAGGGAAGCGTCAATATAAAAAAAATATTGCTCGGTTGTGTATCTAAAACCACGGCCACCCTGCGTAAGTGTCCTTTCATGGTTCTCAAGTCCCCAGTCGTAATGCTGGGACTGGCGCCGTACTGTAAACCTCAAGCCAGGTGGCCGATCACCGGTCGAGTGACCAGACGACAGTGTAAGCAGGAGCTTTCACTGGGTGCAACTTCTGCAAAAAAAAAGCTTTAGGCCAGACGTGAATAGACTGCTACGCAAACTGCGAAGGCCTCATCCGTCTCCGCAGCAATGCTCCCAAATGTTCTTTCCTACCAAAAGTGGACTAACCCACCATTCAAAATCTTCTCTAGCTCAACCCACCCCACATTGTCAAATTTTGACGGACAGCTGCTGTAGCCTACCACATGTTTCTACCACATGTAGAAAACGTTCTTACCCGACCCCCTTCTTCTTGATTAGGCCTACGCCATCCTTTCTGTAACGGAAATGGTTTCAATTTATACAGTTGATTTCTGGCCTCAACAACCCAGGCCTTACGCAAATGAGGCAAAAGACGACGATATTACGATCTCTTCTGTGAGACGATGCCATGATAGTGATTTCGATAACGGCGCTGAAAAAAAGAGTACCTCAACCGCATCAAACCTGGTTTAAGCAGAAAAAAAAAGAAACCTCTTTCTAAAACGATTTTTGCGTATCGGCAGGATGACCGTATTAAAATGCCGATAGCCATTTCGTGCGCATTTTAAACATACCCGATACAGGTTGTCTTTCCTAGGTAGTAGCATCATTTGAAGCAAAAATACCAATTGCATTATCCAAATTATGTTTTCCGGATTTTAGTATGAAATTTTGGAGTGAACTCACGGTATACTCCTCGCGTAGGGGTGGGGAAGAAAGCCACATATATAAATACCGATCTGCCGAGGAAACGTGCATTCAAGCTCATAATACAGCATATTTTGCTAAAAAATTTCTTTTTTAAACAAAATGCTCTTTCATTGCTCATTTTGTTAGAAGGGATACCAACAGTGAAGCGCTAACCACATGGAGCAATTTTTCCAGCGACGCGACTAGCGACGCGACTAGGATCCGCATTTGCTGATCCAAAGTCGCTCGCCGAGGCAACCACATGACAGCGACGGCTCGAGCGACTGAGGACGGTGATTTCAATTTTTCCGCACTGCGCATAGTAACGCGCTTGGTACGCTGCTTGTTTACAAACATTTTTTTTGCCATTTGTCAAAAAAAAACATGACTAAAAAGTATTACGCCTTTCTAACTTGCTTTTTCACTTCATTGCATCTCTAAAAGTGGTTTGGGTTAGCGATAGCGTGCGCTTTTCCTTCTGCGCCTCGTCTCTCGGCTCCAACATGAACGCCGTGAAGAATTCGCTTTCTTGACGTCGTTTTTGCCACACGGGTTCGCCCAGTGTGTGCGGGAACCTTCTTGCTTCTGCTTCAGCATGTACACAATCTTTGCCATGCAAAGCTTTCTTTGCCGCTGCATCGCAAACGCCGTCTGCGCGGATTTTGCGCGCGTGCCAAATCTCCCCCCCCCCCGCCCCTTTCACTTCCGAAACCGGAAGCTGCGTGCTTACGTAGGTGCTCTCCTATTGGCTAGTCGCTGAGGCCACTTCCGGGAGGCGAGCGACTTTTTCTGGCGACCCAGAACCGAGCCATTCGATGAGCGACTTGGTCCGCGGCGAAAAGTAGTTCGTCGCTAGTCGCGTCGCTCCCAAGTCGCTTGCAAAATCGCTCCATGTGGTTAGCGTTTAAACCCTTTGAGTGGGGAACATGACTGCGGGAGTTGCAAAGTTTTTGCGAGGAAAATACGGTGCACGGCCCAACATCTTTTCTCGGATTGTGCGTGAAGATCAGTTACGTCTACCGACGTTGTTTTAATACAAATGCCTCAGGTGCCTCGTTCAGACAAAAAGGGGTCATTGATGTGCGCGGTCAATAGAATGTCCGCTGCTGTGCAAAGCAAATATATTGATAGGGACACTGAAGGCACTCGAAAGCTTGGTTCAGACGAACGTTCTACTGACCCGTAGCCGTCTCAGCGTCTATTCGGCGGCGACACCTTGTTTAAAAGTGGATAAAGTAACCAATGGAAAAACGAGTTTCTTCCCTCGGGTCATTTCATGATGCTTGGCGCGGCGCACACGTTGACCACAAGCAAGTGGGAGAGCGGTGTGGTCTAGCAAGAAAACTAAAACTTACCAAGCGAAAAATCGCGGCTCAGGAACCACTGGTCGTTTCTCTCCGGGCATGCGAAAGAAACAAATTTCCGCCTTAAACGTCCGCAGCTGCGGCAGTGTCTGCACCAATCTTAGTGCCGCCGAAATTCTTGTTAAACAACAGGCCGGCTTTCTCTGCCGTGTTTGTTTTTCCTTTTTTCCTTTTTTGTAGTGGTTTCCCGGGGGCCGCACAGTGGTCGGTTGTTGCCTAGTTGTTATCTGTACTTAAGAATCCCACTGTGTCAAAACATATTGCCATTTTGTCGCGGACAGATGGTTATATACACTGCGGAATTTAATTTTTCGCTGATGTGTGCATTTTTTGTGTAATATATGACCGTTTTTGCGAATAAAAGCTGATTTATTGATTAGGGGGTTTAATGCACCGACACTGCACAGGAGATTAGGCGCACAGAGTGGAATGCTCCCGATTAATTTTGACCACCTGGGTATCTTAAACGACCGCCGAAATATCAAACTTGTGGGGGTTTGCGCTTTTCGCCTCCATCAGAAAAGGGGCTGCCGTGGACGTTAATGCAATCCGCATCCCTGAGCTACGAATAAATGCTAGTTGGAAGTAGCGCTTGTCCCTGTCCTCCTCCTTCGTACATGGTGTAATTTGTTTGCGTTTTACACGTCTACACTAGTCAGTTCTTATGGGGTGTGTTGCTTTTTTATTCTTGTATATTGCCGCGAACCATGCATTGCATTTGTTTATTTGTGTTTTGCTTTTGCCGCCGGCTGCGTCGGTCTGTGTTATCGGTGTTGCCTATGGGCCAAGGGAGGCGTGTGTTCCGTTCTTTCTTTCTGTGCTGCCTGTGTTATCTATTCTGATAGGGAGAGCATTCCAAACTAACGTGAACTGCCTAGAATAATGTTCGTTGATCTACAGTGTTCTGGATACACTTCGACTATTCGAGAAACCCCCGCGCCGAGTGATAAATTACCCCAGAGCAGATGCCACGGCATCCGAATCGCCGACGCTCGCCCGCCAACGTCATTTTGTTGACTGCTGCTTTGCAGCTGTGTATTCTTTGAGTTGTTAGGGGAGCACAAGTTCTATCGAATAAATGTGTTTTCCTTCAAGACAACTGCGTCGTCTTTGGCTTCGTGACATCTGGTAGGTGCTGGGTACATGCACCCTCAACCATCTGCAAGGCGCCAAGCAAGCCCCACTCATACCAGCCGCCGACAGTAAGGCCTCCCACCTGAACTTGGTCTACTACCGGAGAAAGTGAAGAAGGTAGACGTCGCTACCAACACCATGGTAAACCAAGCCAATCCTCCCGTCGTTCTGCAGCAACCTCGGGAGCCCCCATCATTCCGAGGATCTCCTGGGGAAGACCCCGAAGAGTGGCTGGAGAAGCTGGAGCGCGTCCGAAATTTCAACCGATGGGATCACGAAGAAACGTTGAGGCAAGTGTTTTTCTACTTCGAAGATTCGGCTCGAGCCTGGTTTGAAAATAACGAGAGCTCGCTAACATCATAGGGCATCTTCAAAACGGAATGTTTGAAAATGTTCAAAACTGTGGTGCGTAAAGAACGAGCTGAGCTATTGTTGCAGACGCGAATCCAACACCCCAACGAAGGTGTTGTAGTGTTCGTTGAGGAGATGAAGATGTTCCGACGAGCTGACCGAGAAATGGCGAAGAGAAGACGCTGCGCTTTCTCATGCGGGCCTAAAGCAGGAACTCTTCGCTGGACTAATTCGCAACCCCCCAAGAACCGTCGCTGAGTTCGTGACAGTGGCGTCCATGATCGAGAAGACCCTGGACATGCGTTCGAGGCAGTACGATCGACCACACAACGCGTTTTTGGCGAACCCCGTCAACGTCCCTGGATTCGCGACAGAAGGCTTACGGGAAACAATCCGCGCCGTCGTTCGCGAGGAACTGAAAACTTTCCCCACAACGCCGCAACCCTAGGTCGCCTCCCTGACCCACGTTGACCGAGAAGTTCAACACGCACTGTGGTCTTCTACGCAGTCGGAAGCGCCCCGTAAGCCGCAAGCTGTGGCCTACTCCAAAGCTGTTGTCGACCCTGCCCTGCTCCAGCTCGTCGTCAAGAGGCCCCGCCGTACCGCCGCCCACTGTCGCCCGGCCGACCACCTGTGGTCCAAAACCAATCGCCGAGGAAAACGGGCGTATGGCGAACTCCCGATAATAGTCCTCGGTGCTACCACTTCGGAGAGGCCGACCACATCTACCGTCGCTGTCCCTACAAGAGGCTCGGTTTGCGAGGGTTCTCCGTCGACGCACCCCGCCCCGACCCGGCCAGCGCCCATCGGAAATCGTAGAATACCTGTCAAACACCAGCCATGGACCAGCCCGTTTCACCCGATCGCCGTCACTCTACTCCATACCAGTCGCCCAACCGCCGTAGCAATGATGATTTCGCACGTGGAAGGTCCCCCAGCCCACGCGGGGGAAACTAAAAGCAGCAACTTCTGGAGGTGAAGTTTCACAACGGCGGAAAAAAAATGAAACCCCCAAGGACGCACCGAACACCGTGAACCGAGCCCCCAGCCCGACGACCCGATCGAACCCTGACATCACTACAAACACGACGACAGCTACACGGCGCGACGCGTACCCGACATGACCAGGCCTGAAGCTAAGAAGACGATGATAACGACGACGCATAATACCCACCGCAAACACGCACAAGCCGAGATACGACGCCCCGACGAACACGAAACTTGAAGAAAGCGGCGTCCGACGTCCAGTTGTCCATCGACGGCTTTGATGTAGTCGCCCTCATAGACACGGGAGCCGACTATGAGTAATGAGTGGACCATTTGCGGCTAAGCTGAAGAAAGTTATGACCATATGGGATGGTCCGCACATACGCACAGCCGGAGGCCACCTCGTGGCGCCAAGTGGAACGTGCACATCCCGCGTCACCATAGACGGCACGACGTACCCTGCCGCGTACCCCGCACCTACACCAGATGTCACGAAGCCAAAGACGACGCAGTTGTCATGAAGGAAAACACGTTTATTGGAGCGAACTTCTGCTCCCCTAACCACTCAAAGAGTACACAGGCGGCGAAGCAGCAGTCAACAAAATGACGTGTGCGGGCAAGCGTAACCGATTCGGATGCCGCGGCATCTGCTCTGTGGGAATTTATCACTCTGCGCGGGGTTTTCTCCGAATGTCGAAGTGTATGAGAACACTGTAGATCAAAGAAATTTATTAGAGACTGTTCATGTTAGTTCGGAACGCTCTCGGCAAAAGCAGGACACAAATAAACAAACCCAATGCATGGCTCGCGGCAATAATCATATGGAATATGCTTGTTTCCCAAAATTGTATAAAGCTGGGCATAAAATAAAACTGTATGTGTCACGCTGCACCTGAAGTCAGGAACTGCTGCAAGCAAATACAGTGCCTACGCGAACAACATTTGCTTTGGTCTATTGCGTAAACAACTGCCTTGCGTATATATCGTTTATATACCAGAACTAAAAAAAATCTGGGCCATATCAATTACACCAACTTCCCCGTTTCATGCGGAAATGCCACCGCGAAAGCTCACTAGTTATGTTGTCGACGCCCCAGCCGCTTTGCTCTGGCCTTGCGCGCAGACGCGGTGACGCGGAGCTTGCGGTGAGGTGGTGCGGCTGTCGTGCGGTCATCCCCTCCAACTACGCGTCAGAGAAAATCCCATTCGCCGAACGGTATTGCGAAGGCCGTCAGGGAGAGAGAAGGAGAGAAGAGGAGAGTCGAGTCCGGCCAGCGTCCCACCGCTTCAGCGTCCGACTACCCCCTCCGCTCCACACCCTCCGTTCGACACCGCGCCCCCCCCTTTCCCCTTCTCGATTGCACGGTTGTACCCCATCTAATATTTTTTCACGCATGCTTTTTGCGCACCCCATCGATATATTCGAACGTAAACAAGAAAAATACAAATGACTACGACAGGAAGAAAATGAGTGATATATTGTTTAGCCGCCGGCTCTAGTGATGTTTTAATATGCGCGCGATTCCTTCTCCCACTGGCGCTTCTTCGGCGCCCAATGAGCGTCCGCCATGTGGCAAGAGAGACACTTACAATCTTTGAATTCACTGATACACTGCTTGCTTCGCCCCTTCCCAGGTTTCACGTTAGTGTAGATAGCCCGGGATTTTTTTTGTTGTTGAACACCGTCACGTGAATCAATGTTCACTTTCTGATAAAGTTACCGAACATTCGTTATACGCGTGCTTTTTAGATGCGATGCTGAGAGGAGCATCTCTTGTCGGCGGCCCTGTCCTGCGTCCGTCGTCGTCGTCGTCCGCGTCCGCACAGCTGCTTCTCTCCTCCGCTCACCCCTCTCCGATAGCGAACACTCTCGCCCAACGTCTGCGGGCGCTTGGCGCAGCGCAGTCTCATTCCGCCGGTGGGCGGCGTTGCGCGCGGCGCGCGCACTGTGCGCATGTGCAGTACTCTCTCTCTCTCTCTCCGCGGGTCTCGTCTCCTTCGGGTGCGCTGCGCGCCGCTGCCGTGCGCGAAAAGCGTGCTGCCGACGCCGAGCTCCGGCGACGCGAAGCAGCCTCCGTCTAAACGACAACAACAACAACGTCTCTCATTATGCTCAAAATTACGCCCGCATCCCCTCGCGTGGAACCCAACGATGTGATTGAAACGCAATTCACGTTCACTACGCGTTTCACGCAATTAGACTAATCGACCCAACGGAAACACCCAACGCAACCCCCTTCAGCGTCGCATCACACCAGGGTTCCCGCGAAGGGAGGTGGGTGTATTTTTTTGCTAGCCACTGAGCCCCGTATCTGTTTGCTCCGCTGAGAACTCGCTGAAACCCGACATTCCCTTCCTACCGACCCCCCCACCTCCCTGACACGCATTTTTCCCCTCCTATATTTCCCCTTCACATCTCGCGCTCTTCCCTGTTCCTCTCACTTCTCCAAAGATGAAGGAATGTTGCTCTGAAGATTTGTGGATTTGATGAATTTAGAGAAAGTTGTTGATCCATAGCCCACATATATTTTTTTCGCGCCTCAGCCTAACTATTCATAAAGCATTCCTTCTTTTTCATTGTCTATCGTAAAAACCAACCAAACGTGTGCTCTTAGTTCACAGCCTTGGTACTCTTTATTAAGTAAATATATCTATATGGCTTCAAATAAGCCTGGGACTTCTTTCGCACTGAATAATGTGGCCATGAAAGGAGCCAGGTCAGCAGTTTCAGTGCCTTGGAACGGTCTTGCCTTGTATACTTCTTGTTCAAGCATTGTTTCCCTGTGTCCCGGCGAGTCACTCGAGTCTATAGTAATCCAAAAACGTGTATCGCGTTCCGAGGCCGTATTCTAAGTGCAATGGGATATGCGGAGGTGTCCTTCGTTATCTCATTTCTGGAGCCGGAAGTGGCCCTTTGACTCGCGCCTGGTAAATGGAGGAGAATGGCGACTAAGAAGTGCAGTTCCGCTACCCGCCAAGGTCGCGTGACCGCTACGCGCGTTGCTCCGAGCAGGCGCGTAGGAAAGCGTTATGTCAAGCTCTCTGGGTGCCCGACACCGCGGCCGACGCGTAGCAGGTATCAAGATGTCGGGGCGTGCTTAGCAAGTGTTCACCATCCCCAGCAAAATTTTTCGGTGTAGTGACACTGTAAGGTTTTAAACCCTGGAAGTTGCCGCAGTGCGTGAGCCCCCGCTTCCTCCCTAACGCGTACGCGGAGGCATCAGCCGTCACCCTCCGGATGGGCCGCTGAAGTTTAGGCCGCCTCGACGCGTGGCCCTTTCGGAAACGAGCAGGGCCGTGTCCGCCCTGGGACAAAAAGGCGGCTTTCTCTCACTGTCATGTTGCGACCACCATTTACGGCCGTTCTCCGAACGCAACGCACCTTGGTCGGTCGGAAAGCACTGTACCCGGTGTTATTGTTTCTCGTTCTCTTCAACGTTTCCTCTTCCCTCCTAGGCTATTTATGTCAAGTCCGGCAAGAGGAACGGGCCATTTTACCATAGAACTTGCTGCATGTCGTGGGTAGAGTCCCGCGGTGCCGGATAGGCCCCGGCAAGCTTCTAATCTCCACTGCGGGCTACTTGTCTTGTCTTGCATATGCTCTGTAAATATTCCTGCACATACAGTGTGCATAGTTTGTAGAGTCTACCGCGTCCCTCACGGCGACAAGAGACATGGCGGCGCATTCCTGGATAAGAAAAAGTCCTGAAATTTAATGACACTGTACAGATGCATACTAAAATCAGGTGCGCTTTTTTAGGATAGAAATGGTTAAAAGACGAGGCTTTGGTCCATGCAACGTGAGGCAAAATCAAAGTACAAAATCAGAACTACTTCGACCATATCGGGTGGCGCTATCCGATAGGCATGGCCGCCATAAGGCGAGGAACACAGCTTCGATTCCGATCACGGGAAGTGTTTTTGTCTTGAGGCGCTTATGTGCCTTCCTTTAAATCCATTGTGTAAGTCCGATTTACAAATCAACAACAAACGGCGTTCGAAGCATTACATAAAATACCGCGACCAACATGATGTCCATTACCTCGACGCAGCCGAATATCGGCGGCATGGAGCCTTCTCAATCATCTCCTATTGCCCATCCAAACAGGTACAGCACCACTTCCTCACCATCCGCACCACAAGCCCTGCTACAGCGGAAGAGGTGGCGGTAGCATTAGCTCTAACGCAAAAGCCGACCCCCTCCACATTCATCCCCGATTCTAAAACGGCAGTTCAAAATTTCGCTTCCGGCTTTATTTCGCCTCAGGCACTAAAAATTCTCCAACAAGCACCCTCAACGTCCCCCGTGAAATCATCTGGGCTCCGGCGCATGCTGGCCGGGAAAGGGGAATGAAGTTGCCCACAGTATGGCTCGAGAACTCCCCATCCGAGTCTGGCCCAGCCGTTCCCCTACCATGGCGCCACATCTGCTAGATACGGAATGATACGTACAATGAAATTACCACCCATTACCGCCCCTCTTGCCGTCTATATCCCCCGCCACACACGCAACTCACCATCCAGCAACACTGAACAAAAAATGGCGTCTTTTACAGACAAACACATTTCCGAATCCCGCTAAATTACACCTAATTCAGCCAGCCGTATACCCTTCACCTAACTGCACAGCCTGCCAGTCCAGTCCCTCGGCACCCTTCAGCACCTTATGTGGAGATGCCCGATAGATCCCTACCCGAAAACAACTATATGTGAGCAGTGGGAGGAGGCGTTGCACTGCTCAGACCAGGAGGCTCAAGCTTCACTGGTCGCCCGTGCGGCCACGGCGGCCGCCAAAACGGCGGCCCCATCGTCAACTAACTCTGCTCCCAAATAAATTTGTTTCTTCTTCTTCTTCCTCCAGAGCGATCCAACTTTCCGACGCCATCCGTGAGGCAAAAAGCTGAGTGATTGATTGTTGGGTTTAACGCACCGACGCAACGCAGGCGCTGAAGCGCGCCGTAGTGTAGGGCTCCGGATTTATTTTCACCGCCTGTGGATCTTTAAACGTGCGGCGAAATCTCGCGCATTCGGGCGTTTTTGCTTTTCGCCTCCATGAGAAAAGCGGCTCGCCGCGCACAGGAATCGAACTTGAGACCTCGCGCTAAGCAGCGCAACGCCTTAGCCACTAAGGCACCGCCGCGGATGAGGCAAAAAGGGGCTCTTTAATATACCAGAGGGAAATCCTGTACCAGTGTCAAGGCGAACCGAATTTCAGCAAGCATGACATGATGTAACGGGTAGGAAGGTTCCGGTTGTCATTGGCATAGCCCTTTAATAAGCTGGAAATCTGCGTGTGGAATTAAAAGAGCAAAAACATTAGGGTAAATATTTACACTATTTTAATAGGTTTAAATTACAAGGAGCACCAAAAGGTTTAGTTCTTAGGGATTATTCAGAAGCTTTGTGCAAGACGAACAAGAGAAAATGCCAATTTTGTGTTGATTTTACCGCAATAGCCAAAATAACCCGTGTACATTGCCAACTCAAATAGTTGAGGAACTGTGCTAGCAGTTATGGCTCCGCCAATGTCGGCGCGCGATTGTAGCCACTGATTTCCCTCTGGTTATATTATTATGAAATCCTGGGTCATATTACCGAGCAAGCGGGTGCTTTCACTCTCCATCCAGGTCATGCAGCTACGTTTTTATATTAAATTACATTGGGCAATCGGCTTTGAAATCCTCGCTTTATAATTCTTGGTTCTTAGCGTGAATATTCCCGTTTCTGTGAACGGAAAGGAAAATAATTTGGGCGCGTATGCTCAATTCAGGCATAATCCAAGCGCTTCCTGTTACACCTAGCACAATGTTATGGTTCGTTTTAACACTGCCTATTTTTTTGCCAACCCGCTCAAAGGCATCCGTGGTCTCGTTCTACATTCGTGGATTCCGGCGCTAAAGGCCGAGGTTTGAGCCAGAGCCCTTCTCTCGATTTTCTTTCTCCAATCCCATCGCAATTTTTTGCTGCATGTGGAATTGTCCTCCCATACCGGTCCTACGCAGTGTTCTTGCCGAGATCACAATTTCTCCACACAGCAGTTCAACGAAGAGGCACACTGCACCATCTTAAAATGCAGTTAAAGTACCTTTCCGTAGTACGTATTTTTTGTAGTTTTGCGAGAGGTGACTCCCGCGAGAAAGCTGAGCTACGAGACATCGCCAGTGCCACGTGGAAATGACCATGTGCCATGTGGAACAGGGAAATAAGGAAATGACGCCGGGTCATGCTATATTACTACTGGATGGTATGCAAGGAAGATCAGTCGCCACTTTAGGGTGCACTAAAGATATTTACTTTATGTCGAAAACGAGGGCTTCGCAGTTCATAAAATATTCAGCCATCCCATTGCGTACAAGGTATGTCGGTCGCCGCGATCCTCAGGTTTTGCACCTGGGGTCGCTTTGGCCATGACGACCATCCCTAATCTTCGGCTGTTAGCAACGAGACGCTAGGGCTTGTCGGGAACCGCGGGGTCGCAGCGCAGCGCAAGAGAGAAAGTACCAGCGTGGCAGGCTTTTGGAATCGAACTGCCCGTGCCGTGCTGGCGCACCAAGCACGCGCCGCTCGTAATTTTATTCTCGTCTTTCTAGCCGGCGCCAAGGCGCCGGCTAAGAGCGCCAACCAGAGGGCGCTACAGGGCCCCCCGCCCAGACGGAATGTCGAACGTGACGCGACGGCGAGGCTGGCGGGCGTTGGTTTTGGGGGCGAGCAGTGGAGTGTTTAGGCCTGCGATGTCTGCGCGGAGTTCGTTGTGTGGCGTCTCTAGGTAGGCCGGTTTGAGGCGGTCCTACGAGACGACTTCTTCGCGGCCATTCAAGAGGATGGTGGCGGACTTGTGGGTCTTGTTAAGGACACGGTACGGCCATCGTAGGAGGGGGGTAAGAGGCGCCTTTACAGCGTCCCGCCTGAGGAAAACGTGTGTCGAAGACGCCAGGTCGGGATGCACAACGATGCAGGTGGTCCTGAAGGACCGAGGTGGTACCGGTCGGCAGGTGCTGCATGCTAGTCCTTGCAGGCACTTGAGGTACTCAAGCGGCTGGGGCGATGAGGCCGTAGGGACGAACAAATCGCCAGGAAGCCGCAGGGGTGCGCGTAGACAAGTTCAGCAGTTGAACAGCGAGGTCGCGACGAAGGACGGCACGCAGGCCAAGAAGCACTACAGGCAGGTGATCAACCCAGTGCTCTCTGTCCAAGCGCGCAGGTGAGAGCACTTTTTAGCTGCGAAATGGAGCCGCTCAACGATGCCGTTGGTACAGTGATGTATGCTGTGGTGCGGCAGTGTTTAGTGCCAAGCAAGCGGCTGAGGGAAGTGAACAGAGGTACATTCAAACTGCCTTCCCTCGATCCGTGGTAACAATGGCTGGGGCAGCCGAAACGGCAACCCATGTCGAAACGAAGGCTTTTGCGATCGTTTCTGCCGTGAGATGTCCGGATTGGTATGGCTTCGAGGCCAACGGGTGAGCGTCAATCATTGTGAGAATGTACCGGCAGTGACGGGAGGGAGGGAAATGGTCCGACCAAATCAAAGATGGACGTGGTCAAAGCGACAGCTAGGTGGCAAAAAAGGCTGCGTTGGGGTCTTCCGTGTGCGGGTCACCTTGGCTGTACTGACAAGCCGGCACGAAAGCGGGCCCACTGGCGGACATCAGCGTTGATGCTCGGCCAGACGTACCGCTGTGTGATGAGGCGCTGCGTGGCTCGGATGCTGGGGTGGCAGATGTCGTGGAGCGAGTGAAACACAGCAGACGAGAGGCAGCACGGAACGAAGGGTCGAGGCGCCGCCGCTGACATGTCACACCACAGTGGAGCCAGGCACGAACGGATAAGGCACAAGTTGTAGACGAAGGGTACCCGGGTGGTCCCGCAGTGCTTGCAGTCAGGGTCTTGAATCTGCGCCTGAGCTAGGCGTTCCCAGTCCACAGCAGATGCATCACTGCCGATGGAGGGTAATGCATGCAAGCGCGTCAGCCGCCTCGTTGTCGGTGCCTTTGATGTGCCGAATGTCCGTCGTGAATTCCGACTATAGGCGAGCTGACGGAGTTCCCGTGCAACGTACTGGAGGAGTTCGTACGGAAAACGTACGCCAGAGCTTATGGTCCGTAAGAACGTGAAAGGACTGGCCCTCCAAAAAGTGCCAGGAAAGTGCTGGATGGTGGCGTAACTGGCGAGCAGCTCACGACCAAAAACGCTGTAGCGCGTCTCGGCAGGTTGGAGCTTCCGAGAGTAAGAAACCCAGCGGGTGCCACTCGGAGTCGATTCTCTACTGGAGAACAGCGCCTATTGCAACGCTGGATGCATCTACCATGATGCGAGTGGGCACGTCGGTTCTCGGGTGGATGAGAAGCACCGAGTCGGCGACGGCTTGTTTAGCAGCGTTGGAAAGCGGCTTGAGCTTCGGGAGACCAGGAAATCGCGGATGAGGAGCTCTTGGTTGTGCGAAGAAGCTCAGGCAGTGGAATGCAGAAGCTCGGCGCAGGTCGGGTATAAAGCGTCGCGAGAACTTTCACCAGGCCCAGGAACTCACGAAGCTGGCGGAGGCTGGTAGGTTCGGGGAAGTCCTTCACGGCTTGAACGTTAGAGGGTAAAGGACGATTTTCCTGCGCCGAGATGTGATGGCCCAGGAACTCGAGCTCGGACGTCCCGAAGACGCATTTCTGGGCGTTGAACAACCAGGCCAAATTGTTGAAGGCGATCAAAGAGTTCTCGGAGGTGACGCTCGTGATCTTGTGGAGTAGGACTCGCGACTAGGATGTCGTCGATGTACGCAAATACAGCCGGAAGGCCGCGCGTCACCTCGGCAATGAACCTTTGAAATGTTTTGAGCTGTGTTGCGTAGCCCAAAGGGCATTGCGCACATAACTCAAACAAGCCGAAGGGGTGTAGGTGATGGCCGTCTTCTTGATATCGGCAGGCTCGACGGGGATTTGGTGATACGCTTTGACAAGGTCCACTTTGCTAAAGATTGTGCACCCTTCCAAGTGGCTTGTGTGAAATCCTGGAATGTGGGGCAGGGGATAGCTGTCGTGGACAGTCTGAGCGTTGAGTGCTCGGTAATCACCGCAAGGACGGCCAGTCTCCACTTTTCTTAGGAACCATATGCAGTGGAGACGCGTGGTTGCTGGACGATGGGCGGATAATACCGAGTTCCAGCATGTGCTCGAATTCACGTTTAGCAGTCGCCAGACGCTCACCGAAGAGGCGGCGCGGCCGAGCTGCGACTGTGTGGACCACGCGTGACGATGTGGTGGGTAACGCTATGCTTCGGGCGGCTGCTTTAAGTTGCAGGGTCTCGTGACCTCAGGGAAGTCTTCGAGGATTCTTGCGTACGGGCATGAGGGAAGCAGCGTGCGATGCCAGTTGGAGCGACAGTAGACAGTATGCCCAGGATGGAAAGGCGCGTCTTGGCTGTCAATCAGGCGATGGTGACGCATGCTGACTCTAGGTCAAAGTGGGTGAGGAAATCGGAGCCGAGGATGGGCTGATTGACGTCGGCTACTACGAAGACCCACCGGAAGGCGCGCCCCAAACCAAGGTCGAGGGTGAGGGACCGCAGACCATACGTGGCGATAGAGGTAGAGTTCGCTGCACGAAGTGTAGGTCCAGGTGACTTAGAAGTACGCTCATCCTTGGTGGCCGGTAATACACTGACCTCAGCACCCGTGTCTACAAGGAAGCGCAAACCAGAAATGCGATCCATGACCAGGAAAAGGCGGCCAGGTTGTAAGGCGAGGTCACTTTCCGCCATTAGTGATCTCGCGGCGCGTTTCCCGACCAGCTGCATGGGGAAGTGCAGTGACGGGCGCGGTGCTGGAAAGTGCGATGGTACCAGCAGATAGCCGAGCTTCGAGGGCTGCGCGAAAAAGAACCACCCGGGGAAGACGAACGGCGGCTAGGACGTGGGGAGGAGCCGCATCGGCGATCAGAGGACGTCCGAAGCGCTTCACTGGAAGCGGCGAGTTGATCGATCCGAGTCTCTAAGCGGGAAACGGCCGATGACTCTGCTGTCGAAGCGAGGGAGGGTGACTGAGGGAGAAGTCGCGTCGTGAACTTTATCAGCAAGCTCGGCGGCGCGGTCGAGGGTCAAGTCCCCTGCAGCAGCTAAAACGATGCGAGTGGACTAGTGGCAAGCGCTGCAGAAAGAGTTCTTTTAAAAGTGCACCGTTGGAGTCCACGTTGCTCGCGCCCACAGCTGTCGCATGGTGTTGAACAGCTGGGAAGGGCGGCGATCTCCAAGCTCTTCGTGGGTGAGCAGGTGCCGGAGACGCGCGCTCTCAGACGCCGTGGTTCGGTCCAGAATACTCTGCTTGAGCCGCCGGTACGGAGCATCGTTCAAAGGTGCACCGATGACGTCTGCCACTTCATCAGCCACCTCCGGAGGCAGGTTGCAAAGCAAGTGGCGAAACCGAGTTAGTCTCCGAGGTGACGCGGTACAGATCGAAGACGGCTTCGGACCTGGGCGAACCAGACGTGTGGGTTCTTGCGCACGAAGGTGGGCAGACGAGCTGTATGACTGCGACGTCCGGCGGCCCGCGAGGAAACGTCAGGCAAAAGAGGGCCCGAGGGCGCGATGGTTGCTGGGGTCGGTCATGTCTTAGTCCGGAGTCACCACTGTCGGGGAACCGCGTGGTCGCAGCGCAGCGCAAGGAGAGAAAGTACAGCGTGGCAGGCTTTCGAATCGAACTGCCCGTGCCGTGCTGGCGCACCAAGCACGCGCCGCTCGTATCTTTATTCTCGTCTTTTCTAGCCGGCGCCAAGGCGCCGGCTAAGAGCGCCAACCAGAGGTGCGCTACAGGCTCTTTGTTGGAATTTCTGGAAGCGCACAAATAAGCACCATTGTGCTACTCATGGGATTCTCCGTGGCCAGCGCCGCTGCTGCTACTTCCGATCCCTGTCCTACTGGGCGAACTCCTTCTTCTATACTACCTCATGGGGCCATTAGATGCGGGTACCAATCAGAGCTCAAGAGATTCGAGAACTGGGCCAGTTGGTACATATTTATTGTGGGGAAACAGCGAGCAAATCTAGGACACACAAGAAGAAGACCCCAACACGAGCGCTGACTGTCAATTGAGAGGTCTATTACACAGTGAAAGGTTATATAGAGCGGTGTGACCACAACAATCATGACCTAAATATCACGTGCGCACAGAGCAACAGCCGAACACTCCGCTTTTTTCTAGATACGCCACTTCGCTGTCATATAAAGATATGGAACTGTAAACATGACTGGCAGAAATTTAATACAAAGCTCCAATGTCAAAGAGTTCAGAGAATCATAAAAGAATTCCTCGCAGCATAAAACGCAATATTGTACTCAATGTCGTCCCATTGGCGATATTGGTTTCGCTGTACTAATTTATTAAAGATTAAGCGTCCTGAGACCTGTGCTCCCGTGTTTGACAAAACGGGCACAAAATAGACAAGCCCATCGCTATTCAAGGTAAGCAGCAGAAATTTATGTTTTATCAATACGACCGTACTTTTCGCCTTGCACAGATGCATTTTTTTTACAGCAGTGATCGTCCGTCCTAATCAACCTCTCAATTTCGTAAGGCGGCTTATGGCACCACTGACAGCGCTCATGTCTTCCCCCATAAGGGCCGGCTACTTTGCGATGGTTTTTACAGTTAGCCCCTTATTTGATACAGTTCAGGTTCCGTTATGGAGAAATGAAAGCGTCTACACTCGATCTGTTAAGTACCAAGTAGTTCGCTTGAGCCATGGTTACATTGTATGAGTGGAGCATATATTTTACCCTAAACGCACCGTTGGCAAGCGCTAAGATGCTTGTATTTCCTCGCCGAGTTTTCTGACTATCATTGTGTTGGTAACCACTCAGTTTAACTAGTACCCGGCTTTGTTCAAAAAGCGATACCCGTTCAGACAAACACCAAGAACAGCAATATCCCGTACAACAGGTGGACGAAGAACTACAATAGCTTTCGTGGTGACAAAATGCTTTCTCTCCAAATGCCACTTGTTTATGATGGAACTGTCTCCCACCTCACTCTTTAAGTGGCCTTTCCTAGGATCCTTTGTGCTCTTTGTGACGGTTGGAGATGACGTCCTTACAATATTTCATCTAAGACGGCCATCTCCGGGAATATCGCTCATAGAGGTCGGAAGGAGATTCAGTTTTTGTAAACTTGGTTAAGAGAGCGATATGAATTTGATGTGCTGTGTTATCCGCATATTCTTCTTGGCTGCTGCGTGTGCTAATTATGTGAGTGTGGGAAAGGTAAATTCTACGTTTTTTTATCTGGACTCCAGCTATATAAAAAATAAAAATAATGGAGGCATGGAATAAAAAGTAGCCGCAAAACCTGAACTGACTAAGTAGGTGTAGCGTAAATCAGGTTAAGCAGATAATATATTAGGATTAAAATTACCGGAGATTTGAGGAGAAAATCACCAAAAAGACTTGTGGTGAACGTTTGAGGAAAAGTGGACCCGCAGGAAGTTATACAGAGCAGTCATAAAAAAAAGCCTGAATAAAAGCATAAAGGCAGCACGAACACAGCTCCGGTCCCCTTTTTGTCTTGACAAGCACCTTTTGTGTTAGCAATACCAAGTAATTGTTAATGACATTACGCAACTCACAGTTAGGCAGCGTCTTTATAACCAGCGAGCAAAAGAACCGATGAATGCTAAGCGTGACCGCTGGAAGATGTAAATATTACTTGACTTTTGATTTTCCAGTCTGATGACTTGCACATTCGAGTATTTAGATTATAACAAAATCTAGTCGTACAGACCTGTCTGTAACCATGCTTTAAACATAGGTTTTTAGTATCCGTTCTTAAACTATAGTTTAAATCCCTTACGAATTAGCTATGAAACGTCTTCGCCGATACCTGACGCATTTTTGCGTCTTATCCGATGGAGTTATTTTTGTGCTGGCGTGATCAAAATATTACTTTAAGTACAATAACTCATTTTGCAGGCATGCTTGTTCCGCAATATTTGGAGCCCTAGTCTTGTACACTTTTAATTTGTCGGCGTTGAAGTTTCCCATCGGCAACAGGTTACATCATATTGAAAAAAAAAGAATTGGAATGAGCTTACGAATGGCTACGAAATTTGCGCGTAATAATTAAACATCATTCGTTACAGATCTATAGAAAGGTAGTAAACTACGGTTGTTGTGGTAGTTCGACAAGCTTTTTCGCCGTCTGGCGCAGTTCACTATAATTATAGCTGAAAGGATTTAGTCTCAGGGAAGCTGCCTTTCTTTATAGGGGTGCAAAAGCGGAATATTTACCTATAGAGAGCCATCTCCCATGAGAAATCCTTGCTACAGTATCTGCTAACGGGTCAATTCCACCTTCTCAAACACGATGTTGGCCTCTGCCCAAAATACTTTTTTTGGTCATTCTTTTATTCTTTTGGGCTGGGCCTAAGGCCCCGCTTGAGCGTAGTAATGGGCCTTCTGAAGTACCGTGTTTAAGTAACCAAATATCTGACGGCGGTAGCAATGTTGGCTCATATTATTTGAAATAAATGATTTCAGCATGTTTCAATAATACTTCTCTGCGGAGGCCTTAAAGGCCTTCTGAAAGGAAGCAAATATGGGTTTTGCTCGTTTCGCTTAGGGCTCATAACAGCTTATAAGAATCTTTTTAATAAGGGTCTGCCTCCATATATCCGACAATATTTGTCAATAGCAATATTATTACATAATATCCAACAAATATACGCGCATTAGCTGCTTTCGGCACAGCTGGCGCAGCTCATGTAGTTCCCCAACCTGTTTGCCACCTTGTTTGTGTGCAACAGGTGCACAAACTGCTGTGTGTTCAACAAAACAGCGGCACGAGTATTTATTTTTGCCACTCCCCAAACACTTTTTACGGCTAGAGATGAAAGTAGTTGACAGAAGGATAAAAACGTTCGAAGAAAACAACTTTCTCTTTTTTTTTTACTACGGCGAAATTTTAAAAACATACAGAGCTTTCCTGGGGGATTTTGTTTTGATGCGGCTCTTTTCGACGTGCTTGAAAGTTTACTGTTTTACTTGTTTTTGATTGTACCATTTTGTGCCCTCTTTCTTAACTCTCCTATGTTCTCCCCTGATGCCGAAATGAAAACAGCAGTCAGGCACACCTCCCAAATCTGGCACGCCCTACCAACAGCAGAGTTGCGCTAGTAGAGCAAACGGATCGGTGCTTGAGCACTGTCCAGTGTCTCGTGGTGAAGTTTTCGTAAGCAAATATATGTAGTTTTTTCATTACCCTGCTGCACCTTAAATAAGTACAACAAACTATTCACGAGTACTCCAATGTAAAATATACAACTAAATTTCCGTTATGCTACATCTGAGATCGCATGTTTATAAACATTTTACCATGTGCGCGACTCCTACTTCGAGGAAGAAGCAGCAATCAGTCTGCAAGTATTGTGACGCATCAAATGGTTTCCCAAATACTACCCGTTTTATGAAACATCTGTGGTCCAGCAAAAAGTGCCTACGAAAGGTGAAGAAGCTGCATAGCTTTTAAAGACGATAGTCTTTCTTGGGCTACTTAAACCCAGAAATTTGGTCGTCTGTATGTCCTGTCTGTCTGTCTGTAACTCGATTCAGCCACCCGGCCAAAGAGAAATGCTTGCTGCGCAATAGTCTTATATACTCACAATTAAATGTAAACGTCTAAGCCTGGTTTATATGTTCATACTTGTCAACTTTGTTGAACAAGAGCAATTCTATATACCTTGTAGTCGGCCGCCTGGATTCACGCGCTTCTCCGCCGTACTGCAGCGCTGGCATCGAGGGACCCGCCTGTAGCAGTGGATAGCGGTTAATTCAAATTGCCTTGAGAAAACCTTTAGTGCGTTTACCTTGGGATGAGCTGGACGGAACAGGAACAGCATGAGAGGGGAGCGGGAAAGCAAAGGGCGGCATTTACTTGCCAAATGTCCACAACGACTATCGTCTTTTGACGACATTTGCAACGAAAGGAGCAGATACGCAGCCATTTTTTATTTAAAAACAACGAACCTCGGAACTCATCGGCGGAGTCGTCAGGTGAGTAGCAAAGCACCGGTATCTCAGTTAAAGTATCTCAGTTGAAAAATACCGAATTCTCTCTTGTAATATTGACGTTATTACCCTTGAAATGCCACCAAAAATTGACGAAGCTTTAGCTAATTCTTTGATTCTCTTCAGCAGAAAACGAGAACTGGCTAGGGCCTTTCAAAGTGCTTCGGTTTTCATACAATCACCATAGACGTTACATTTTGAGCCGCTTCCTGCTTGATGCTGAGTGTGAGCGTGCAGAAACTAAGGTGCAGGATACTCTGATGAACGCGGTCCTTACCGTGCTTACAGAAGGGTTGACCAACCTACACGGAAAGTGAATAGTGCAATTTGTAGTTGCTACATCGGAGCCTGTGTTCTACTAATCGGTGGACACAAGCAATAACTGGAACACTGCCGCATACATCAAGAACAAGATCTGTAACGTCACTGAATCTGTGCAATCCAACAAGGTAGTTCCCCTAGACATCGACAATGCGAGCAACTTCCAGGCAGCGTGCCAGGAAGTGTTTAAAAATTTCGACACATTGCAACCAGTCGGGTGTGCTGCATGTTCATTGAGCCTGCTCGTCAATATTATTATGCGCCTTGAATTTCGGGAAGGAATTTATGATTCGTCCAGGAAAATAATCATATATGTGAAGCACACTCACGTAGTTGCTGCTGCGTTCCAACAGAAGCAGGAGTCAAAATATGGCAAATTCACTTTTAGAAACTAACATTGTTAGCAAGACAAGATGGGACGGCGTCATCCTGCTGTTGCAAAGCCTCCTCAAAAACAAAGTATCACCACAAGAGGCCGCTACCATATATTATATCGGTGTGGCGAAGCCGATAAGCCCGGCCATCTTTTACCAGGATGTGTTTTCGAAAGACCCTGCCATCCGCCTGGACATGCTACCACCAGTCTCCTCAGGGATAATTAAGCTTCAGACTCACCAGGCGTTGTTATCAGATGTCCTCGGAGTTTTACCTCTGCCGGAAGAGTGATCACATCGAGACTAGAAAATAGCTCCTTCACGGAAGTATAAAAAATTTAACAAATTGCTTGTAATCAGCGGGCGCGAAGAGTTTTGTGCGCGACCCATTGACATTGTTGCTAATCGCCTAGACCCAAGGTGTCGTGTCAAAAAACCTTTCTGATGCGCAGATTGTGGCCACGTTTTACTGTATTCCGCGACGGGCACAGAAGCTCTCGCTGCACGTCGGGAAACTTTTGCCTAACGTCGCACAATACAGAACCTGCAAGGGAATTTAGTCCATTGAATAAATTAGGTGTCTGCGAAGCACGTAGACCCATCCACGCGGTGAAAAGGACTGCTTTAGCGAACCCGTAAATCCCCTCTCCTTTCGCATGCTGCATATTCCGCCTTCACCTGCGGCAAGTAACTGATCTGAGCCCGGAAATGTGCACACGAAGCTACAAAACAGGCTCTCAGGCTCCATCGGCTCCACAGAAAAGCGTCTAAGCGGCAAGCGCAACGGAATCGGTCGTCACCCGGATTGATGAGACTCGATGTTTTTATCGGAACACAATAAACTGACGTGAAATGAAGCCATTGATTTCAAAAACTGAACCTCTGCTGGAAAATTTGTGCAGCAGCGTTTAAAAATTATATTCTTTTCAGAGTTAAGAGATTTATGTAAAGTCAAACCCGGATACAACGAACCCGGATAGAGCGAATTGTGCTATATATCGATCAAAAAAAATTCAGTTACGGAAATACATGGGAAACATATTCCTTATAACGAAGTTCACATCCGATATATCGCATTCTGGGTGCCCTAGAATGGCCGCGAATTCATGATCTCGGAGCGGCGATTGAGATGTGGATTGGCCATGACCACGAAGCAAGAGCCGCGACTGAGACATTGCGCCTCGCACGGAGCGACGTGACGCCCAATACTTTCCGTAACTGTTTCCGACGCGCGGGACTCGCGACGGAACCCGCCCTGTCAGCGAGTCCGGAGCAAGACAGCAGCATCGGTGAACTGTGGGAAGACCTCGCCAGCGTTCCCGATGATATCGCGAATGAAATCCGTCCGACGCTTATAATGAAGCGCTTTCGGCAGTCGAGGTGCTCCGCCAATGGCTTCTTAGATTTTTGAGGATGCGAACTCGAACTGGTGCAAACAATGTTTCATGTAGAGAATGCTATGCTGGTTGAAGCCGCCAAAACGCAAGTGAAAACAAAATCACCCTCTTTCTTTTTTTTTGTAACGTGGCAGTTAAGGCAGAAAGTAGCTTTATTACTTGCAATATATGGATTATTTTGGTATGGTAATGGCTGCTGTACTGTGTTCGTTTCTGCATACGCGGATGGCGGAGTTGGTGAGGGGGGGAAGGTGGGGGTGCTCCCACGGATTGCGAACTCGTAGCAATAAGATCGTTATAGGCGGGTTCGGCTATATCGAACTATTGGATATATCGAACTAATCGCGGGAGCATATTGCAGTTCGCTATAAACGGGTTTGACTGTATCAGAGATTTATAATGGTGTATGCAATAGTGTCTTATAAAATGATTTGTAGTTTACTAAAAAAAACTTGAAAATTGTTTTTTTTTTTCAAGCCTGTCAAAATTTTATGAAAACTTACATCTACATCTCCGATGCTAGCAAAAGTCAGTTAATACATACCTTACATGGAACATCTCACTACCAACTTTAGTGCTTTCGTCGTGCGTAGTTATGCCATCAAAAGATATCAAATACTGCCGCTTAAGCCGCACTCTTTTGTGGAGCCGTCTCCGTTAGGGGGCAGTATCGAGTGGAGGACAAGCCTTGTCACAGTGTCATTTTTTCTACGGTGTTGGCATGTGGGGTCGCAGGTTCTCGTTATGCGTAAATTTTTCGTTCCTTCTGACAGCAGCGGTAAAGATTGTGCAACAATCATCAGAGCACGCGGAAACGGTGCTGTTTACAGCTGGTGTTAGTGCTGCTCGTCGCTTTACAGTAGCGCTTGAAAATTTTTTATTTAATAAGGTACCGTTTTCCTTTATGAATCAACCAGTTACCCTTACGGTCGCAATGTGGGAATCTCCTAAATGTCTGGCCATAGACGTCTTCCTACCTCCAAACGGTGTGAGGCACCGTTTCCTCACACGGTGTGAGGAAACGGCGTGAGGCCAACGCAGTAAAAATATTCTGCGGAAATTCAAGGTGCTGGAGCCGCCCCGTAGGGGCCGTGGTAGGCATATTACATATTTGGCAGAGGTCACACGCTGTCCCGTAATGCAGGACGGAGCGTACAAGTCAGACCAAGGGAACGGCGGCGTACAGGATCCTACGTGCCAGACACTCAAAGTTGCCGTGCTCTTGGTGCATCATGAATCTGCTGTAGGACAGCACAGCAAAGATGTCCGCAGACTACAACTAGGACTTATGGGCAATCAGGTGGCATGTGTCGAAGGTTGAGAACACCGTTACAAAGCGCAAACAAGCACACCGACTGCAGGAGCTCAATAATGGGTTGTAAATCATGATCCCGAAGTTGGCCTGTGCTACTGTTAAGAAAGCCAGCAGTAAAAAAAGGTGGAAACTATCGTATTCGCCGAGGTGATCCGGAGGATCCACGGGGTGACGGGAAAGACAGTCTGCGGTCCTGTGCAAGCGACCAGATTTGTAGACAGCTTCGTACGTGTACTCGTGTACCGGCGCCGTCCGATGGAATCCTTTAGTGCATGCAGTCAGCTCAAGGCGTAGTTAAAGAAAGAAGAAAACGTGGCGCAAACTAGACGTGTACAAAGAAGACAAGGTAAGACAGATACGCCTCTTTCTTTAAGTACGTACAAAATAGCTCAGCAACAAGTTTTGTCAAGACATAGTAGTCTGCTACAACAGTGAATGGTCATTCATAGAGAGAAGTTTGTGGACAACCCAAGCTGTTGCGACACTCTCTCTGAGCGAGTAAATAATAGCGTTCAGATGAAGAAAGAAGCCGGGTACTGTATGCAATGACACATTTTCAACCAGTTGGGTGTTGTGCAAGCATAGCGGCTGTACCATGGCCGTTGGCGTCTGCGCAAGCTTCCATGTCGCATGCACGTTCAAATAAGGCAAAAGTGGTGTTGACAGAAGCGAAATTACGCAGCGAAAGTAGCGAAAGCTCTAGCTTGAAGGGGACCGCAAGTAAGATGAACGTGCTTCGTAAGGAGAGATGTAGGATTACTAGCAACATTAGCGAAGTCTCATACAGCTAGACGGAAATATGGGCACAGACCAGCAAAGGTGCCCACATCCTTGGTCGTGCGTGCACTGGGAAGCTCACAACAGCGCCGCCGTTTGATTGCGATGAAGCTGCACTCCCCTCGCGTCGACTAGGTGATCCAAGAGAGTTATTGTCGTACCGGCAACGTGGGAGTTGGTGGGGTTCAGATGTAGGCCCGCACTTCGAAAGGCAACCAGGATGTGGTTAAGATTGTCGAAATCGTTCCCAAAAGAAGGAAAAGCCAATGACTGCATTTGTGTAAAAACGACAAGTCATCCACTTGAATCCCCAGGGTAAAGATTTCATCGTCCGTTCGAACGTTTCCGGCGCGCGGCACAGTCAAAAAGGCATTCCTTTAAGCTGGCAGAGGTCGGGAAGTGCTATAAAAAGCCGTTTTTTTGTCCTTTTTGCCGACAAAAATTTCAGAATAATTTGAGGTGAGGTAGATTGGCAAAACGTATTTGGCTCCATGCAGTTGATCCAGTGCGTCATGGATAGGATGACTGGGGCAGGCCTCTCTGTTATTGAGGGCATTAATGCGTCTATTTATTTACGTAGAAGCGCCATGACCTCTCGTTCCTTTTCGCAAGTACCACAAGGGTGGCCCGTGGAGTGGAGGGTGATTTAAAAACGTCTTTGCTAGCATTTTGCTGACCTACTTTTCGATCACCTCCTTTGTAGTATTGGACACCCCGTATTGTCTGCTTTCCATAAGACAGGCGTCAAAACGATGCGCTACATCGAGTGTTTTACCAAGTCGCCAATTCTAGAGGTCAAAATTGTCTGACAATGGCGCCATGAGGGCGCGAAGTTAGCTCAAACGAATCAGAGGCAAGTCTTAGGCTAGCATTGCCGTAATGTGCTCTGGTGCTGTCGTAGAAAGTGGTGCTATAGAAACAGTTTGCCAAGGAGAATCAACGGTCACCTTTGACAGCTCGTTGTAAGGAATAGGAGACGTCAACCAGAAATAGATCCCGCTTGGTATAAACCGCGGGGTGCAAGCCGAATTTCAAAATAGACAGGAACGTTTCGTTTAGGTAAATCCTCACGATAGTGTGAGGAAGTACAAGTAAATCGGAGTTGGTAATGTAGAGGCTACGAATTAGACGACGCCTTCTCCATAACGTAATACAGGCTATTAAACACTGAGACTCGCAGTCACTACACCTTTGAAGGTGATCACGAGAACATCGAATGGCGGAAGTTTGAAGCCACATAGCGGACGATTTGAGAAGTTTGGAGGTAAAGCTAGCGGTGCATTCTTACCCTCGTAGTATTTTGCATGGTACAATCATGATGCAACTCGTAGCGGGGCGTTGATGCTTGTTTTTTTTAGATTCGAGCGGTAACCTCACATTTAGTGCTACTGCACGGGGCGGGTGCAGGCAAAAACCGGAAATAATCTATAGAGTGCAAATGTTTGACCAACAGGTCGTCATTTCACGTCAAATATGGCAGGTAAGATGAACGTCACCGGTATAACAGTCAGTAAGGGTAGAGTGTTTTTGACTGTAGGGTTTAACGCGCCGACGCAACGCAGGCGATGAGGCGCGCCGTATTGGAGGGCTCCGGATTAATTTTGACCAACTGGGGATCATTAACATGCGCCGAAATCTCGTACACACGGGCGTTTTTGCTTTTCGCCTCCATCAGAAAAGCGGCCGCCGCGGCCGGGAATGGAACCCGCGACCTCTCCGAGCGAACTAACTGAGAGGACCGATGGGGAACGGCGTGGCAAGATGGACGCCGATTTTTATCCCACCATGCGATTGCCGATGATGACGGTTGGTTCATTGTTGGTGATCATATAGGTGACATATCACGTAAGCGGGAATAGCCGTTGTAACTGTCAAGAGAATTATCACCTGCGCGTAAGCAGTGTGAGAAGCGCAAATTAAAAGCATAGTGAAGTCACTCTGAGAGTAATTTTACTATTTGTTATTATAGATGACGAAAAATAAATAAATTACCCGAACAATTTCAGATTAAAAAAATAAAGGAACTACTGTACGTCCGGTATAAAAATTATGGAGCCAACGACATGTGCCAATGTCAGTCTGGGGAAATAAGCCGGAGGTCACATTTCTACTGGCACGTTACTCTTCGAGTTCTTCTCCCTGGACAGGGAAATCTGTAAGCCACATTTCGCTTGGTCTTCGTATCAATGCTATAATCCCTTTTATAATGGGGTATGCCTGGTATATGCTTAAACACTGATGTTCATTTCTTGTTCCCAAGGCATTGTTACAAAATAATGGTAAATTTGTCGTCGACCCATAATGACACAAGCTACAGGAATGTTCTCACATTCCAGCTTTCGCCAAGTAAGTGCTTTTATGTTCCTGAGAATTTACAAACCTTTTTCCGTTAGGATTCTTGTAACCGTGTTACCAACATCGTTGATATATTTTCTTTAGGTAATTTTTAGCCGACAGCAGAATCTAAACGGTTAACGACCACCTTTGGACAATTTATAAACTCGCGTGCACTGTTATTTCGCCTTAGAGGGAGGCATGTATGGCTCACTTTGCATATCGTCGTGAGAATGCGTTTACCTTCATATCGCAGCGTTGCAGTCCTTGTAATAGCCCATTCCCGTCGGGATGGGTGGGAGTTACATAATTTTTTGTGAATGCAAGAACGTTAACCTAGGTTTCGCAGGACGCAATGGTTGTAATTTAAAAAAAATATGGGCGTCTTTTTGTGAGTGTTAGCAGCAGACCCTTTAAAGAGAAAGATTTCTATGTCTCACTTGCGGTGGTATCCGAAACAACCCACTGCAGGAAAACCATCTTTGCACAACAGGTTTCCACAAAGGCCACTCGATGATTATGATTGGCGATAATGAAACGAGAAGCTTTCTCTGATTCTGAAGCAAATTTCACAATCCAGTCAGCCAGCAGAGGAAATCCAAGTTTACACGATGGGATTCTGCGGAGGGCTCATTGTGATGAAGAAGAAGATGATGTTGATGCTTATGATGATTATGAAACGCGAGACGTTTTTCTATACAAAAGAAAATTCGCCAATCCCGTCAGCCGCAGTCCAAATTAATAAAAAGACTGAGGTAAACAAATCAGTACATTAAAATGATCGAAGCACGTTCTAATGAATAGAAAATGATAACATCACATTAGCTTAGCCTAGAGTTGTCGGAGATTTACACATTGTAGATGTACACCGTATAGGCACACACGTAGATTGCAGACTTTGCATTTCTATTAGAAGCAGCTCCGCGTTTCAACCATGTTTCTTCCATAGAGGGGCATTTTTATACAAGTGTTTTTTTTTGTTTTCGCAGTCATTTTGTGGTTTAAATTTCATGAACAGTCTTCGGATATTCAAGCGACTGGGGTCACCTGTGCGTATTCCAGAAGGGTACAATTATAAAAGCAGGCCTTAGCACGCGTATAGGTATGTTTCATATCCTGATGCAGATATTGGTACCGCCACCATACTTTTCATGCACGCAAAGCTCCCTAAAATAGTACTCAGAATAAAAATACTTAAAGATTTGAGTTTTGGGACATAAAGTCGACGCATTCGTTGTGATGTGTATAATTTACATAGATATGGCCCCCCCGTTTTGTGACGTATATGTTGCAGTTTTAATTAACTCTTTTATTTTAAGCAGCTTTTTCGGCGGTTATTGGTTACTCTGCAGCTAAACAGCTTTCTCTAGTAAGAATGCTGGTGTAAAAGGCAAACCCTGGTGGTGAAAGAACGGGGTAATTTCTATCTTTTGTTCACGAATAGCATTTTCATATCAGTTACAACCAAACGCCACCATGAAAAATATGTTTTATTTTGAAAAAAGATGGTTTGAAGCAGCGTGGTATTTAGGTGTGGAATTACACTATTGAAGGTATAACGATCATTCAAAATAGTTGCACTAGTAACCAATTGTTTCGAAATAATAGCAAAAATTAAAACCAAAACCATGAAAAGTGGCCTTCGAAATGGTTTTGAGTCTACATGATAACTTCGGTAATTTCAATGTATTGTCATCAAGAGGCACAAACATGATCTGAATGCGTTTTAACACTATGGTAAAACGTCTTGTCACATCCGCCCTAACTAACTTGTGGATTCACCCTAGCTGAATGCGACTGGTCATATTCACCCTTACAATGGATTAGAGTACGACTACAAAAACCTCTTTTGTGGCATGGAAGTTTGTTTAAAACGTTAAGCCTTCTGAGGGAACATACAAAGTCGCATTTACCAGCCCATTTTTGTAAGAAAATATCGGGTTTAAAAAATGAATTGTAATTCAACTGAAACATTCGAGGTATATATTTCAGTGAGTAGCCGCTTCAGTTGCGGTTGCAGCCTCACCAGTTCACCGCAGTAAGGTACCGGGGTTAATCCTAGTTCACTCCAAGTTCATTGGAACTTTATACTGACACAGAAGGAAAGGCGGTTATAACCAGTGACTTCGGAAGCGTGCACTGCTCAGGGTCCGATGAGCTAAGCACGTTATTGGTCTTAACACAGAAACGGGAGCTTTAGATAGCGCATCGCGGTCATAAGGGGCAAAATGGGGAGGAAGATTATAATTGGCCGTTCAGCCATTCACTATAGAGACAGGGCGGCCGCTGTATCGCACCACCGTCACTTTAGCAAACACCGCCACCTGTGGCGAACCTCTGGTCAGTGGAATGCCGGTAGCGGTCAGCGCGGCGTACTTGTGCCAGGCTTTCTGCGTTCTGCTGCGGAGCACCATGCAAATCCTGGATAAACACAAGGACTTTTTCAGATTTTTAAATCTTTAGAGCGAAGGTGGTATTTACGATGCATTCATTTGTATGATTTACTGCTCATACTTACTAATTGCAAATCGCAAACGATGCTCAATGCGCCAAGCTGCAAGTCGAGCTGGAAGTGCAAGTCCATTCCTTCGTGCAAATATTTTATGCTGTGTTGTTGCCTGCGTGAATTTTGGCGTATCCAGGAATACATTGCACCTAAATGCTGCTGCAAAGCTACCTTGGCCAGCCGATACCAGTATTCTGCAGGCGGTAGTGGCCTTTTGCTGTGGATGAAAAAAAGCCGTCGGGCACGAACGAGAGACAAATTTGGATGGTACTTTCTAAGATTCACCCCCACAAAAAAAAACTGAGGGGAGACGCTAATTAACATCATTACTTTCGGTAGAAACGTGGTTAATTTTACTCAAACGCTTTCAAAACTGCCATCTGGAATGGTTTCCAGAATAAATACCGCACGGCAGTAGAAAGCTATTGCTTTACAAGAAAAATCTTTGCTTTATGCCTGTAACAAGACTTTGTTGCTGGCTAGTTGGTTATGGTTTTTCAAATGTTTGGATGGACCGCGATAGACACAAGGGTGCCAAAAACCTGTTTTCATATTCATGACTGAAGGATGCGGTCCCGTGTTGCCATAAGCTGAACCTACGCTTGAATAAACAGAAACTGCTTCGATTGCGCTGCACTGAAACCACTGTCAGAAGTTGTGAGACCGAACAAGCGCCTCGGCATAAAAAAATTGCAGTAATTTTGAGACTTGCCTATCAATGCTTAAAACTTCGTATAGTGTTTTTTCCGCTTCACAAGCACTGCGCTTTTTCTGAGGCAATAAACGCCTACATCATGAGACTCAATCACGTGGCTGCGCAGTATTTGAATACAGGCTAAATTCATTAGTGTGCTCATAATTCTTAATTTTTGTTTTTAGGCTGACACGCAGAAAAGCGCGCTATTACGTATAACTGTGATTTATTAAACTGTCATCAATATAATTCTTTCTTAATGCAGTTTTTGCAATGGAGGGTGCTTGCCAGATATGGCTGTAACTGTCCAAATTGTCTGGATTTTGTTGGGTTTGGTTATATTTTTGTTTTTCCTTGAAATGATTTCTATTTACTTTTCCAACGAGAAACGGATTGAGCAGGCATTCGCGGGCTCGCATTGAGATCCTCGCCGAACAATTTCTTCGCACTAAAAGACATAGGTTGACGTTAGCATTACGCCATATTTTTTAACCCTTTACCCGTCTATCAGCGCCAGCGGTTACTTCAATCAAGTGATAAAATGGGTAGGGAAGAGACGGAGGGCTTGTAGGTTTGGCTGTTTGGTGGTTGGATTATTTTCTCTCGATAAAATAAGCACTACAAATGCGGTAGTTCCACTTCAGTTCTCAGGAGTTCATGCTATCACTCATGGAAACAATGCACAGAGCTAACACTTACAGAAATAAATTGTAAACTGCCGCAAGGTTTCCACGGCCACGGAGTAATCTAATTCGCACGTGAGTGTCTTTCTCTTCAAAGCGCACGTATCCAGGTATCCCACCATTCAGGCCGGTGTGGAAACGAAAGTCATTGAGAAGAGTGCAGATATTTTAAGCAGGTAGAAATGAATATAATACTAATATTTTATTCGTAATCAAATCGCGTTGAGCCAGGCGTGCAGCGTCCCCAAAACTCCCAGGCCCATACCAAACCTCAGAAGCGTTCGGCGAGTTTACATAGCCGTTAGTGCATCAAAGAACCCACCACATCTGCCTTGACTTGGTTTCACCCCACATATGTGCTCGAAACAACACCGAACAATAAAAACACCGATGCCAACACACAAATTAAAGCCGTTCCACTCAATGTGGAAGCTGTCGGAAGTGCAGAGCAGTGATTCGCAATAATGGGCTGTGGCGCCGTCATCCGCTAACTCTTACACTCATAAAGGTATTCGCCGCCCTCTCACGTTCCTCTCCTGATGATTTTAACGCAGTCTTGATGAGTCCAACGCATTTCAACAGTCGCGCCTTCGCAGTGACCGCGTGTCTCCTGCCTTAAACTGCGACAGCGGGAGTTCTGTTGTCTTTGTGATGTTTCTCCTGCCCCCCGCGTGCCGGCGTTGCACTGCCAGTTTTTTCGCTTATCGTACAAACCAACAAAAATAGCATTCCTAATAAATGAACGCTGGCTCTGCCGGGCAGTGAAAAATATTTTGCTTCAAATGGACCTACAGTTTTGTTTGCTCTAAACAACGCGGTGATGTGGGACACGCGCCTCCTGCATTTCAGGAGTTTCGAGCGCTTATGACTATACAAACCGCTCGGCTTTCGAAGCCTCTGGGTTAGGCCGCGGCGACAGCCGCTACGACGGAAAGTCGTGTGGCTCTACTTGGGTACACCGAGCCAGCTACGACGACAAGGCGAGCCCCTAAAGAATTCTTCACTTTGAAAAAGCAACGGAAGGCTGACAAGTCCAATGCGCCGGGCCATTCTAGTAACCAGGGGAGCACCAAGTGGTGGCGGCGTCCGTTCAGCTCGCCGGTCCGTATGATCCAAAGCCAATCTGGCAACGAGGCCAGTGCACCGAGGGAAATTGGCTAAATATAGGGAAATTGTTACGGAATCAGGCAAAGACGGATCAAAAGGGTAGGCTTTGACGAGATTGTCGCTTCCACTTGCCAACTCGGGAGGTAAACTGTCTGTAAGTTGACCACCTGTTTTTGCCAGGAAGTGCAGGTTCCACCGCTGTTGATTCGGCGAGGGAGTGCTTGAAGCTACCCTCGAGCCGAAAACGGAAGAAGACATCATCTAGTCCGTGGCAGAAAGGGCGGAGAGCACTATCACGGGATAACGAACGGAGAACGCTGCCTCATTCTGCTTCCCGCACTTTCAGTATTGGCACTACCTTAACAAAGGTTGATGCGCAGTAGACTATAGGGGTGAATGCAGTATGTGACGGGCCGCGTTGCGCCGAACTGTAAGTTTCAAGTTCTAAGGGCGTCACCCGTCGCCTGCAGGTACTCATACAGGAAGTGTGACCATGCTTGGGATGTCGGAAGGCTCAAATTGAAGTTGAGTAAATATAGAGTAAAGGTAACAAATTAGGTTTAACTTCATGCTAAGAGGTAGTACGTCGTTCAGCCCTAATATTTGCAAACTCCATCCGTAACAATCCCTGTATATGAAGGAGTGCTGACACGAAATTTGGATGTTACGTTTTTTTCGCTGCTATTGCTTCCTACGAGCTCCACTAATCATAGAATGTCACATAATACGGGCGATCGCAGCATAGACAATAATTTACGGCGTCGTTTATTCGTGTCAATTTCGGTTTCGACAGAACGAACGCCGAGCGGCGGCTTGACAGGAGAGCGCCTATTACGTCCCCATTCTTGTCGAACCGATGCTGATCTGGACGTGCGGACGAGTGAACGCACGCGCGCGCTCAGACTAGTCGAGGTACCGTATTTATTCGCGTAATGATCGCCATTTTTTCCCAATAAGTTTTATGCAAATTCAGCGGTGCGTTGATTACGCGGGGTAGATTTTTCGCGAAAAACTTTTAAACACAGAAAAGGCAAGCAAGTTGAGGGTCAAAATTATTACGGTAGGTGTTATGAACACAATAAAAATAATAAATAAAAACATAATAAACTTCCGCACACCGCCACCAGCTGCTTTGCAAAGTGACGCAAAATGCAGTGTTTTCATTATTTACAGAACGCGGCGGAACGAGTTTGCTGTTAATTGACAAACGGGCGACCTATAAGTGGCTGGCGCTGTCCCAGTGGGGGACATAAAAATAAACATATGAGCCGGCGCAACAAGCTGAGCGAATTTTTTTCTTTGTCTTCTGAGTACATTATGTGCATGTAGTGACGGCACGTTTGCGGCAATAACGTAGCCATGTCCGCTTTGAAAGGGAAGAAAACAGAGGTAAGCACGACCATCATCAGCTAGACTTGGCACAGTTACCACATACTTCTGCGGCAAGTTAAGGATACAAAATAGAATTTTGACGACAAACTTCAGGGGTGCGATCATTACGCGAGTGCGATCATTATACACGGTATTCGCCATCCCCATGCGGCCCGGCAGCATGCTGTCAGTCCCAAAACCGTGACATAATAAACAAGGTGTACCAGCGCGCGCCAACCGCAGCCAGCGCATTGGATACGTCACAAAAGCATCGACGTCAGCAGTTTGGGCAAGCAGCAAATGATCTCATGATTGCCCGCTCTCAGCTTTCTCGTGCGGGCAACGACTAAAATGGATTTAGCATATGTTGTACTCAACGGTCCTGTTAATGCTTGCTGGAAGATATATTTATATACAAAGGAAGCCTTTTACATAGTTATCTTAGCTTTGAAATTTTGTGTCACCACACCATTAGGCATACTCTTAGGAAGTTACATCATAATATCTGAAATCAAACGTTTGACCTAATTTTTGGCGTTCAGGGAAATCATCAGTTGCTGTTGTTATACTAGCAAAGGAACGCACACAAGTGAGTTTGCAACCATGTAAGAACGAAATGTTTGCTGCTCTAGCTTGTGTTATCGTAGTAATTTTTGAATTAGTTTAAACGAAAGCAGTACAAGGGTGAACGTCAAGAAATGTGTGCGTGTACTTTCAATCCTATCGCGTAAAATGAAGCCCAACGGGGTGCTGGCTACACATAGTATACCAGCAATGAGGTATTTGCTATATACAGATGCATGTGTGAGACTTTTGGAAGATTGTTCGGGGCTGGCTCAGACGCACCTTGCCCGTATTTCACGTTCAGAAATTGAAACGGAACTTGTTTTTGGTGCAGATGACATAGTTCATAAACACAAGCTGATTTACGAAGGATGCAACGCCACATGCTGGGTTTTCCAGGATATCAGCGATAACATAACCGAGGAATGCAAGTATTATATTATAAAAACTATTTTCTCAATACTGCTACACGTAGGAGTTCCTCAACTATTCAAAGGGTATTCTATGAGTGAGCGACTCAGTGGGTTAGTGAGTGAGCGAGCGAGCGAGCGAGCGAGTGAGTGAGTGAGTGAGTGAGTGAGTGAGTGAGTGAGTGAGTGAGTGAGTGAGTGAGTGAGTGAGTGAGTGAGTGAGTGAGTGAGTGAGTGAGTGAGTGAGTGAGTGAGTGAGTGAGTGAGCGAGCGAGCGCCTCAGTCAGTCTGTCAGTCAGTCAGTGCGTGAATAAACTTCATTGCTACGAGCTTTAGACGCTTGTGGTTGCGCACCCGCCAGGTGAGGGGCCTTTTCTAGCCTAGGAAGCTCTATTCCACTTTGGCTGGTGAGGCCAGATCTGCCAGGCTACGTTTTGTCTTAAGATAGGATAATATTTGGTATTTATCAGCATTGTTCCGCAGTTTCGTAATGCTACCGTATGCGACGAAAAGTTTGATTTTGCCTTGATTGGCCAACATTTATAATAGGCCGGCAGGAATTATTGGGGATACGTGACGTTGCGTCGAGATTTGAATTGGTGAAACAACCGTAAGCTTTTTAAAGCAGTTGTCTTTGGCGCTAATGGATCGACCAGAACTGGAATGCTTATACGTTTATATTCAGTCTTATATTTGAGGTCGCCTGAAAGTTGCCAAGTAACCCCCAAAAATATATTTGTGCCGGGCACTGTTTACTAGCTGATATATTCGATGGCGTTAGCCGAAAAAGATTTGCAAGGAATATACTTGGGCAGCTAAGTATTTTATATTCCCGCAGAGGCCGTACGTTCGGTTTCCATTCAGCAGCAGTATTTATTATTTTTAAACCACTTTTTTCCTTTGTGCGTTTATTATCCTCGCCCTTTCCCTCTCTCCCGACAGTACAATAGGTTTGCCCCCCAATGCTGCCGACCCGCATTCCGGACGGCGGCCTTTTTGATCAATGAGCTATTTATAGCCTTCACATTATTAAGCAACAAAACGCTGGCAATATCTGCACCCTGAAAGAGAGCTTGCTATTAAGCAATTGTCAGTTTTGTGTCCCTCTAGACGCCACCTAACGATTGCACCATGGTGATTGTCTTTTTAAGTGTTTAATCGCGTGGTTGAGGAGGTGCACTTCTTCCCGCAGTTTGCATGGTTTCCCATTTTGTGGCCGTTTGCGAGAAACTCCTGTTTTGATAAAAGTTACCTTATGACTGCAAACCTTACCTATCGAGGTGTAATACAGAATGCACCACCGATCTTCAACGACCGTGTCCCTTTGTAGCCGTTCATAACGGAAGACAATCTAAATGCTCCAAGAGGCGCCTCGACCTTGAGCTCGAGGTCTCTGTCAGGGACCTTTCCAAACTTGCTGTAGGAGCTAGTTTCGTAAAATACGCATGTCTCTTTTGTTATCAGCGCGATAGCCTTGCATGGTCACCGTTTTTGGCGTGACCACATGCTACCAAGAATCTTCAGTGCCAACCTAACCAACAACAATTTCCATCCCATGGGCTGCGACCCACCATGTGGACACAAACGTGAATGGGCATTAGCCGCAGACGTGATTATGCGCTCTCCTGATATCTCGATTGGCTGCGACACACATGCGCCTGGGAAAGTTCATAACCGGCAGCCTACAGTCCCTGTGACCTTGTTCAGCTCGACGTCAGGTAACTCCATGTCAAGCTGATGCTATGACTCGCTAGGGATACATTGGGGTGTATCTGCAAGTGAAATTTGAAAGTCCAGTCATGAAGGTGGTGTAGATCGATGAATTTACATTCAGCTCTTGTTTTAACATACTGACCCAAACTCACCTACTCTAGGAGTTGGGACTACAATGACAAGTTGACAGCTACTGTCAGCAGTTTATGGCGAATTCACAGAGTTTTATAGGAATAGGACTGACGTGTACCCGCCACTGACACATATTAGAACCATATTGGAACCAGGTGCTGAGAGCTCCTATTTCTTTAGTTGTTTGAGGCCTATGCAGTGGCGTTTGGAACCAGCCTTTTTGAGTGGCTACCTGGAGCAAGCCGGCAAAACAACGTGGGATTGGTTTCCAGCTTCAACGCAGCTGCGCCGCCTTCCCCTAATTCACAAGTGGTACAACAGCCATTTCGTGCTACGGTGGAGGCACACGAGGCCAGATTCACGGAATGCTCACCTGATGGGATATACGTCAGTACCACATAATCGAAACCACCTACACGTGCGTGGTTGCAAGACGATGCAGCAGATATGGACCGCTTGACTGATGGCATCGGATGTGTCGAGAGTGGCAGACATCATCAGACGAGTGGCTACTTGAGTGCTTGATGCATGACGGCAATCTGGGTTCCGGTGCCCACATGGGAACCAGGCGATTACAGCTCCTATTTCTTCAGTTGTTTCAGGCCCATGGAGTGGCGTCTGGCACCGGTATTTTTGAGCGGCTACCTGGAGCAAGCCGGCAGTACAACATGAGATTCGACTCCAGCTTATACGTAGCTGCGCCGCCTTCCCCGAATTCACAAGTTGTACAACAGCCATTTGGTGCTGCGGTGGAGGCACATGAGGCCAGCTTCACAGAATGCCCGCCTGATGGGATTGACTCCTGTATGGCATGTTCAAAACCACCTACACGTGTTGCAAGGCAATGCAGCAGATACGGACCGCTTTACTGATGGCATCGCATCTGTCAGCACTGGCAGACATCATCAGACGAGTTGCTACTTGAGCCATTGCTGCGTGACGGCCATTTCGGTTCCAGCGCAGACATGGGTATAAGGCGATTACAGCTCTATTTCTTCAGTTTGGTGTTTTCTATCGTTACAAACAAACTAGGGTAATCCCAAATTCGGTACCGGAGCCCACTGGACCACTTGAGAGATTTGTTGCTTTTTTGAGTGTTTGAGTTATCTTCTGTGCTGAGCGTATTGAAATCACGCTTATTACTGGCCGGAAATGTTCAGGAAACCCCGGCCCACTATGAAAGGAATCGGAGCAGGAACTCATCGAAACGCTTCGCGGCTTGCCGAAGATGTTAGAAAGTGGTGAAACGTTATTAAAGAATTTGGATGCGCTAAAAACGCAGAGTGATATGCTAATCAAGAAAATTGCAGAGCTTGAAACAAAAATTGATAAACTTGTAGGATGACCCCCTTCACCGTCCCATGTTGAAAGTGAATAAATACATGCGCAAAGTAACCAACTTGCAGATGCGTTGCGAGATGTTTTCAGTACAGGAGATGCAATTGAAAATCGCTCTCGGAGGAATAACCTTCTGTTTATTGGTGTGGAAGGAGAGGAAAATGAGAAGGCAAGGAATGAATCAGAGGCCAGGGTTATTTCTCTTTGCGCTGAAAAATTTCAGGTTACAGTGAACCCGACATCAATATAAAAGGCACACAGAATGGGCAAGCCTAAAGATGAGAAGCCCGGACCAATAATTGTGAAGTCCGCTCATTTTAAGGAGAATCAACGAGTGATTTCAGCTGCGTCAGTATGAAAGGTACTAAAATTTTAATATGTGGAGTGTATTCTAGAAACATCCCATAAAAAAGAGAAAAGCTCATCGCTTTTGAACGGGAAGGAGGTGCCAAAATTAAACTTAGGTACAATGAGCTCACGCTGGATGGAAAGACCTACTCGTACGATAGGACCAGTTCCTCCGTTCGTGAAAGCGCTCAATAGCAGCCAACGCACACGACGTCTCACCGAAATAATGCTTCTTTCGATAACCTGTCTTTTATTCTTGTGACTGCCGCAGCTTGAAAAACAAAACCAGTAAATTTCAAATCCTGGTAAGCTTCAGGCAAGCGGACATTATGATTAGAACACAATCCTGGCTAGATGGTGAAGTTTATGAAGTGCTTCATTCGTGGTATACCAGCTACCGGGAAGATCGCAATACGCGAGGTGGTGGTTGTTTACTTTAGTACGCGATACTGTTCAGAGTATTCCGGTCGGTGGTGATGACTCTTCTTCCGAATCTGTGTGGTGTGGAGTAATATTTCCGGACGGATAGAATATTGTCGTCGGTTTTTTTTATAAACCCCCTGGTTGTGTCAGCACAGCCCTTCTTAGTTTATCCTGACCACTTTCTGCCCTTTCGTCCTATATTGTTCTTGGTGGTGATTTAATGTCTAACGTTACCTGAAATGATAAACTTTCGGTTGAAAATAGTCGGAGCGCATTTAACACTGCATGTTATCAAATTATTTGCGCATATGGGCTTTTCCAGGCAGTACATTTTCCTATTAGGATTAGAGCTTCGGAAGTAGTGTGCTGCATCTGGTATTCAGCAACCAAAGGGATTTTGTTCAGTCGGTTATACCACTACCGGGAATTAGCGATAATGAAGTTGAAACTGGCATAATAATGTGCAAGCGGGTCAAAAATATTAGTCCATGTCCACGAAAACTTTATTTAAATGTCAAGGGCAATTACGATTCCTTGAGTGCAGAATAATGAACTCATACTTCTAGCCAACTTTTGCGCAGGATGAAGAAAGAAAAGACGAAACACACGGGATACTTGGCTTATACAAAAGGGAACAGGAAAACACGCATATATGTACGTGTTTTGAAAAAACAAAAAAAAACAAGAACATGATTCCGCAGAAATGAAAGGGCGCAATGTTTACACCCACTCGTATATCATTTCCATTGATGCACAAACAGCGCCTGATCACATTACAGGACATGATCTTCACCGACACGTGTGCACACAGTCGCCGTCTTTTCTTTCACACAGTTTCGTCTTTTCTTCGTCCTATGCTAAAGTTCACTATGAGTTCATTAGTCAGCAGCAACCAACTCGCTCAACTCTCCACTTTATTTGTCCTTGAGTGCAGAATTGAGTTTTTTTTTCGTCCTTTGAGGACTACAGCCAATACCTGGACATAGAGAGCTTATGACAATATCTAATGATAAAATAATTTCATTAACAAATAAGTTTGTCCCATCAAAAAGGCAGAAACAGCGCGTCGATAAACCTTGCATCACAGAAGAGGTATTTCTACGCATACCCAGTACAGTTTCTTGTCGGATTTCGACACCTATGATCCTTGCGGTATGACAAGTCAAATTTCCTCCCCTAAACTGTGTTTTTACTTTACCAATTAAAGTGATGGTATTCCGAGTCACCTACGAGATCTATAAGTGCTACGTTAACGCCTGTAATTACGCTAACATCTACAATTCAGGACTATTGTGTTTTACAATTGAAACATTCTAATTTTACCTAGAAGTGGGCCAACAAACTTTAAAATTTTTCTGCTTCAATGCTACACTTCGCGGTTAGCCAGTGGTCATTGTTAAAACTTTATGTATTATCATCATCGCTGCACCGATGAGGTCATCATCATCGGTGCTGCTTGTCATCTCGCGCTCGAGCTGCTTCGTCCTCATCTCATCGCGATGTTGTAAATAGAACACCACCGCATCACCGGGACGTCTAAGCCCTTGGTCTCTCCCCTTATTTTTATTTGGTGCCGATAAACCCGGGAAAAAGGCCCAGTGCGATTTGGATTCATCCGAACTTTGGCCTACGAGAAGGAGGACCCCTCGAAGCCGACGACGGACCATTTGATGGACATATCGACGATGGTGCTACCGAATGCCGACCGACGTGATGACCAGATGACACGACGATGCAACCTCACCTCCGACGAGACTGCCCGATGGGTACAGAAACCAATTTTGTGAAAGGTGAGGTGCACGCTAGAGCTCATTGCATTACCAGAACAGAGCATTCCTGTGTGTATGATGCGTCTTGACGAACTGAAAACAAAAAGGGAAGAGGTGCGGTTCACTGCTCGAGAACTGCGCCGAGACGCAGAAGTGGCACTACGGTTGATCACAAATACCGACGATGTTTACGATGGATTGAAGAGTTTCATGCGCCAGTTGAGAAAAACCGAAAATGCCTTAGGATCTCTAAACTACCAAATTGAACCATTCATCGACACTGACTCCCTGGATGATGAATATGCCACCAACTTTGACTATGAAGATGAAATTAGTTTTATCATGAGCCGCTTATACTATCAACTGAAAACCAAGAAATCCGACACCACAGAACAGTGCGAAATAATTGAGAAAGTGCATTCATCGGCCAACTTCGCGGAGTTTTTTACATTGACTGAACGGTGTTATGGCCAACATGATTTGAAAAACCCTGATGAAAAAAAAAAGCTTTGACGACAGGAACTACGCATCTGTCAAATGTCCCGACCCAAGCAGACAGTGAGACGATGACCTGCTCTTTGACAGAAAGGGACGTTCAGACCAAAAATAGCAGGTTTGTTTTGTTCCCTTCAAGAGTTCTCGGAAAAGAACCCGATTGAGACAGGCTCTCCACCTACTGGCGTAACAGTGGAACACTCGTCGTATTCCTTATGTGTGCCGACTAAACCCATGGACACTTTTCCACGGAAAAAGAAACGACAAGATAAAAGAGAAATATTTGTCATAAGCAGGAAAGCGATGCCCGAAACTGAAGATAGAGATACTGACATTTTCCAGAGACATCCTAAGATTGCCCCTACGCGAACACGCCGCATTCTGGAGACAACAGTAGACGGCAGACATGATCCTAAGAAAAAAAGGCATCTGGCAGCAGTCGAACTGCGACACTACAGACTGCGAAAGGACCGGCAGCATTCCAGACACTGTTTTCAAGGCGCAGTGAAAAAACCCGAAGAGCTTACATCAGGGTACAAGACCGTTCAAGACAGGCTTCGTATTTCATCCGGGCTGCGTCACCTCCGCCGACATTCTGGGCGTGTCTTCAAAAGACGTCCGCTGTGACAGTTTCACCCTCTGAGTGCCCTATCGGATCTGACCAGACCGAACTTGTAGAATCTCGCGTACGCGGACTGATCCCGGGTTCTTTGTGGCCGGGGAAGATGTTAAAACTTTATGTATTATCATCATCGCTGCACCGATAAGGTCATCACCATCGGTGCTGCTTGTCATCTCGCGGGAGCAGCTCACGCTCGAGCTGCTTCGTCCTCATCTCATCGCGATGTTGTAAATAGAACACCACCGCATCACCGGGACGTCTAAGCCCTTGGTCTCTGCTCTTATTTTTATAGTCATTTTCAAAGTGTGTATATACAATCAACTTGTGAGCCGAGAAAGCCCACTTTCTGTAGGTCTTTTTTGTGGTCATCCCTAGCGTCCAGAGAGCGGTTTCAATTGCTTGAAAACTTGTCGTCCTTAAATGCTAGCTCCTTTGCATTGCAACGGAAAGTAAGAGGCCTAGTGACATCCCTCTGGAAGACTAAAAAGAGGTTTTGACAATACAACCGTAACAAGTCGCCCACAACCTAATTGCCGTCTATGAGAAGTGAAAACAACAACACTAACGTGGTCAGGGCCCGCACGAGTGATTCCTGAACTAATGGAATGGTGCTAAAAAAAGGCGAAGGTATAGAGGTTTAATCTACATTATTACGATGTAGCCGAAAAATTGAAATTAAAAAACGCATGCTCCTCTGTATCTGGGATAATTTCCTGTTTTTCGAAGTTGTACAGACGTTTTAATTAGACAAATAAAATAATCTCGATTTCTCCATTTGAACCGAGGCGAATGTGCGGCACTTCAACGTAATTAAAAGAATTACTGTATCAAGAAAAGGCAGTTTTTCATTTTAACCTAAGCAGAAAGAAATAGACAGTTTGGCCAGTGGGTCCAATTGATTCCTATTCCGCTGTGCAAATATTACATTGACCCGCCGCGGTGGCTCAGTGGCTAAGGCGTTGCGCTACTGAGCACGAGGTCGCGGGTTCGATTCCCGGCCGTGGCGGTGGCTTTTCTGATGGAGGCGAAAAGCAAAAACGCCCGTGTGTAGGAGATTTCGGCGCACGATAAAGATCCCCAGGTGGTCAAAATTAATCCGGAGCCCTCCACTACGGCGCGCCTCATCGCCTGCGTTGCGTCGGTGCGTTAAACCCCACAATCAATCAATCAATCAATCAATCAATCATTCAATCAATCAAATATTACATTGTGAATTTAGAGCATCATTTGCTACCACTTAAAAATTGGCCGCGTATCTGCTTGTTTCGCTGCAAATATCACCGAGAGGCGACATTTACAGCACCGCCCCTAACGCATAAGGGATCGTATCTTTACGTTTTCTGGGCATTTCTTCCCGTCTGTTCTTGTTGTGTTCTGTGGGAAAAGAAAAGGAACGGAAGTGCACTGCGGATATTTTTCAGCTCGGCAGGGAGCTCACTTGCATACAACCCAGTTCATGGGAAGGGGATTAGAGGGAGAGTGAAGAGATAAAGAAGAGGGACAGAGAAGATATAAAGACAGGATAAAGAATAAGAGATGGGGCTGTCAGTCCGGGCACATAGTCACTGCATTCCGGGCTACAGCCGCTGCCTGAAGCCGGTCGCCTCCAGGTAAAGGAGCATATGGGCGCAGACTTTCCGTTGCGTTGCCGCAGGCCCCTTGGGGAAGAGAAGGTCCGCCATGAGGGCGCTGGGAAGGACGTGACGCTGGAGCGCTCGGTAAATATCTGCTCTCACTCGCAGAAGCAGATTGGGTGCTTCAGCGTCTCTGGTTCCGAACTGTGCACACATGTGGGGGAGTCCTCGCACCCGTGTCGGTGCAGGCGCTCCGCCGGACTGCAGCAGTCTATCCTTAAGCGGAACTGCAAGCAGCGGGCGTCCCTGCTGATAGCACGTCGTGACCACTGCCATGGTCGCGGAAAGGCGGAAAACCGCATGATCTGGCGCCGTTCTTTCCAGCGCGCAGCCGAACTAGGGAGCCTACATGCGCCGCGCCTTCGTCGTTTGGCGCGGCGTATGTAGGCTCCCTAAGCCGAACGACGCGGTGGTGCCACCTAGCAATGACCCTCGGAAACACACCACTTTGCTTTCAGGGCTTCTGCCGGGTGGCGGCGCCTAGTGTCAATAGATAAGGTACAGAGTACCATCAGTGAGGCAGGGAAGCGGGCAACGGCGGCAATTTTGTGTTTGCGAGTGTAGCCAGATTGCCGGTTCTGTTCCCTCACAGCCAACTTTTACGAGGTCACTTGCAAACAACACTGTTGAAGAAGCAGCAACGCGGTATCTTCGGGCAGACTTCTGTAGCTGAAATGCTGCGAAGGGCGTTATCTTCGACTCGCGTTCGCAGCGACGTCAGTCACGCGCAGCCGCAGAACAGGGAGGACAAGCTGAGACAGCCACAGTTGACCGACAGAAAACGCATAAACAACAATATGGCGGTGACCATGAACCACCGCAGTGTAAAACAAATTGTCACTTGATGCAAACTCACCTATAATCACGGTGGCAATACGGAAAACTAGGAGAAAAACGTGCCGATATTCTGTAACCTTATCAAGTGACACCAGCGGCGCTCATGTCGGACGCGGTGGGCTTCCCTTTTCTTCATGGATGCACGTTTCTTACCCCTGGAGGGACTAAATTTCATTTGCCATCGCAGCCCAAGAAACAGTAGCGTCTTTAAAATGTACCACACTTGTATGTTTTATTAAAAATCACTGCAAATATCACTTATGCCTTGATGTTGGGCCTAAGATATGCGTATTTCTTGTTTTTCCTCAACACGTTCACAAGTATGAACACAGCCATAAGATCTAGATGTCTGGAAATGGCTCAGCTATATTAAAGTTGTGTTCACCAACTACTTTGGTCAACTGGCTGAATCGAGCGCCAGACAAACCAAAATTTCTGCGTTGAAGTACCCAAGAAAGACTCTCGTCTTTAAAAAATTGCAGGCTGTTTGCTGGGCAACAAAAGCCCGGGGACCATTTACCCGAATACAATAGGTCACGGAATGTGTTCTCAACAACGAATTTAAGCGTTCCGCTCTCTAGGAAATAGGTCCTTTGCCTGAGACGCGCGAAACGCTAGAAACGAAGTGTTCAGATTTATTCATCGCATTATTCGCGTAGTAAGGTCTCCCCCAGTGTACGCAGCGAAGTGTAAAACCTATCTAAAACATGGCTGACGTTGTTGCCTAGGTATCACATTAAAATAAGTCATGCTGCCACAGCAGCAATGGGATCTGTTCAATTTTATTGCAATTATAAAAAGAGCCAAACAGTTGCAGTCACGTAATGTTATGAGATGGTGCGGAACATGCCTTGTGCTCACTGCGGGAGAAGTTACCTAATACAAATGCACATTTAGGACCCTAACAGGAGATTTTATGATGTGGACATAGCTTTAACCTGACCAGTGTTCACGAAAATACAGCGGAAGAAATCTTGCAGATATTGTTTAAAAAAGAGAAATACAAGTGGGTGTATTACGATCTTCCTTGCTGCAACAAAATGAAGACACCGACCTAAATAAACTGCTAATAACTTTGAATACCACAAACAACACACGGCTCCTTGTTCGCTGTTTTTAAAGCTTTTCGCAATTTCTTCCGGTCGATGGCTCGACTTTATTGCAACATGTGTGCTGACTAGACGAGCTTCTGTCAAGCCCTCGACTTCATGGATCTTCTTTGCTGTGTAGTAATTTGCATGTAAGTGTTCTGCCTGTTCAAATCGCATTTAATCGTAAGGGAAGACCTCGCGACCAGTGTGATTAAGGATAAACAAAGCACGACACGCTTGTCGCACGTTACGCATAACGTTTCACTCCCCTGTATGACAATGCTTTGCCCTCATGGCGGAAAAACGTGTTTCCGAGTACTGAATGAGGTCGGACCGTTGTGTCTTTTTTATTGGTCTATACACCGTATTTTTCGCGTGAAGAACTCTGAGTAATTTAGATATCGCTGAGGCACGCTTCGTCGCTTGTTATGTTATTTTGAAATTTAATCGTTGCTTGATAACTCTGCTCTTATCACTGATAAGATGTACCAGTGTCAGTTTTTTGTGTTTGGGCCAATGCTTTCACTGTTCCTTTTTTTTCGTTGGCGTTCGATTGCGCGTAGCCGCCAGATCCTGATTCATGGCCGCTGTAGTAATAGAGAGAGAGAGAACAAGACTTTATTGAGAATATCCGGCGTGCGGGTGCGGATCAGGCCACGCAGGGCTTCTCCGCACCCTATCTAGCTCGTGGCTATGTAGACCTCGAGGGTGGGCCTCGTCGCGACGTCGGCTACTAGGTGAGTCCGCTCCCGCGGGAGGGTCCCCCGTTCGCTCTTGCCGGGCCAGGGCGTCCTCGAGCCGCTGGATGGCGAGCAGCTGCGCCGCAGAGTCGGGCGAGCTGATGTAGTCCACAATGTCTGGCGGTAGTGAGTCCGGCTCGGCACCGTCTTGCTGCACTTCACAGCCCCACATGATGTGGGCTAGAGTTGCTGGTTCACGCGCACAAACACTGCACTGCACTTGCACATAGTATCCGGGGCACACGTGTCGGGCGAGGGCCGGCGTGAGCACCGTGCGGGTCTGTAGTTGTCGGAGAAGGACGCCTTCGCGTCTGCCCAGCCTCGGGTGAGGCGGAGGCAGCGCTCGGCGCCCCTCTCGGTACCACGACAGGATGTCGCCGTACGTGGTCAGCGGTTCCGCTTGGAGGCCGACGTCTCCCGCGGTCGAATAGACGATCGCAACCAAGGCCCGTTGTTGCTGTTTTTTGGTGGCATACCACTTGCACTACTGTGTATGCTTTTTTTCTTACTCAAAGAAAATGACCAGTACCATGCTTCAATACGGCGAAGTCCTTCTAACCGAGCGTCTACGCACAAAATTCCCATCTGCATAGACGTTTGGGTAGCAGAAAATTATCCGGCGACTACCTATGTGCGATATACACGCGAGTCTTTGAATCCGGGACTGGTAAAGCGGTAATGTTTTCTTTTCTGCCAACGTTAAGTTTCCATTACAAACAAGTTTCTGTCTGATTATCGTTATTGCACTGGAGAAGCGCTAATGATTGACGCCCACTACTGAGTCCAACGCACATGCCAGCGGCTGTCGTTGCCCGGTAAATTGGTACATTTAACATAGTCATTTCGTTTGTGCTACGTGGGTGTCAGAAAGTCACTATAATGGTTATGCCGACACATCGGTTGCTTAATGCTTATGAACAAAACGTCGATCTCCTCGTCGTCAAAACATTCACATGAAAAGCATGTTTGCAAGTGTCTTCTGCTTTTCCCGCAAGAGTGTGTATTTACAGTCGAGAAACTTCATGGTGTTGATTTTTTGTATGAGCGTTTGTGTTGGTTTCCGAAAGTGTTTGTACATGGGGAGCAAATTTTGTACGTTTTACGCTATTTGACAATGATCGCCACTTGTAATGTAGACGACACTCTGCCAAAGGCAGCAGCACTTTTAATGACTTCCATGGTCCTAGGTGACGCCCACTTGCCTTCCTACCATGCTTAGTTGTTAGCTGAGTTAATAGCCGTGCTGTGTTCTATCCGTGGATAGCCGTCTTTTGAGGTAGTTATGGGTTTTTCGTGTTTTTCCTAGATTTCTTTGAACATCGTGAGTTAGGCACATCACTTTCGCTGGTCCCGAGATAAGCTTTTTTTATTTTTCCTGGATCGTTACCAGAACGCCGTATATTAGTAAGCCGGTCCTTCAGACTCACCTAGCGGGAAATAGGATGCTCTGTGAGCACGCGCACAACGAACCCAATACCTGGCCAAAATGAATTACTCCTGGCCAGGCGAGCAGTTCACGTTCCGTTGCGCATGCTGGCCAAAAACCGCGCAACCTGTTCAGAGTAAACCGCTATACGGCTTCTTGTTTCCAAAGGTCAAGTCTTGTATTAACTTAACTGCATTTCTAAAAGTTATCTACCCAAGCCTGTTTCGTCAAATACTTACGTCCTGCGTTAAAAAACCAGGGGTGGGTTTTGAAGACGCCAAAAAATAAACGATTGATAATTTTTTATTGTACGGGGTTATTATTTACAGACCTAGTGACAACATGTAAATGATTTGTGTTTTAGGCTGGCTAGCTCATTTTGTGAACTGACCCCTAGTGAAACGATCATGCGAATACCAGATACGTAGCACTAACTATAAGGTGGCATTATCAGTAGCAATTTGGGGAACCATCACCATCTGTTGCTTAGCGACCTTCCTAAACACTTGTGTGGCTAAAAGCGTTCTATATTCTCATGTCGTGTCGGGTAGAGACACAGTTTTTAGAAGCTGAAAATCTTGCCCCTTTGCTTTTGTAGCACTTTTTATTAAGCAAGCGTGCTCACACCAGATATATCACGGTGCAGCCAAACGATTACTGCCATAATATCTGATTTCCGCTTTTCAGGTGAACAGAAATGTCACCTGTTGACAACTTCGTCAACACGCACACAAGCTATTCCTGAAGACTGCGTACAGAAATACCGAGAACATTGTGGAAACAAAACGGTTGGCAGCTACATGTCTGACTGCACTTCCCTGGAAGATGACGAAGTGTCTTGTGGTCCCAAGCCGACAACACCACCACCAACTCCTCCACCTGTTAAAGTGCCTATTCCTGATTGGTGTCCAAATCTTGAAACAACGCAACCACCTTCCATTAGCGATCACCACTATGCGAACACACGCCAAAAGGCGGGATCTGCCTTATAGCAAGAATTTGTATAAGAGCTTGTGTTGATGTTGAAATTTCGAGTTCATAAGATTTAAAATATCGGCAGCTACTTCTAATAAAATGTTGAGTGGGGACGAGTTACATGTTTCCGATATATTTCAAACTGTAGCGTAACTACCCTAAATTATTACTAGCCCTACAGATTGAGATGCAGATCCCGCTGAATCAAGAACATGTTTTGAGCGTTTCGTCTCTTTGGTTGGTTACGCGTAGTGTTGAGTGCTCCTCGATTTCAAGTCTTTAAAGAATCATTTCAGACGTCCATAGAACTTACTCTGAACTGGTGAAGAATCTTCTGAGAAGTATGTGACTGTTTTTTTATAACTTTTAACAGGTTCACCAAGTGGTCTAGCAGAGGCCAATATAAATTCGCAAGGTTCTCGCACAGGACAGATTTTTTTTGTTTTATACGAAACAGAACGGTTGGGAAATTATAAAACTCTCTCCAGGCATCGCTTATGGCCACATAGCTTAAACCGGTCTTGTTTAAATTTGCTTTTTTGCAATGTCTGCTGTACAACAGAAAAAATTTCGGGACGCTTAAATTTGCTCATGTATTGAAGGCAAAAGCCTGGCAATAGTCATAAGCAGCCTGTATAGTGCTGGGTCGTTTTATAGTATATTTTCTTGCTTTGTCCTTTTGTGTTTTGGTGAAAATTACTCCTACGGGCTTTTCTTTCAGCTAAACCGCGTTGCGTCTCTTTCTTCGCCTTCGGTTCTTCCTCTTGCGGCCCAAATTACGTCGTCAAGCTTGTATTGCACGGGAAAGCCGTAAGTGTCCCATTCTGCAAACAACACCGTCGTTGCATTTGCAGTTTCCCTGTAAAAAATGGCCCCCAGTACAGAGTAAATATATAAAAACATGTCCATAGATCCGGTGGTAATTCCGCCCTGTTCTGCCCAATACCAACTTATTGCTCTACTAACGGTGCCATCTCCGCACTTTGCCAGAGTTGAACAAAAGCTGTTTTCATTGTTTTTTTTTTCTACATTGCACATACACACTTGTGGAATGGCCAGAGTTTGGGAGCTGTCGGAGCAATATACCCGCGTCACGAAATCCACAACGCTTTTATTTGGAAACGCAAAAGTGTAAAATAATGCGTGCTATGAGATACCTGATCGAGAAGGCTTATAGTACAGGAGTGTGAATAAAGCACGCCAGTCTTGCATAACCCTCATTGTACAGAAAACTGCGGTAGTGGTAACAGTGGTAATTGTAGTGCCACTTTATTCAACACTTAGTTCAGGGCAGGTGAATGGTGGAGGCCCAAAAGTCCCCGTGACGACCAGGGCTCTTGCCGTGACGACTTCTTGGGTTGCAACGTCAGGGCTCTCGAGAGCCTGCTCCCAGCGAAAGCTTGATTATAGAAGGGGTAAGGAGTGCGAACACTCACAGAGGGCGTGAACGAGCGGGTTCAGCGCGCCACATGAGGGCAGTGAGCGGATGCGAATTAGTGTTTTGTGGTAGTGCACAAGGAGACTGCGGTGTTGGAAAATGTGGGTTTTCAAGAGCCGCCACAGGCGCGCTGCCGGCGAAGTAACTGAAGGGTGCGGGAGTGGTAGGGTCGTGTGGAAGAGGTGGTAATGTCAAGTTACGTTCCGCAGGTGAGAAGGATGAAGTGGAACGTTTCGAGGATGCCGTGTGTATGCGTAAAATGAACGGGAGCCCGGAATATCAAAGCTGGGGCATGTTGGTGTGTCGTCTTATTACAACTTACGCCGGTATGGGCCGGGGTGCGCAGGGGCATCGCGGGGAGGGAAGGGGTATTCTAAAGAAGACTGAGGGCAGCAACGGAAATTACGCAGTTTATATGATTTCGTATGGCAGTTTAGGAGTCAGATAAAATGATATAGGGGTTAGGTAATTTAGTGTGAACAAAGGCACTGGCCGCCTACTCTGCAGTTACTGAAGAGGTGGTGATACTTGTGGGCACCTGAGGAAATGTAGGAGAAGTGGCATGTGCCAGTCTGCTTGCTGATGCAATTCGCACACTAACGACGGCACAAAAGCGAAGGTACCATTACACAGTGTAGCAGAAAAGAGCTCGATCGTAATAGTTTGCGTCGAAAAAACAAGCAACCGAAGCAAATAAAGAGATGACAATAAATGTAGCCATAAATAAGTTCTCAATAATAAGCGCCAGGCTTTCGCTGACAAAGCTTGTCAGGAGACGTACGTGCTTCGAGATACTTTTCGAGGAGATTTCACATTTCTATGGGACCTATTACTTCCTAATCCACAAACGTAAAAGACATCGCGCACCTATAGGAAGAGTTTTAGAGGTCAATAAAAATGCTGTAAGCGGCGTAGTTTGCCTAATTTGAAAATAGGTCACGTCTGTAATGAAATAAACAAACAAAACGCTCGCTTGCTAGACAGCTAGCGCTATCTAGCAAAAAATAGAAAGATCAAAAGGGTTTATTGTTTACTTTGTATTTCACAAAGAAAGGACACAGTTTTAAAAGAAGCAAACTAGGCCGTTGGGGGCATTTCCATGTATTTGCAAAGCTTTTTGTGTTGGTGCACGATGATTTCAAAGCCCGTGGGTAATCATTAGTAGGTCCCCTAGGAATGTGATCAGCTGCATTCTCCTTAAGTGCGGAGCATTTTAGCGGCCCGAGCTACGATTACAACATCGTTGCTCGTTCGGGGTCATGGTATCTAGCCACAGGAATCACGCGGCGTTAAGAAACCAAACAGAAGCTTCGAAAAGGTCATCGCTTCCTCTTGTCGGTATAAACCTGGGTTTCTCGTGTTACGAAGCGGATACCAATCTCATTGTGCCCCAGAGGCATACGTTCACCATATAAAAAGTGTTGAGGGGATATTTGGTCAGCACCGTCGCCATGGAGGTTGCCTTTGCTACACGGCAACTAAGCTCTGAATATAGTAAAATACAGTATAAACCTTGTTTAAACAGAATTATTAGCCAAACGTAATAAAAATTTAATGCAATTTCTCTTTAGAGGCCTTTTCAGGGGCTAGGGCGCCTTTCTTTAATCGCTTTCCGCATGAACGCCAGACTGATACTGAAAATAGTCAAGAGACGGCGCCACATCCCGTTTGGCGAATCACTGCTCCGAACGTGACAGCTTTCACTTTAGGAATAACTGTTTAATTGTCTTGCAGCATAAAGCCTTTAAGGCTATCGCTTTACAAAGGCTCATGTTTTTTGAAGAACTGATGTAAGAGGGGGCACTCCTGCTGACAATGTGTGGTGTCTGCTATTTTAAAATTAAGTAATTAATCATGGCTAGAAAAGAAAGCATTACACAGGACTAATTTTTTCAGTGTATCTTTTTTCTCTTAAAAGCAGCTTGTTTTGTTAGAACATTTGTCGGTTATTATGAGTACCAGCAACCTTCGTTGCTTGTGAGAATGCCTTAAAATAAATGCTTCGCTTAAAGTACAGCTAACATTACTGCTGTAATAACTGGGCACGTGCACCCCGAAATATCGCAACCATTAGGGAAATTCACGGCCAACTGCAATTATTCGTCGTTGTTTTTTCTGACAGATTGTCACCAAGGAACGTGGGAAGTTGCAAATGCACGGGGTTTCTTATTTAATCTCTTTCAGGAGTGTTTTCTTCTTTGGGCACAATTTTTACATAGGTGCCTATCCTTGTGCAAAAGGGGTTTAGGCCCATAATAATATTTTTTGTAAGTACGGTGTAGTAGGTAATATGCATTGAGAATAGAAAGGCGCATACTGTGAGAAATATCTTGAAAATGTAGGCGCGACAATACCAAAAGCAAGGTCTCACAGAAACATTACACACCACGCCTGTCGATTTTATGTTCAATGCTACTTGTTTTTTTGTGCTCTGGGGGAAAATAAGTTTCACCGTTTGAGCAAGAACTTTCTAAGAGCATAATAACAACATCCATATCAGAAATAAATGACACGCAAATGGTCAAAAGTAATCCGGAACGTTCTACTACGGCATACCTCATCACCTATGCTATCGTTAAGGGGTTAAACCTCGTAGTCAAATAAGATAAACCAAAATCATCGATCGCAAATTTCACGATGAATAAGCTAAAATTTTAAGCGGGCACCCGGTGAAATCAGGTGGGAATTCTGGAAAAATAGGTGGCCATGGCGGTCAAAACTTGATACTTCCCTGGGGTTTCTGAGGTTTCTGAAGTGGGGAGTACGTGGGAGAGGTGGTGGTAGAATAGGTAAGGCTTTGGTTAGGTGGATACGGTGGCTATCCCGGGAAATAGTGTCGGCCTTGGTTAAGCATGGTGGGGATAATACAAGAAGCGGGGTGGGAACAATAGCTTTCAATTACCTTCTGTGTTTGGGAGGCCGCCATTTTGTGTGTGTGATTTTTTTTTGCTTCTCGGTGGCGGTGAAGCTTGCCGATATAAAAGCGCACGCAGTGTGAAGATCCTCAGTATCGTTTGAAAAGAGCGGGGGCGACATGGATAGGGCCCATATGATATTCGCTGTGGTTGCACCCTCTTCGTGATCGAACGTAAAGCATTTGGAAACCTACCGAGCGATATAACTTCAGTCCTAGCAACAAAGCTTGACTTGAGTGGGGCGCGCTGCGTGCGCACAGGCGTGCATGACGCTAAAAGAATTCACATCTCTGAGCGACGTGATATATGCCGTACTCCTTATTCATATCTTAAGGCTAGTCTTATGTATCTTTCATAAAGCGTTTTGAACAGCGCTCGTCATTCTACTCAGTTGGCCATCTGCAGGGGCCGCTGCGACACGGCAGCATGGGCTCAAGCCGGTGCGATGCTACCATTCGGCAAACGTTCAGCATCGTAAAACTTAAGGCTACTGCACGTATGCATATTTATAGACCGCATAAATAAATATAGACCGCACAGCTGAAATGGTAAGTGAAGCATCGTGATCCTATTCTTTGTTTATAACGGCGCGATGTCGGGGTATCCCTTCAGCGAGTGCCATCCCTTAGGTAGTACTGACGTCTTATGTGTGATATTAAGCGTTACGTAGATTTGACAAGCGAGTTTTGTCGTGTTGTAACGCGTTTGAGCAGCGCTTAATCTAGCTCGATTTCTACGCCTTACGTCGGGGGAAGTGGAGTCATCCTGCTTAGCTAGCCAAACGTGCTACACCCGCGAATCCCGGCTTTGGTACTCACTGAGAACCAAAAAAAAAGAATACTCTACTGCAGGTTGCAAAAACAGTCCGTAGATGTATAATAAGTTGAGCACTTTTTTGAACAGAATGATACGGTAAAGGAAAAAAAGGCCGGGCTTTCCGTGAAATGAGTCTCGAGCAAAGTATCGACGTTGTGCATTTACGGCCTCGGGCGTACGCTCCGCGCTGTGAATTTCATTTGTTCCATTGAATTTCATTTGTGGATTTCATTTCACCTTTCATTTGTTCAATTACGAGTATGAATGATGTTGCGCGCGTGTCGGCTGCCGCAGGAATGTGCATGCAACTACAATATTCAGGCTACCACGTCAAAAAAATGCGCGTAGGGTGCCTCTTGCTAGCAGGAGTCGGCATGCTATAGTCGGATAAGCAGAGCTGTAACCCTGTGTCTGCCAACTTGTGTGCGTGTTAAAGCACTAAGCTGCAGGAAAATCGCTATATAATGTTTCTTTAGATGCGCCATGTCGAAAGGCGTGTGCCTGCCCTGCTTCCCATGTCCATCAAAAGTATCATATTCTCAGTGAGGCGATCTTGTCATTTTATTCCTAATTGTGAAAGGTGACCTCGCACGACCGCAAATGCTTCAAACAGGACGCGTGTTTTATGTACGCTGGCTTTTCTGTTAAGGGTGCCTGGCCACTGCAGTAGTTCGTCTAAAAGACATGCAAAGGAAGAACAGTAGCGTGTCCAGATTTCAGTGCATTTTTCCGAACCCAAGAGGGTCGACATTAAGCTGAGCCCCCAACTTCGCCGCGTCCCGCCGTATAAACGCAGATTAGGTGCGTGAAACGCCCAAACTAGCAAAGAGGGCTCATCATGAGCTCTCAGAGCGCAAGCACTTTGGCGGCCATTACTGTGGTTTGGCGGCGGCGATGGCCTTTGCGTTGTAATTGAAACAGCGAACACAGAAAGGAAACGGCGGACGAAAGCGTGGCACAAGAATGAGGAGGAAGGCAGTATGCTGAGCCGGCAAGGGACGCTCATTGGAGCGTCTTGGATTCGCGGCGCGCGCTACCATGGCGTCATCTCTCTCTGCCTCCCCCTCACACTTTTGCCAGAATCCTACTCCTCTGTGCGTGGCTCTTTCGAACCACGTGAGATCTGAGCTGGATGTTCAAAAACGATTGGGAAGAAATACTCTCCGGCGGTGGCGACGCGCTGCGAGATAGCAGCACAGTAGCGCGCTCCGCCGTGCTGATCACATGATTACTTCTTAGACGTAGCAGATATGCGCCGGGACCGGCAACGCTGCATGTCGCGCTGCGCATAAATTTAGCATTGGGGAGTATATTAATCGTGAGTGCATTTTTATTGCTATTTTATTTCATGTAAATAAAAGTCCAGGTGCGGGATATCTGGCGCCTGGCTCCTTGTCGTCTCGCAACATTTTACCTTTTTCAAATAAACTGTCATTCCAAGTACTTCTATTGTAATATGTAAAGTTCCACTTTTGCACTCCTGTTTTGCACCTCTGAACCTGTTCAAGGAGAGCACTTCACGAGATCAGGCAGAACCACAGGAGGGAGCGAAGAGGTGGAAAATGAAGTAGCCCACAGTCAGGAAGTGGCAGCATGTTTCGCTGCCCGGTCACGAAAAAAAGGAGGTACATTAAGAGCCCGTAAAATGTTTCTTAGAATGAGCATGCACTCCAGGTTGCAAATAAATCAGCAATGGGCCTCTAGACAGTGTCCTTTTTTCTTTGCTTCCAAAGAAAATCGCCGTGAGAAGGTTGACAGTACCTCGTTCGCTGTTACAGGTCATGAACAATACTAACAACTTTGACCGCTCGTGGTCGCTAGTTCGGTGATGTATTCAAGCTGCAGCGTACGTGCTAAAAAGAGGTTATCTTTGAAAGTTCTCGAATGCAAGTTACGGTCGTAAGCTGTGATCATAATATGCACGCATTGGAATGTTTATGTGTTCCGCCAGCTCCTTTCAGGTATCATGATTGCGGCATTGGAAGTCGCAGTACAGAGAACTGTGGCTCGTGGTGATGTCTTTTCTACAACTTTGGCATTTGGCGCCAACGTTGACATGTTAATGTACCTACAACCCTTATAAAGACGAATTATGCACAAATCAATGCTAATAATACCAATGCGAGTTCTGCCTCCTGTAGAAATATGTGATTACAACAAACACCAAAGCAGAAAGATTGTGCCGCGTTTACGAGTGGTAACTGAAGAGCACCAAGACACAAGCTGGACGAAGTGCGGTTTTTCTTTAAGGTTATGACATTTGCATAAGCCGTGGTTGTAAACTTGACAGTGGCACACTAGTATTAGAGAACAAATTACAATATTTAATCAATGCTAAGCCGATACTTTCCTTTGAAAAGCGGGATACACAAGTCAAGGTCAGCATATATTCTAAGATGTATAATAAAAGGACCACAGTACACACTTAAACCTAAAAAGAAAGACGGAATTTGTGCTCAGCACCCCTACATCATAGTATTGCGGCCAGAACTATCTTTGGGCGTAGAAACGGAAATTCCAAGCGGCAGGCCGCCATTTCGATCACGATCGCTCAGTGTTCTCTGTCACGCTGACAGTAAAAGGTCACCTGCTTGAGGCTATTACATCACTAGCCATCTTGTTTAGTTCACCGGTCAGACGGAAAGGTGTGCTGGTTGACGAGGACTCATCAAGCTTTCAGGCACTGCTGCAACATAACATGGGTACACGACGTGCCCGTGATGATGGCGGTGTCGAAATATATTTCGCTGAAACCTTGCCCGGAAACTTCTTGAAAAAGTGCAGCATTGCAAGTGCACTTTACAGCACCGAAAAGTGCGCGTGCACTTACGAAGATGGCAGCTACAAAAGCACTAAGCCATCGACGAGGATGTTGAGTTAAGCCAGAGAGGTTCCCAGGCAATAAACGTCAGTACACTCGTGTGACTGTTGTTACACTTCCCTCTTTTGGCCGATTTAAAAAGGGAATATGTTCTTTTTTTCATTTTGGGGCCTTGAATATTTCAGTAGTCAATTTGGAATCAGGGGCAGGGTAGATTTGAGTAAATACGACATAAAAACTATTACGATGCGGAATTCATAACAAATTACCTCGCGTGCACTCTTTGTTTGCAGGATATGTGGACGAGCTTATGACGAATGCGGTGTAACGATGCAAGACACTCCTACAGTACCAGCCATGAGCGCTGGGGACTGCAATAGGCCACCATCAAAGAGTGAAGCCAAGGAACGCGGGGCGCAGCTAGTAAAGAGCAGGTTATCTCGCTACGCAGACTTGTGCAAGAGGTAAGCACATTGTTGAATGTAGAGAAGGAAGTATGGCCAGCCAAGAGGGAAGCCAGCGTGGGCTATCCTCACTGGAGTGTGACTCCGTCAGTCGTACAGTAGCCAGACGCCTGGTCTTTTCGTTCCCTTGGCCACACAATTCATTGTGTCAAAACTGTCACCCTTCCGGTCATGTCGACCGTCCCCATGGACACGTTTTTTCACCACATGGTGTCCTTCGTACTTGCATCACGAAGCAGAAGACAAAGCTCAACGCTTTGCCGCGTGCTGCGGAATCCGCCAGCATCGACCCTTAAAGTTTCTCGTTAAAAGCCGCCGAGACAAACAGCTGGCCTTACACCAGAAAACAACATTCGTGAAAAGAGCGCGACCATTAGTGACGTAGCCCACGTTGTTCGTTCTGTCGGCTCCGTAGGGGGAGTGGTTTCGTTTCACACAGGATTCGCCGTATGTCTTTGAGATGCCCGCAGGCGTTGTCAAATTTTGCTCACGTAGCCGTTCTAGAAGCTGGCTTGGTACGCCAGTGGTTGTGTGTCCAAGCACTCCTTCACTCCAATTTCACGAGTGTTTCTTCTTTCTTGCTTGAAAAAATTTAGATACGCTTTTTGGGGTTCCTTGTTGGATTTTCATACCCTTTATTTTGTACCCATTTTTATCTTCTTTGAAACCAGCTAGTGCAGTCCTGAGTATCAGCCCGATGCATCCCCGGGCACCCACAATTTGCGCTTCTATTTTCTACCCGAACATTCGAGAAGAGTGGGACTGCGTGACGTATCCCACATAGCTTGTTCTGTCAGCTCTGTAGGCAGCAGAGGTTTTGTTCTACAAATGACTCGCCAGATGTCTGAGATGTCCAGAGGCAGTGTCAAATTTTGCCTCTATATTTTTGTTTCGGAAGCTGGCCAGGTATGCTAGTGGTTTGATGTTGGGAGAGATCTGGTGGAATAGACATTTTTAGGAAGCGCAGTCATTTTGTTTGGAATGGGTGGATGAGTACTGCCCGCATTGATGATTGCGTGAAGACAATTTCGGAATGCCGTGCGGGCCTCTTGTATTTAAAGAGTTACTCCGGGGTTTCGACAACTGCCCAGCGCACTTGGTAGGTACTGTTAGTAATAATAATACCCGAGGTAGTAATACTCGAGGGTATGACAAGCCAGACACAACAGTTCAACGTGGCCATCCACAAGCCGTCTATGTACAGAATGTAGTAGTATTTAAACGACTGGCTTGAGGTGCAAGACCAGCAACTCACAACTTTCGGGGGAGCCAGTATTTCGTTGAGCCAAGTGGCAAACTGGGTCGCCGCGGCAAGGGAAAAATTCTGGCAGAGCTAACTGCGCTGGCCTCTGTAAGTGTACCATCTCTAACGCGCTGGACGGAAGTTGTCACGATTTAGCCCCGCATTCGTGAACGTGGGAGGGTCGGGCTACCCTCCAGCCGAGTGACGACACGCAGCGTGCTGTTGGTGACGGTGACTGACCGAGAGCGGCCGCGCCTGACGGTATTTATTGGTCAGCCGTCCACAATGTTTCCCACCGTGCCTGGTTGGGCCGCGGAACGTGGCGGCCAACAAATATTAGGGTCAGGGGCTCCACACACTTGTCACACCCCCCAACCCCTAGTTTGTTTGTCCAACGCAAACACAAAACTCCACCTGTCACCCCGTCGAGTAGCGATCCGGCGTTCTCCGCAGTCTCTCACTCCGCCTGAGCACAGGTGTCGATGTAGGTGTGGCAGCATCGGGTGGTGCCTGTGCCACCCTCGCACCGCCCGTCATCCTTGCTGGTATCACCGGACTTCCACTTGGCGCCACAGTGGCGCGAGTAGCACCAGACCCTGGTGCTGTGCTGGCAGCGGCTGGTGTAGCTGGCTGCCCTGCCTCCTTGCCTCCTGAAGGGGCGGTTGAGGTTGCAGGCGAGGCCTCACATGGTCCGCCCCGGTGCCACGTGGTCCCGTCCGACATGCGAACAAGCAGTGATGACGCACTGGCAGGAGAGACCACATGCCAGGCAGACCAGTGTAGACCAGGCCGGAAGTTCGTGGCGTAGACCGGAGCCCCAGACTCCGGTAAGGGCCCATGACGGCAACCTCGGTAAGCCGCCAGCTTCTGCTCGAGCTGCTTCAGGAGCGCTGTCGACCGGAGGTCTGGGTGCAACACGTTCAACGGTGTCTTCACCATCCGGCCCAACAGGCGCTCGCAGGGGGCACGGCCCGTGACGTCGTGGGGTATGGTCCTGTACTGGAACAGGACTCTGGCAAACTGCGTCCGGAAATCCCAGGCCTTGCTCTTCTTGAGCTTTTGTTTCATAGTTCGTACCACCCACTCGGCAGCACTATTCGACGCAAGGTGTTATGGCGGGACCATCATCCGACGGATTCTGTTCTTCGTCAGCCAGGCCAGGTACTCCCCGCTGGAGAAAGCGAGACCGTTGTCGGACACGATGACGTCCGGCAACCTCTGGGCAGCGAAGACGTGCCGCAACGCCGCAATGGTTGCTCCTGCCGAGGGAGGGGTGACTGGCAGTACCTCCACCCACTTGGAGAAGGCATCCACCACCACCAGAAAGTGGTGACCCTTGAAGGAGCCCCCAAAGTCCACGTGCAGGTGGGACCAGGGTCTCTCTGGGAACGGCCAGGGGGTGATCTCAACATGGCGCGAGGCCCGCTGGTTCTCCTGGCAGACTTGATAGCTCTGCACCATCTGCACCATACGAGCAATGTCCTGGCCCAGGCCAGGCCACCAAATGTGTGACCGGGCCACCATCTTGGTCTTCTCCACGCCTGGATGACCCGCGTGTAGCAACTGCAGCACCCTGTACCACGGGCTCTGTGGAATCACCACCCTGAAACCCCACAGCAGGCAGCTCTGCTGCAAGCCAGCTCGGCAGCCTTGTGGCTGTAGGACCACTCCACCACCTCCTCCCCTCGAGACACCGCCTTGACAACCTGTGACAGGACTTGGTCCTGGCTGGTCGCCTAGGACATTGCCGATCTGGACAGCACCTCCGAGTAAGCGTGACGCAGCATGAACACTTGGTCAGGTGCAGGAACAACACCAGGCACCCCCGGCAGGGGCAGTCGGCTGAGGGCATCAGCAGGTTCCAGGTCCTTTCCCAGACGGTAGAGCAGCCATTAGCTGTAGGCCGCGAGCCTCAAGACCCAGCGCACCACTCGAGGCGATGCCTGCACTGGAAGCGCCTTGTCAGGCCCCAGCAGTCCCAGCAATGGCTTGTGGTCAGCAACCGCCTCCATCTACCGGCCCCGCAGGTGCTGGAGAAAGTGCTAGACCCCGAACATGAGGGCTAGGCCCTTCTTGTCGAGCTGGCTGTACTGCTGTTTTGCAGCATGAAGCCGACGGGACGCAAACGAGACACAGCGCGTTCCTGGCCATTCTTCACCCAAGGTTGCCAGCATGGCTCCCACGCCGTACGCCGACGCATCTACGGTCAGGACGACAGGTTTGGCCGGATCGAAGTGCACCAGTACAGGAGCCTTGGTGACGAGCTCCTTGCTGCGCTGGAAGGCCAAGTCCTGTTCCTTCTTCCAGGCACACTGCTGTCCACCTCGAAGCAGAAGGTGGAGCGACTGTAGCTGCGACGACAGGTTCGGAAGGAAGATCCTGTAGCAGTTTACAATGCCAAGGTAGCTCTGCAGCTCTTTCTTGTTCTGGGGCTTGGGCGCCTTGAGCACAGCCTCAACTTTGCAGGCTGCCGGGGCCAGGCCAACTTGGAAAATGAAGTGGCCCAGCTACTCAACGCTGGGGGCAAAAAAAATGCATTTCTCCAGCTTGAGCTTCAGCCCGGCATCCTGAAATATTACCAGGACGTTGTGCAGGTTCTGCAGGTGGTCCTCGTCGTCTGTAGCTGTGACCAGGATGTCGTCCAAGTACATCGCCACGTGCGTCATGCCCCTGAACAGGTTGTCAATCTCCCTCTGGCAAATGGCAGGAGCTGAGGCCACGCCTAACAGTAGGCGCGTGAACTGGAAGAGTCCCAACGTTGTCGATATTGTGACGTACTTCCGGGACGACTACTGCGGCACCAGCTGCTGGTACGCATCTCTGAGGTCGAGCTTGGTGAACGTCTGTCCCCTGGACAGCGCCGACCCGAGATCTTCAATGTGGGGCAGCGGTACTTTTCCAAAGTAGCGACGGGGTTGATGGTGACCTTGAAGTCCCCGCAGGTCCTTACACTGCCGTCTTGCTTCAGGACTGGCACGATGGGAGCGACCCACTCCGACGATTTGACGGGCACCAGGATGTCATCTCCCTGCAATCGTTGCAGCTTCTAAGTGACCCCGTCCTTCAAGGCGAACGGCAGCGGGCGTGGCTTGAAAAATCGGGGCCGGGCTCCCACTGGCACATGAATGCTTGCCGCCGTGCCGGTGAATACCTCCACCCCGGGCTGGAACAGGGCCTTGAACTTGGTCGGGAGGCTCAGGACGTCTTCCACCACGCGTACTGCTTCCTGGTACTCCGGCAGCCGCACGCCCAACGCCTGGACCCGATTCCGGCCCACAAGCGTCGGTGACGACCCTTTGATCAAGTACAGGGGAAGGGTGGCCTCCCCGTCACCAAGGCGAACGCTGACCTTGGCTTGATCCTCAACCAGGGCGATCTGTCCGGCGTAGCTGCGTAGCATGACGCCCGACGCCTCGACGGACACGCCAGAAAAGTTGCGTTTGAAAACTTTCCCGGCCATGACAGACACGCTGGCCCCTGTGTCCAGTTCCGTGGAGATGGCACGCCCCCAGACTTCGACGGTCAGCATATACGGTGGCACACACGACCGAAGTATGTCCGTGTACCACATGTCGAAAATCTGCGGGTCTTCGGCCACGATGTGAAGCCTAGCCCCGTTGCACCTGAAGCGGCTGCCGCACGCCCCCGCCGCCTACCCTTGCTCCGACTCCCTTGGCCGTGGGCTGGCGCGGAACATGGGCTCGACGCCGGCTGCTGCTTCCGTCCTCCAGCCACCCCCCCTCGGTACGCCAGAGCAATGTGCCCAGTTCTCCCACACGCAAAGCACTCCGCTTGCGCGAATTGACACTGTGAGGGGGGTGTTCACCACCGCAACGACTGCACCTGCCATGCCGTGTCGCCATCTTGTTCAAGGCAGCCTCCGTTGACGGTGAGCCGGCCGCACGCGCTATCTCGCCCGCGTCCTTGGCCGCAGCATCCATCGCCAGCGCTGCCTTTACGGCGTCGTCCAGCGAGGGGTCAGGAAGCTCCAGGAGTCGCGTCTCCATGGCGGGGTCTTTGATACCGCAAACGAAACGGTCCCGGAGCAGCGAATCGAGCTGGTCCCCGGAGGCGTAGCCCCTCGTCAACTCTCGCAGCGCTGCCACGAACTGCCCGAGCGTCTCTCCGTCTCGGCGGCTCCGGTTGTTGAACCGGAAGCGCTTCATTACCGTCGACGGAGCCGGGCTGAAGTGCTAGCGTAGCGTCGCGAGCAGCTGACCCAGCGACTTGTCATGCGGCGTGGCCGGCTTGAGGAGGTCGAGCAGGAGAGCGAAGACGCGGGTCCCACAGCTGGCCCGGAAAATGTCGCGCTGCTTTGCCTCGGGTGTGTCGTTCGCCCGAAAAAACCCGCCGACTTGTTCCCCGTAGACCGGCCAGGCGGACCCTTCACCGTCGGACGGCTCGAGCCTCCCGCACAGCGGCATGGCGTAATGTCGGCCTGCATAAGTAGGTGGTTCTCGGCGCTCTCGGTGGCTTCGGCCGCTCCGCGGGCTTCTTCCCTGGTCGCCAGTGTCACGATTTAGCCCCGCATTCGTAAACGTGGGAGAGCCGGGGTACCCTCTACCCTAGTGACGACACGCAGCGTGCTGGTGGTGGCGTTGACTGACCGAGAGCGGCCATGCTCGCCGGTGTTTATTGTTCAACCGTGTACAATGTGTCCCACCGAGCCCGGTGGGGCCGGGAACGTAGCGGCCAACGAATATTAGTGTCAGGGGAGCCACACACTTGTCTCAGGAGAGAGGACAGTGCGCTGTGGGAAGAGACGAGCGACAAAGCGGACAGCGATGTCGACACGCATGACGGTGACGAGTGATCCTTAAATGTGCTACAACAAGCGCCGTAATCGTAAAAAAGTGGATGTTCTATTCACTGTACAGAGCCTGTTTTCATTCGGCGTAGATTCGAGACAAGCTGTTATACTGCGGAGACGTATACCTCTACCCCCAAGCACGTTTTGTCGCAATGTCAGCAAAAAGCTATCATCAGTAACAAGGCAGAACAGCGTTGCGCTGCTGAGCACGAGGTCGCGGGTTCGATTCCCGGCCGCGGCGGCAGCTTTTCTGATGGAGGCTAAAAGCAAAAACGCCTGTGTACGAGATTTCGGCGCACGATAAAGATCCCCAGGTGGTCAAAATTAATCCGGAGCCCTCCACTACGGCGCGCCTCATCGCCTGCGTTGCGTCGGCGCGTTAAACCCCACAATCAATCAAAAAGGCAGAACATACCTACCCCGGAGACACTGGTCGTGCCATGGAGATTACGGTTTCGTAGGGTACTCCGACCGCAAAAGTGCCCGACAGCCCAATACGCACAAGTAAACCGAGCGCAATGTATGGTTCGTGGAGTTACTCCTTCGAAGGGCCCTATCCTCGACGCAGTAAATTCACCATGAATTTTGAACTCGACGGAACTCTTTTCGGGTTGGCTTTCAATTTCGGTCACGTGCTTCCGGTCGATGAAGTAGTTGTGTCAGCTTTAGTCGTTTTGACGCTTCATGACGTTTCCTAGCCCTTATTTTGCCTTATTTCTCTCTACTTCGAGCTACTACGAGTGCTAAAGTATCCAAAAGCATAGAAATGACGTAGTGAGGTCACCACGCTTTCATATATAAAAGGGTGACCGGTATAGCACCTCTTTCACTTCATTCCAGGTTACCTTGTGTAGACGGTGGAAAGTAAAGACGGCAGGAGAACACACAGAAGATGAAGAGCACAAAGTAGTCGTGAATGTCGTTGTGCACTAATAAAAAGTGTGGTTATGTACATTGCCTCGTCGCTCGTGAATTGTGATTGTCGAGAAGCTCGCCAAAATCGCTCGTGTGGTTACCCTGTTAGTCCTTCAGCGTGATCTCGAGAACACAAGTAAGGGCACTGCGCGAAAGTTTACATGCCACGTAACCTCGGCGTCGCGCGCTGCTTGATGGCTGCCTGGATTAGCGGCGAGTCGCTGCTGCTACTGCACTCTAGGTTGACGTTCAGAGGCGGGGTGTCGCTATACGACACAAAGCCTATTTTTGCGCTCATTGCGAGCAGACGTTGTTTGGGGTTCGCATCCACGGGCCCACTCGCACTCGGCCCCGTGGCCCTGACCTCCAGCTTCAGAAAAGTTTTCACGCTCTCTTTCTCTCTATCTCTCTCTCCAGCGCGTCAGCTGCACCTATACCAACACAAAATGCAACCAACATCGCGAAAGCCCTCCAACGACACCCCGCCTTGGCTTTTGCGGGTTTTCTTTACGACCGCCCTTTCCTTTCAAATATGGCATTCCCCTGCCCCTCACTCGCAAATAATTTCTACCACGCTGCGGCACAGTACCCTGCTCTAGGGAAGTCGTTGCATTCCCTGCACGGGGCCCACATCGTGGCACGTTTCGCTATCCCCGATAAACCTACGTTCCCCGTCCTGTTGTAGGATGCGCGGCATGAATTCTTGAGGGCGGAAAACTATTAAAATGGCCACTGTAATCTGACCTCCCCACCACCAGAATACCTGAAAATCTACACACCAGAGGATGTCGACAACGCACCTACAATTATTGCGCTCTCCCTGGCTCTGCGAAAACCGTGAGAACCCCACACGCTGAAACATGCGTTTACCTTAATGATTGCTAGACGTCGCCACTGGTTGAGCGTGCTTCTGCCGTTCAGCGCCGACGCGGTCACCTACGTTGCACCCATTTGTCATAAAAAAGGAGGTTCGTCTCTTGCACAAAAAGGACGTACATCCATGAGCAGTAGGTGCCGGCCAACACTACGTCTTTGGCACGCACGCTGTCGACGACCCCCTTTACGTGCTCATACTCGTCGCTGTTCCAAGATTTGCGAGTCTCGCTGAATGTGCGGGCTTCATAGGTGTCGTACTGGAGTGACACTTTGAACAAGCGGTACGATGCTGCACTGGAAAGCGCCCCCAAACCGCCATCGTCCAGGCTATGTGCCAGCTCTGACCGGCAGCCCAGCGCCCGTATGGGTGCTTCACAATCGAGGCTACTTGTAGGGCTCCAGCCCTTGAAGTGACGCCACGCCGTCTACGCCGTGGTGATGGCACACGTATTTTTCATGGTGGCTTCCAACCCGTACGCAAGCTCGCCCCATCTTGCACTTCCATCTAGGGCCACCTGGGCCCATCTACTTCCTGACACTTTCGTTGTGGTGATTAGGGCACTTATGATGAGAACATAGAACACAATAATTAGAACACAAAACTTGGCCACATTTTGTTAATTACTGTGCTTTCTACACCCGTACATGTAGTTTTTCGCCCATTTTTTATAAGACATCGCGTACATTTATCTTAACAGGCTTCGCGCAAGGGTCGAGCAAACATCATTTTGCTCCGGTGCTAGTGTCGCCATCAGAGACAACATCATACCATGATCCTCTGCGGTGCGGGCGCTCGAGCGTCAGCTGTGCGACTGTACATCAGAGATTGAAGGTAACCGCGTACAATGACGTTTGCTTGTCAATGCCGTTCTACAGTTGCGGCAGGGCTTACGCACCAGCAATAAAGTAAGAGGCCACAGCATATCAAGACTGCCGCTCGTTCCTACACTTATTGTTATTACTGCTGCCATTGAGGTGGAAACGTAAAATTTGTGAAATTGTGCCTGTACAACCCTAGAACACAAAGAAAAGAAGCGGAGAAAGAGACCAAACTTGGTGTAGCAAAAGAGAAGCAATTCCAAGTTATTCGCACCATGCGATGAACAAAAAAGACCGGTTAAAAAAGACGCCAACACGATGTAGATTAAAGAAGTAATAAGTGTCACCAAACCTTTGTCACAAACCACGTAAGGAGGCTTAAGGTCACCGGGGAATTTGGAGGTCTCTCTTCTAGAAATAGTGTTGTAGCAGGCGATCTGTCCTAATAAACGTGTGCTAACCAATTCCCTGACACTGAGAAATCCAGTCAGACAAAGCTGTTTTAAAGCAAAGCTTTTTACCTCTACCCCCCAAGGGTTCTTTCGCGACCGTTGGTGTCACCAGAAAACCCCAGCGAACAAATAAAAGAATTTACTGGCACCCCGGGAATCGAACCTGGAACTAATAAACCTAAGAAAGCGAGAGCCTGTTGTCTTACCGATTTAGCAACGAGCCCACCGGAGGACGGTGAAGACAGGTGGTGTACTCACCAAGCATATCTACGGGTTACCCCCTGCGTTCTCGCTGAATGCCACGTAAAAGCATCGCGCGACCACTCACGCCCGTCTAGCGGCCCTGTGCGCACCTTGCTCATGTGCTAAGAGTTACAAAAATTAATGGAAGCTCACACCAATGCATGGCCTCTCACTTCTAGTACGCCAATGTGCTAAAACCTGTCGCCTCTAGTGTTCACGTAAAAAATCACAGCTCCTTGTCGTCCACCCTCACGCCAAATCAAGGAATACATTCAAATAATCCTTGATGGCCAGGCCTTTCACTCCAAGCCCCAGCATCAAGATCCTCAGTCTACATCTCGAGGCTAACACCAAGAGTGACGTCTCCTTGCAGGGCCTCAACAACAGTATTAATCAAATCATACAGATGATCAGACGAGGCCTAAAGGAATCCGGCACCTTTCAATTAATTGAAGCTTTTGTCCTCTCGAGAGTCACTTACGTCAATCCCCTGTCTTCTTCTCGACAAGGAAGACATAGAAATGCTTTATATAATGATTAGAAAGGTGGTCGAGTAGGCCATTGGCCTTCTCAGGAGTGCGTACACACAGAGGCTACTTAGCACGGGGCTCCACAACACGTGGAAGAGCCGATAGAAGGCCATCTTTCTAACCAGAAGGTCCGACTCAGAACTGCGGTGGGTAACCGCATGCTTCACCAGATTGGCTGGGCAGTCCAGAATGTCACTCCGCTTGACGTACTCCAAGACTCTTGGCGACTAAAACTAGAGATGCTCCCTTTGCTTAGAAATATGAACCCCTCACATGACGAGGGTCACCGAAAAGCATTGGCTCAAGCGCTAAACACCACCCTCGGTGGGGATCATGCAGTTATCTACACAGACGCCTCCAAACATCGAGGGCAGCAATATGCAATCATCGTGGCTACCTGCAGAACATACCTCCTTACGTGTACCTCGCTTAGGACCCAAGAAATGACGGCAGCAGAAGAGACAGCCATCACCTTGGCTCTCGCTCAACCAGGGTTCGGAGGGTACTCACCGATTCCCAGCAAGCCTACTGCAATTACCAGTCGGGTTGGGTGTCCTGAACTGAACTGCGCGTGCTAAAAAACCACTCCCCAAACGGTTCCATTCAGCTCATCTGGACAGCCCCTCAAGCTTCAATGGAGGGCAACAAATACGCCCACACAACAAGCCTGCGCTTTTACCTCCCGTGCTAAGGAGCTGCACGAGGACAGTCAACCGCTTGTCACGTTCAGGGAGATAACCCAGCATTATCGCCTTCTGAGACAGACCGTACCTTGGCCTTACCCTGACCTTTCCAGAGAACAACAAACTATCCTACGGCTCATACAATCCGGGCTCCTTCCCACAACCTACGCGTCCTCACTTAATGCATCCGAATCGCTACGACGTTGAATGTAAATTTTGCCCAGAAGTAGGAACACTCAGCCGCGTAATCGGGGTGTGCGACTTTAGCCCTGAGCACCCTCCTCTCTTTCCGCCAACTACCCAACAAGAGCAATTGGAGATGCTGCTGTCCAGGCCCTCTCCACCTACCCAGCTGAAGCGGGTGGAGAGAACACAGGCTGCGCGAACTGCATATGGGCCCCACAGAAGAAGAAATCACTACCCAGGGCTGCACTCAGGGCCATTGAGAAATCAACAGAAGTATTTTTTCTTCCTCCTCCTTTCTCTCTGCCGCAAATCTCGTCGCCTCCGTCCGCTTCGCAGAGACGGAGAAGTCAGATCGTCTAACACCGGGTTGGAGCTTTAATTTTATAAAAAAAAGTTTCCACTCTTGTGCAACACCAACACAACTCAACCGAACACCGTTCATGCATCATACATTGATTTAACCTTACCAAGAATATCTCTTTGAAGTAATAAATGGTGTGGTTAAGTGCATTTGACTTCTCACTCGTTTTACTATTTGTAGAGCGATGTGAGTGAATTTAAGTGATGTCGCACGGGTAATCGTTATGGGTCCCATTTACAGGTTTGCTTTTCAACCACATTCACAGGGTGGATTGGCGCGATTTTTTTTAGTATCCAATTCATTAGGCGCGTTCTTGCTGCACTTTGTCTATCTGGGTTTTTACGTATAAAGAAGAAATGTATGCAAATCTATGCCACGAACCGAGCCCGCCTATGCGAACGTCACTGATTTTAAATGTAGAAAGAAATGCACGACAAAACCCACAGTTTTCATGTGCGGTTTGTACCACGGGCGATATCTGCTCACAGACTGAATACATCCTATTGTTACGAAGACAAGGACGACGCAGTTGTCTTGAAGGAGAAACAAGTTCATTGGAGCGAACTTGTGCTCCCCTAACAACTCTAAAGAATACATAGGCGGCGAAGCAGCGGTCAACAAACTGACTTGCGTCGGCGAGCGTCGCAGAATCGAATGCCGCTGCGTCTGCTGTGCAGGCTTTTATCTTTCGCCTCGAGAGTTTCTGGAACCGTCGATTCACATCAAGAACATTGTAGTTCACAGAAGATTATTCTGGGCTAGCGGCGTTAGGGCGAAACACTCTGCTTATGTGAATGAGATAGCCCGTGTGGAACAAAAATAAAGAATGGAACACGCGCTTCGCATGGGGCACAGGTAACAGAGCCGGGCGCGGCCGGGCATAAAAACAAACAATAAATATACAAACCCGTACATGGTTCGCGGCATTACCCCCCCTCCCCCTCTAAGAGTGCATCGACCCGATGCTAAAATAAAACGACAGTCCGAACAAACAGCCACAACAAAACAACAACAAAAAGAGTTAGTCATCTTGTGAAGTACGGTTTGAGGCGAACCACGTGGACGACTTCGTGTCGCGTGCGTCGTCGTGATGTGCCGGAATCACCACTGGGGAAAACTTCGTAGGTTAATTGGCCAACACGTCGTAGAATCTGGTAGGGTCCTAAATACCGTCGCAGGAGCTTCTCACGGAGTCCGCGTCCTCGAATGCGAGTCCAAACCCACACACGCTCACCTGGTTGGTAGTCGGCGTCTCGGCGTCGGAGGTTGTAGCGGCCGGCATCCACCAGCTGCTGGACGTCGGCGTTGAGGTCGTCGTCTTCTACATGCGGAAGCATGGCGTCGAGCATCGTAGTCGGCCGTATTCCGTAGACAAGCTCGAACGGTGTCATCTGCGTAGTTTTCTGCGTCGCTGTATTGTACGCAAACGTGACATACGGGAGGACTTCGTCCCAAGTCTTATGTTCAACGTCGACGTACATGGACAGCATATCCGCAATCGTCTTGTTCAGACGTTCCGTTAGTCCGTTCGTTTGGGGGTGGTACGCCGTCGTTCTTCGGTGATCCGTGTTGCTGTAGCGTAAGATTCCTTGCATCAGCTCCGCGGTAAAGGCCGTTCCGCGGTCCGTGAATAGGACTTCAGGGGCTCCATGTCGCAGCACAACCTGGTTTATAAAGAACTTGGCGACTTCTTGTGCTGTCCCCCTCGGGAGAGCGGCGGTCTCTGCGTAGCGCGTCATGTAGTCTGCGCTACGACAATCCACTTGTTCGCTGATCGTGACGTAGGGAACGGGCCTAGCAGGTCCATTCCACTCTGTTAAAAGGGCCTCGACGGGACGGCGATCGGTTGCAGAAGTCCGGCGGGTCTTTTCGTCGGCATTTTCGTCGCTGGCAGTCACGGCAACTGCGAACGTAGTGGGTGACGTCAGATGTAAGGCGGGGCCAGAAGTACTTCGCCTTAATTTTTGCAATAGTGCGAGCTGTGCCGAGATTTCCGGAAGACGGGTCGTCGTTGGACGCTTCCAAAATTTCGTCAAGAAGGTCTGCGGGGATGACAAGTAGATAATTCGTTCTCGTTCCGGGGCTGAAATTCTTCTTCACGAGGACGGAGTTTTTGAGGCTGAATGCTGGTAAGTTCCGCTTGCACGCTTTAGGCACGGCGACGTTTCGTCCTTCGAGGTAGTCGATCATTACACGCAAGTCGGGGTCGGCACGCTGCTGGGCGGCAAGGTCGCTCTCCGTAACAACTCCGAAGAACGCGCTGTCTTAATCGGAGTCTTGTGGTGGTGGGTCGACAGGGGCGCGGGACAAGCAGTCGGCGTCGGAGTGTTTTCCTGTCGGATTTGTAGACGATTGTAACGTCGAACTCTTGCAGGCGCAAACTCCACCGCCCAAGACGGCCAGAGGGGTCCTTCAAATTGGTGAGCCAGCACAGCGCATGGTGGTCTGTCACAACCTTGAATGGTCTACCATACACGTATGGGCGAAATTTTGAAATGGCCCATTAGATTGCCAGGCACTCTTTTTCGGAGGCAGAGTAGTTTTTCTCCTCCTTCGACAGACCACGGCTTGCATAGGCGATTGCCTTTTCGCACCCGCTTTGCTTTTGGACGAGGACGGCCCCCAAACCTATATCGCTGGCGTCCGTGTGCATTTCTGTTTCGGCGTTTTCGTCGAAATGATCGAGCACGGGCGGGTTTTGCAGGCGTTTTTTCGCTCGCATAATGCTTTTTCTTGTGCGTTTTTCCAGGCGAAAGGGGTGCTATTTTTTTTCAGGCGCGTGAGTGGCTCTGCGATGCGTGCGAAGCTTGCGACGAAGCGCCTGTAGTATGCGCACAGTCCGAGAAATCTTCGCACGCTCTTTTTGTCTTTCGGTCTTGGGAAGTTCGCTATGGCTAATGTTTTCGCCGGGTGAGGCAGGACTCCCGCGGCGTTGACGATGTGTCCCAAAAACTTCAGTTCCTCGTAAGCGAAGCGACACTTTTCGGGCTTCAGCATTAACCCCGACGTACGGATGGCCTCGAGTACAGATTTCAACCTTGCAAGGTGTTCGTCGAAAGTCCGGGCGAATACCACAACGTCGTCGAGGTATACGAGGCAGGTGTGCCCCTTCAGGCCAGCTAGCACAGTGTCCATGACTCTTTGAAACGTTGCTGGCGCCGTGCACAGCCCAAACGGCATCACCTTCAACTCGTATAGGCCGTCCGGGCTTATAAATGCGGTCTTCTCTCGGTCTCTCTCGTCCACCTCAATTTGCCAGTAGCCGGTCTTCAGATCCATCGATGAGAAGTACTTCGCGTGGCAGAGGTGGTCGAGGGCGTCGTCGATTCGTGGCATGGGGTACACGCCGTTTTTGGTGACTTTGTTCAGTCGCCGGTAGTAACGCAAAACCTTAATGTGCCGTCTTTTAAATGCAGAGCATTTCTTAGCCTCGCATCTTCCTGCGTCGGACGGCGACCACAGCTCCGCGTCCGCAGCAGGTGCGCCTCTCCTCCTTTCCTCCTCTCTCTCAACAGCAGCTGGCGCGCGCATGCGTCGTAGTCAGCCCGTTCGCTCCGTCGCGGTCTCGGTGTAACAGGTGCGTGATAGCAGCGCGGTGGGGCGTGAAAGGGCGCGCGCTGCTTGCGCATGCGCGCTCTCCTCCTCATACTGCTCTCCCTCTACAGCGCGCGCTGCAAATATAAAGCGGCTAGCGGTCGCTCGTGCTTCAGTCACTGCGTTCCTCCTTCCTTCCTTGGTTGACGCTCGCTCCCACGTTTAGTCGTCCAATAATAATAATAAATGACGCATTCAGCCCTATATACACTCTCGTCTCGCTCTCCTCTCTCTACCCCAAAACAACACCCACGTAACTACAACCCAACTACCCACCCTAACGCTACTTTACTCTCCTCTCTCTACACCAAACCAACACTAACGCAAGTACGACCCAACTACCCACCCTAACGCGACTTTACTCGGCGTTAACGAGCCCCAATGCTCTGCATTTACTCGTGTTCCCCTCGCGGGAAGGCGCGGGAATTTTTTCTTCACCAGTACAACCGGCACAGCCCAGGGGCTTTTCGATGGCTGTATAATGTCGTCGACTTAAGTCCGGATGGCTTCCCGCTCGTGGGAAGAGACGCGGTACGGTGACTGTCGGGTAGGTGGGGCGCAATCTTCGGTTATTATTCGGTGTTTCGCTAGAGGTGTCTGACGTAGTTTTGAGTTCAACGAAAAACACTCCCTGTAGCGACGCAGCAAAGCCAATAATTTGTTTCGTTCTGCTTGCGGTAACGTCGGATTCACGTTGAAGGGATTCGGAAGCTTGAAGGTATCTTCGGGTGCGCGTTCAAATTCGGCAACCACGATCACGTCACTTGCTTGTTGCGTTTCTTCGAGGAACGCAATTGAATCGCCCTTGTTTAAATGCTGGTACTCCTCATTGAAATTGGTGACCAAAACGTGGGATTTGCGCTGCTTAAACCGCGCAATGCCTCTTGCGACAGACATACCGCGGTCGAAAAGCAAACTTTGGTCAATCTCCACGATAGCGTCAACGTCAGGAGCAGCACCTTCACAGTAGACGGTGATCATCAAACTTGCGCGGGGTGGCAGGGTGACATGATGATCGGCGATCCTTACAGCTGCACGGTGTTCGGGGTTCGGTTCCGGTGTCATGGAGTGATCGGAGGAAAATGTTTTCGACTTGGTGTGCAGATCAATTATTGCGCCGTTGTCCGACAAAAAGTCCATTCCGAGAATGACGTCGCGGGAACAGTTAGGTAAGATGACGAACACGGCAGGGTACGTCGTGCCGTCCGTGGTGATGCGGGATGTACACGTTCCACTTGGCGTCACGAGGTGTCCTCCCGCTGTGCGTATGTGCGCACCGTCCCATCTGGTCATAACTTTCTTCAGCTTAGACGCAAATGGTCCGCTCAATACTGAGTAGTCGGCTCCCGTGTCTACGAGGGCGACTACGTCAAAGCCGTCGATGGACACCTTGACGTCGGATGCCGCCTTCCCCGAGTTCCGGGTTCGTCGGGGCGTCGCATCTAGGCTTGTGTGTGTTGACGGCCGGGCATTGTGCGTCGTCGTTGTCGTCGTCTTCTCAGCGGACGTCTCGGTCAGGTCGGGTACGCGTCGTGCCGTGTAGCTGTCGTCGTGTTCGGGAGTCTCGTCAGGGTTAGGTCGGGTCGTCGGGATATTGGCATGTCGTGAATCAATGTCTTACGTGAGTCGTTGCGTCGTTGGAGGGTTTTCATTTTTCCGCGATCGTGCAACTTTATCTGCAGACGTTGCTGCTTTTAGTTTCCCCCGCGTGGGCTGGGGGACCTTCCACGTGCGAAATCAGCACTGCTACGGCGGTTGGGCGACTGGTATGGGTAGAGCGACGGCGTTCGGTTGAAGCGGGCTGGGCCTCGGTTAGTGTTGGACAGGTATTCGTCGATCTCAGTAGGGCGCTGGCCGGGTCGGGGGCGTGGGGCGTCGGCGGAGAAACCACGCAGTCCGAGTCTCCTGTACGGGCAGCGACGGTAGGTGTGATCGGCCTCTCCGCAGTGGTAGCACAGCGGACGATTATCGGCTGTTCGCCATACGTTCGTCTTTCTCGGCGCCTGGTTTTGGCGTGCAGGAGGTCGGGCGGGCGACAGTGGACGGCGGTACAGCGGGACTTCTTGAAGACGGGTTGGAGCAGGGCGGGGTCGTCGAACAGCCGCGGAGTAGATCATAGCTTGAGGCTCACGTGGTACTTCGGGAGGCGTAGAATTTCCCAAAGCGAGTTGAATTTCTTCCCGAATCACGTCGCTCATAGAGGTGACTTGGGGTTGCAGCGTTGTTGGGAAGAGTTTCCGCAGTTCTTCTCTGACGATAGCGCGGATTGTATCACATAGTATGTCAGAGCTAAGAGCCCCGGCATCGATCGTGTCCGCAACTAGCGCATTGATGGGACGGTCGTACTGCCTCGTACGTATTTCCAATGTCTTCTCCATGGCGGCCGCCTCAGATGCGAATTCGGCCACCGATTTGGGGGGGTTTGCGGACAAGGTAAGCAAAACGTTCTTGCTTTACTCCTCGCATCAGAAACCTCAGTTTCTTTTCTTCAGTCATATCCGGGTCCGGGCGACGAAATATTCGCTTCATTTCCTCAACGAAGATTACGACTCCTTCGTTCGGGTGTTGCGTTCGAGTTTCCAGTAAAAGCGCAGCTCGTTCTTTTCTCACCGTGGTCGTAAAGGTCCTAAGGAACTCGCTTTTAAATTGCGTCCAGTCGGTCAAGGCGCTCTCGTGGTTCTCGAACCAACTTCGAGCTGCATCCTCCAAGTAAAAGAAAACATGCCGGAAGGTTTCTTCATTGTCCCACCTGTTAAAGTTGCGCACGCGCTCCAGCTTCTCCAACCATTCCTCGGGGTCTTCAGCGGGGGCTCCCCGGAACGCTGGCGGTTCCCGGGGCTGCTGCAGGACGATTGGCGACGTTGTTTCTTGCACCATGGTGTTGGTTGCAGCGTTTCGTCTCTTGGGCCCTTCTGGCAAAAGACCGAACTCAGTAGCAATCCTTGTAGTCGGCGGCTTTCTCTGGTTGGACTGGCTTGGCGGCTTCCAGATGTCGTTAGGAGCATAAAGGGTGAGTACCCAGCACCTCCACCAGATGTCACGAAGACAAGGACGACGCAGTTGTCTTGAAGGAGAAACAGCTTATTGGAGCGAACTTGTGCTCCCCTAACAACTCAAAAGAATACAGAGGCGGCGAAGCAGCGGTCAACAAAGTGACTTGCTTCGGCGAGCGTCGCAGAATCGAATGCCCCTGCGTCTGCTGTGCAGGCTTTTATCTTTTGGGCGCGAGAGTTTCTGGAACCGTCGATTCACATCCAGAACATTGTAGTTCACAGAAGATCATTCTGGGCTAGCGGCGTTAGGGCGAAACACTCTGCTTATCTGAATGAGATAGCCCGGACGGCATAAAAATAAAGAATGGAACACGCGCTTCGCATGGGGCACAGGTAACAGAGCCGGGCGCGGCCGGGCATTAAAAACAAACAATAAATAAACAAACCCGTACATGGTTCGCGGCGCTATGCATATATTGGTACGTACAATGTGATTAATGCGCAGTGTCTCAGGGTTCTCTTCGTCGGTTACAAAACACGCACTTGAGCAGAGGGAAGTTCAAATTACAATTTGTGCTGGGGTACTTCAGCATCAAATACACTGCTTACAGCCTCGTGTAGATAGGCCTTTATGAGAGAAAGGCGCAGAACGCGATATCCTATAACTCGGTTTGTTAACCGGCTCATAACCCATTTTGTCTGGCTGGAATATGATCGAAAAGTGGCTGGAAAATAAACTACGTCGAAAGCTAATTCCACGCCTAAAGAGGGTTTGTAAGACAGCATGGTTGTGTTATTGCACTTTGAAATATAAACATCTTCGAAAATGCATCGAAACATTTCGGTCACCTTTATTCTGGCGATCTTCGTGGGCGGTTGGGTTAGGGAGTAACAAAACATTAAAATAGATCTCAAGTGTGACTAACATCTTAAAAAAACTATGAAAGGAAATTGCAAAAGAGATGAAGTTCTGTCGAGGGGAGATCTAAGAAAACATTTGTTCTTGGAGGCATATACAAAAATATACATGTTGTCGTTTCCAAATCCACTCGACGTGTTGTTTATTTCCAGCTTCTGACGGTTAGCAATAGCGAACAGCGTGCAAAGGTCAAAGTATAAGACGAGTGATATCCTTTTGAAAGCAGAAGGTTGTTGTGCTTGTATGTAAGTAGGAGTTTATACGAATTTTAGCTTCGAATGACCTCTTTTCTATATTTCCTGAGGATGAAATGCGGAATACCAAAATTTTATCTTAAATTTTTTTATGATTTTGCTAGTTACCTTTTCAGCGTGGTTATGCTTATTGTCGTAAAACAAAACTGAGAATTCTAAACCTTATACGCCTTATGCGCTCTTTTGTCAAGAGCTCGGGTGAAGTCTTACAGTTCGTTCACTTTTCTATGCGCAAAAAGAAACAAAAGATTTGGTGCTGCCCGACAGTGGTGCTAGCGCTTGTTAACAGATGCCTTTATTACTCTATTTATTCTGACGTACACATATTAAATCCCTTTTGGAGTGACAGCCTAGCAGTTTGTCAATAAGTAGCCGCCGAGCAACCATCAGGGCACGCTAGTTAACTACGTAATAATCGCATGCACAACCCGGGCCAGGATAAAACCTTTGGTTGTTACACAGACATTTCTTTGGACGAACCAGGATAACTATTTAGACAGCGTCAAAGTTGCAAAGTTCGGCTGTTGCCGCTGCTACAAGAAACAATGAATGATGATGATGATGGATGGGTTTTTATGGCGCAAGGCCGACTAAGGGCAAAGAGCGCCAGAGAAAAGTTTATTTAGTGAAGTGAAGTGGTTACAAAAAAAACGTGTCAACCGAACATAGTAAAATCAGTTAAAGATAATGGTGATGGCTGGTGTATAGGGCCAGATTTGATTATGCGTGATAGGAAATGAGGTTTAAAAATTTAACGTCTGACCAATACTCAAACACAAGTTTCACAGAAACACTGGCATCGTCACCTAGAAACAGCGATGGATGGAGTGGGATATGTTGTCTGTAGAGTTCTCTGAAGTGTTTGTGTCGTGTTGTGTGAAGTGCCTTGCATGTGATTAGTATGTGCACCACGGATAGGGCCTCTCCGCATCTGCTGCACTGGGGTCTCGAAGATCCCCGTCAGCAGATACGAGTGCGTTACATGGGTGTGCCCTATCCGTAATCTGGCCAAGGCGACTTCAGAGTATCTGTTGCGTGTGTCGGTGGTGTATGGTCCCAAGTGAGGTCTTAATACGTGTAACTTTTTGTCTGTTTGTTCACTCCAGTGTGTTTGCCATGTTTTGCGAAGTTGTTGTCTGATGTGTGGTTTCACGTCGGTGTAGGGTAATGTGGTTATGTCTACTGTATTCAAGAGTGTAGCAGTAGCAGCCATTCGGTCCGCTGCTTCGTTCCCGGCTATACCACAGTGGCCAGGGACCCAGCAAAGAACCAGTTCAAATTTGCGTACATACACAGACATAATACCCTTGACTATTAAATTTATAACGTGATTATTTGAAGACTTTGTTGACGACAACGCCCGCACAACACTGAGAGAATCTGTATATATAATGGATTGTGGGATGTGGCTTTGAAGGATATGATTAACAACCAGAAGTACACCATAAGCCTCTGCCGTAAAGATACTTGTATTACTGTTAAGAGTTCTCGTGACACTAAAGCCGGGCCCATGCGCCGCGCAGGACACCGAGGTGGAAGTTTTAGAGGCGTCCGTATAACATTCAGAACATTGGTACTTCTAATGCAAATACAAGAAGTGCTGCAGAATTGCACATGTGAGAGCTCGGTTTTTATCTACCTGTGCGAACGATGTGTCGCATGGTACAGGGCGGAGATGCCATGGTTCTATAAAATCGGTTAGAGAGGTTTGGATAGTATCTAAAAAGGAGCAGCAAGCTCTGGCGCTTCCTCTCTAACTCTGTAAGAGAAGGGCGCAGAGAACGATGGTCGATTTAAAAGGAGTTCAGTCATCGACGTGTGATGAAAAACTGATTTAAAAGGATGGTGAGGCAGGGATGAAATTTTAAAAGCATAAAGGAGATCTGTGTATGCTCGCTGACGTTGTAGGTTCCATTTGTTGCACTCCACTTAGATGCTTTCGACCGGGCTAGTGCGGAAGGCGCCACACGCCAGGCGGAGCCCGAGATGGAGTACTGGGTCCAGCATTTTGAGTGATGTTTTACTTGCTGACCCATAAACAACGCTACCATAGTCCAATCGTGAACCTATCAAGCTGGTAAAAACACATAAGAGAAGTTGTCTGTCAGCACCAAAAGAGATGTTCGACAGAACCTTCAGGATATTCATTGTTTTTAAGCATTTATGTTTTAGTTGTTTTATGTGTGGGATGAATGTCAGCTTTTCGTCAAAGATAATACCTAAGAACTTGTGTTCCTTTTTTACAGGAATAGAGACACCGTGGAGTTGAATGTCTGGATCCGTCCGAATGCCACGCCTCTTGGAAAACAAAACACAAGTGTACTTCCCTGGATTAAATTTAAAACCGTTGCTATCTGCCCAGCCGGCAAGCTTGTTCACACCAAGCTGGACTTGCCGCTCGCAGACAGACAAGTTGCAAGACTTAAAAGATAATTGTACGTCGTCTACATAAATTGAACATGAAATCGACGGTGGCAATGCCTTCTGAAGAGATTTCATTTTCACAATAAACAAAGTGCAACTTAAAACTCCACTTTGCGGCACGCCGTTTTCCTGCACATGAACCCTAGAAAGTGCAGCTCCAACTCGCACGCGAAACATTCTTTCAGACAGGTAACTCGCAAGCGTGTTCATCATGTTACCCGACATGCCAAAAGACTTCAAATCGATGAGGATGCCGTACCGCCAAGCAGTGTCGTACGCCTTTTCAAGATCAAAGAATAACCCGCCGCGGTGGCTCAGTGGCTAAGGCGTTGCGCTGCTGAGAACGAGGAAGCGGGTTCGATTCCCGGTCGTGGCGGCAGCTTTTCTGATGGAGGCTAAAAGCAAAAACGCCCGTGTCTACGAGATTTCGGCGCACGATAAAGATCCCCAGGTGGTCAAAATTAATCCGGAGCCCTCCACTACGGCGCGCCTCATCGCCTGCGTTGCGTCGGTGCGTTAAACCCCACAATCAATCAATCAAGATCAAAGAATACTGTCATACAGTACTGCTTGTGGATGAAAGCATCTTTAATATATGACTCTAACGCAACGAGTTGATTGTTCATAGATCACCCCGCCCTGAAGCCTGCGTGGCAGCTCTCGAGAAGATCGTTGTACTCTAGAAGTACACGAGTCTCCTGTTTATCATCTTCTCGAAGAGCTTACACAGGCAGCTTGTCAGGGCAATGCGACGATAACTGGCGGTAGAGGAAGGGTCCTTTCCTTCCTTCAGGAAAGGCACTACTAGGCCTCCCTCCAAGAGCAAGGAATGTGCCCCGAAAGCCATATGTTATTGAATAGATGTAGAAGTGTTTCAAGGGTGTCTGAGTGTAGATGTTGTATCATAGTGTATGTGATTTTGTCTGCACCTGGAGCTGAAGGCTTACATGTTGTCAGGGCTGCCTTCAGCTCATGAACTGAAAAAGGAGAAGTGTAAGAAGTGTGCGACTTGTTGTAATCACGCAGGGACGTCTTTTCCGCAGATGTTTTGTGTTTCATGAAAGTGTTTGTGTAGTGTGCCGAACTGGACACGTGTTCGAAGTGTTGTGCAAGTGTGTTAGCCTGGTCTTCCAGTGTGTCCCCTGTTGTACTCAACAGGCGCAGGGTGTGTGTCTGTTGTCCTTTTAGTTTTCGTATTCGTGTCCAGACTTTGTGTGTGTCAGGGTATGAGTTGATGGAAGTGAAGAAGGTGTGCCAACTCTCTCGATTGATTGATTGTGGGGTTTTACGCGCCGACGCAACGCAGGCGATGAGGCGCGCCGTAGTGGAGGGCTCCGGATTAATTTTGACCACCTGGGGATCTTTATCGTGCGCCGAAATCTCGTACACACGGGCGTTTTTGCTTTTCGCCTCCATCAGAAAAGCGGCCGCCGCGGCCGGGAATCGAACCCGCCACCTTGTGCTCAGCAGCGCAAAGCCTTAGCCACTGAGCCACCGCGGCGGGTGTGCCAACTCTCTCGTTTTGCCTCACGGCGCACACGTTTTCCTAACGCCTTGGCCCGTTTGAACAAAATAAGGTTACCCGACGTGGGGTACCGACGGAGGATAGCCCACGCCTTGTTCTGGGCCTCTCGCGCCCGCCTACAGTCCTCAGTCCACCACGGCGTCCTCTGGTTGCGCGGGGTACCAGAGGCGTGGGGAATGGACTTTTCGGCGGCGTTGAGGATGTGCGCCGTGAGCAGTTGGGTAGCTTCTTCAACGTGTAGGTGTCCTATGAATGTGTGGTGTAGTTTGGATGTCTCTGTAAATGTATTCCAGTTAGCTCTTGCTTCGTTGAACCGTTTGTGGGAAGATGGACTGCATGGGCCTTTACCTATATATGTTAGTGAGGTGGGGAAGTGGTCACTGCCATATGGGTCAGTGCCCACACCCCACTCAAGACATGGAAAGAGAATTGCCGAACCAATAGCCAAGTCAAGATTTGAGTATGTATTGTGTCCTATGATAAGGTATGTAGGCTGTTCTTGTTGAAAAGGCATGCTCCAGAGGATGTTAAAACTTCTCTATCAGGCGACCTCGGGCATCCGTGCGAGAAGAGCCCCAAAGAGAATTGTGTGCATTGAAGTCGCCTGTTAGGATGTATGGTTCAGGAAGCTGGTAGACCAGCGCCTCAAAGTCAGAGCTCAGAAGTGCAAGATCAGGAGAGAGATGAAGCACACCGTTACCAACCTATTAAATAATATTGTGCGGACGGCTACAGCCTCAAGGATGGTGTTCAAGGTGACAGGGTGACATGCTAAGGATTTGCGGGCAATTATGGCCACACCGCCATAAGAATGTGTGCAGCCATCCCTGTCTTTCCTGTATACCAGGTAACTATTCAAGAACTTTGTGTGTTTGGAATTAAGATGTGTTTCCTGGACACACATTAAACTTGGCTGGTTGGCATGCAGAATCTCATGCACGTCGTCAAGATTATTCAGAAGGCCTCTGCAGTTCCATTGAACTATGTTTTCTCTTCCCATTATGATGTGTTAGAGCTACTGGAGTGTGATTATTTATGTAGGGTCTTTCGGGGCTTGCACTCTTGGGAGGGGCTTTTTTGCCTTCTCTACTGACCTGGACGTCGCAGCCCGTTCTTTCCGTTGCGATGAAAGCCGGAAGGGCTCGACGTCCATGTCGTCATCTGAAGGCAAGGGGGGTGACCAGTGGACTGGGTCCCCTTGAAAGTGGTACCCTTTCGGGTGTTCTTTGCCTGCGCTGCCAGTGCCGAAGGCGTGGGGAGCACCACAGGTGGCACAGGCAGTGAGGCGCGGGAGGGGGTCGCTGCGACTGCCTCCGTCTCCATCTCCGTGCCCTTGCGTGTGCTTTGGGCCGGTGGAGAGGAAGCAGTGGATGCAGCGGCATCCCCAACAGACGTTGTTGCCACCACAGCCGCTGCTGGATGAGCGAGCGGTGCAGAGGCAGGTTGGGCTGCCATAGGCAACCCAGGGGGGGGGGGGGCGGCGGCGGGACCAAGTCCGACTCGCGGTACTGGGTCCCCGCCGAAACCAAACGCCGCTCCGCCCCCCGGTGAGCTGCGTCAGTGTACCTGCCCAGAGGGAAGGAGGCGAACCTCTTTCGCGCCTCTGGGAAGGTGATGTTTGCGGTTATCTTAAGGTTAATGATTTTTTTTTCAAGATGAAACTTTTCACAAGCGCGAGAGTATGCTGCGTGTGGACCCTGGCAATTCGGGCAGGTGAAGTTGGTTGCAGTGCAGTTGTCGGAGAGATGATCGTGCTGGGCGCATTTGGCACATGTTGTTCTGCCTCGACAGGAGTTGGTACCATGCCCGAACCTCTGGCACTTGAAACAGCGCCGCGGGTTCGGGATGTATGGCCGGACAGAACAACGGATGAAACCTGCGTTGACATGCTCGGGCAGTGTGCAGCGGTCGAAAGTCAGGATCAGATGTTTGGTGGCTATGTCTTTGTTGTCTCTCCTGGTGACGATGCGCCTTACTGCTGTCACGCCTTGGTCTTTTAGGCCTTCGAGCAGATCAGTCTCTGTCTCGGTTAGGAGATCTGCCTCAGAGATCACACCTTGACAACTGTTGAGGCTGCGGTGGGGTGTGACCCTGATCTCCAGATCTGCCATGCGGGTTTGTTTCAGGAGGATTGTGGATTGCTGATAAGTTTTAAGTTCAACTAGCACTTCACCAGTTCTGAGCTTTTTGGCGTCATATGTTTTGCCGATGATACCTTCAAGGTATTTAGAAACAAGAAATACAGATTGAGAGGAAACCGGCTTCGATTTGTCCACAGATTCAATGATCAAAAAACGAGGGTAGTTATCTGGCTTTGGGAGCGAGATAGAAGGCAAAGAAGGAAAAGATACTTCGGTGCGGCCCCTTTTAGGGGGCCAATCACGGTTGGGGGGGGTTTTGAATATACCATATGACATAGTATAAAAGCAGGGAGACGGGGGCACTTTCTCCTTTGACCTTACCCTGGTAGTCAAAGAGGTCCCGAAGCTCCCTGCCTGGTAGACAGGCAGGGAGCCCATCGGCCGGAGCTTGACCAAGGCTCCGACGGCCACCGTTCGTGGTTTCTAACCCTCCACCTATAAACACATCGCCACGGTTGGATCCAGCGTATGTTTGGGGGCTCGGGGTCCGCGGTATCGCCAGTACCGTCACCAAGGTTGCTCGAGGTGCCCCGTGCGGGGTAACAATGAATAACACGGCTGATCAATCTCGATGTGGAATACACAGTCAAAGCAACGAAAAAAAACTCCCAAGCATTCCCCCGAGGGTGAACATGGTTAAGTGCGAATGCACGGGGTGATGCTATGAGGGGGAGTAAAGTTAAAATCCGTTGGCATTCGCCCGTGAGCGCGCGCGAGCCGACCCACGGAGGTCTGGCAGTTTATCGCTGCATATTTAGGGGGGTACGCGGCGCCGAGCGCGCCGAGCCAGGTGGCTGAGAGAGGAGGCGAGCGCAAGGGGAGAGGGACAGCGGCGCACGGCAGCTGCAGCCGAGCGAGGGGGAGAGGAGAGAGTGTGACGTCACGGTGGAGAGAGAGGCGCGCGGCAGCTGCTGGGGAGAGGAGGCGCGCTGTGACGTCATACCATGACGTCACGGCGCGCGGAGCGGTGCGGGGAGCGGCGCGCACCCGCGCAGCCACGGCGAGGAGGCGGAGCGAGCGCGGTCACGTGGTGAAGTGACGTCACCGCGCCGTTGCTACCGACGCTCCTCTCCGCTCCACGCCGTTGCTAGGGAGAGGAGGACTGCGGACGCCGCCGCCGCCGGCGGTGGAAGGTTTGGGGTCGCTCATAAAGTGCATTCGCACTTAAAAATGGCAGCATCGCCACTACGTTGATGCTGGCTGGGGTGCTGAGTAGAAGGACTCGAAATGACATCCAAGTTGCGCCTCGAGTGACATCCGATTTGCGCCCCCACCGTCATTCGATTTGAGCCGCGAATTTCACCTTGATTAGTCTTTCAATGAAACTGCAAGTCAGGGCTCAAATCGAATTTCACTTGATTTTCGCTTGATGGTGGTGTGCGCACGGAGGGACGCGGACGGCCATTGGGGGTACTAAGGCACTCCGCACCGTTACAGGCGTGGGAGTCAGTCGTTTGACTCTCGGGTAGTAACTAACGGTCGTAGCCCAATAGGTAAGACGACTGACATAAACTCTGTCTGGTGTAGTACCAGACAGAGGCTCGACTTCTGCCGGTTCCTGTGTGATATTTTGCGATTGTAAATGCTATGCGAATGAACGCGGATGGACATTGTGCGGTGATAAGGTACTCCGCACCTAATAACACGATTTGTAGCCACTCCCGACGGCTTATTTCCGGTTTTACAGGAAGTTGAAAATTTACAACAGTAAAACCATTTCCTGAAAGCCAGCCAGCGATAAAAATATCTTGATTTACAATACGCTTGCAACTGATTAGTGGTCATATTTTACAGTCACCATGATTTTTCAGCCTTACAAATTACTCCCGTTTATTTTTTGTGAGCACACGGTGGTTACTTTGGGATAGTCCGTTCTGCCCGCAGGTATGGCCTGTAGTTTTGGTTGTTTCATAGCTTTTGTTTATTTCTAATCAAATTATTATTTCGGGCGCTAGATCTCGGTTTTTTGGAGTGGGGCCTGGAAAGACGCAAAGATACAATTTATTTGCCTTGAAATGATTAACCGAGTTTATGATACACTCTCCGCCACAATTTTTCGCCCTGTGTTACCGTTTGGCCGTGTCTGTAGTACATATACTAACTGAAGCCAGGATTGCCGCTCTTGAAGCAACAATTCCGCAAAAAACAAGACAATGATGTATACATGGTCAAGAATGTGCGATATTAGAAGTTGGGGCAGGGCTAATGTAAAAACTTAAAACACTGGGCAAAGAGTAATTTTCTCTAGAAAAGAAGAGAAAATACAGCACTTGTTTCTTCGCCTTCCTGTTTTTTGACGTGTGTCACCAAACCATTCAATTGGACTTATAGAAGCCGGCCTTCTTTTCGGTGCTTTGATTGATGCTATGGTCGCCTTTTTGATAATCTCAGTGCTGTAAATAAACAAGAAGCCTGGCAGCTTCACCAGCTACCAGAAGGCGATAGGTGGTAGTGAAGAGCAAGACGAAGCTGCGCCCACTACCTCACTCAGAGGGTCCTATTGCTTCACGAGAACAGGGCGCCGGGGTCATGCTCCCCTCTTGGATCCGCAACATGCTGGTGACAGAAAACCCGAGACTCTGGGCACCAGTGGAACTGCCTCTGACGGTGTAGCGGCTACGAGGTTCACGAGGAATACCTTCGCACTGCTTGGTCCAGGAGGGCTTCCCTGTACAGCTAGCTGAACATCGTGGCTCGCGCCTTAGCCGACCCTCGTCCCGCTATGCCTCCCCTCCCCTCGGAACGCCTGAAGCTACGCCGTGGGTTCCTGCGAGAAAAAATCACGGGGCTCATGGCGGCAGTCGACACCCTTCTACACGACCTGGCTCCGCACGGGACCGATATTATCGCTAAGATCTACTGCTTCGAAGGCACACCGATCAAGATACGGACCCTCGACGCTGAGATACAAAGAAACCTAACCGGCGACAAGCTCAAGCAACACGTTGCCACGACCCAGCTCTTCGACGACATAATGCGACGAGAAAACCCTGCACTTCTGCGTATAATGTTCTTGGAAATAATGAGGGCTTGCCGAAGTGTTCAGTCAGCAGTGATTTTCAGAAAAGCCACAAAATGGTTGAACTGCAAAATCAAACCCTTCAGAATCCTAAGCCCACGTCTTGGCCCAGGCCGAAGACCCGTCCGCAAGGTCTTTTTCACGGGCTACCCGGGCTGATCTCTTCGAGGCCGCAGCAGACTGCGCAGTCAGGCCAGACGTGCAAGTAATGATGCATGTACATGGACATCTTTCTCAGTGTACGAAATGGTGTGGTACAAGTACAGTAATCCCTCGTTATAACGAATACAGTGGACGGCAAAAAATTTTGTTATAAGCGGGGGCCACGCCACCGCAGTTGGGATGTTGCACTCACCGCTTGCGCTTGCACATGTTTGTTCCCTTGAAACTTAATGTTACCGTAGCAACAATGTTTGCCTTATTGCGGTGTCGTGGCCCCATGACCTGCCCAACCGCTTCAAGGGGTTGGCACGTAGAGCAGTGTACTTTTGGCGCCTTTTGTTGTGTGGGGCCGACATCGAAACCAATCCGGGTCCCATGACCAAAGCGCAAGAGGAAAAACTTGATATGGTGTTCACTGCTATGCAACTTTTGGAAGCAAGTAGTGTTAACCTACTGGAATCGGTTAACAAAGTGCAGTGCACTCACATTAAGCTTAAAAACGACATAGAATTGCTTACCAAACGCGCACACGAAATAGAAGGTAAATTAGAATCATTCAACGCCCAGGCATCACTATCGAGTCCGGATGCTAGTCTTACAAAAATGCAAAACCAAATAAAAGACTTAGAATCAAATTGTGCATCAGGAGCTTCGACTCACCCTTCCCGCAGCAGCCAGCGGGACATTGTTTTAATGCATGACACGATAGACGATTTAGAAAACCGCTCAGGTGTTCTAATCTTCTTTTTTATGTATTAAAGACACGGGCGAATCAGAAGGGTGGAAAACGTCCGAGGAAATAGTAGAAAAATTCTGCAAAGACCAGCTGGGAGTAGCAGCAGCATCAATTGCATGTGCCCATCACCTTGGTCGATTTACGAGCGATCGCACTCGACCCATAATCGTGAAGTTTTTCAATAAAAAAGAAATTGACAAAATCCTAAGCAATTGGCCACAAGTTGAAGATACAGAATTTGGGATTTCGTGAGATTACTCTCAGGCAGTTCGTGAAATGAGAAGAAAATTATGGCAGTTCTCAAAGACTATAAAGAAAGGACTCAATTGTGCGAAACTTGTTTCCCCTGTGATTTCTGCAAATTGACGTGACGTAAGCTCTTAATCCTCAGCTAAGCTGCCACGAGCAACATCAAATAGCAATATTAGTACCGACGATAGTTGTCACTTTTTATACACTAACATTAAGATTGCTACTGGTAAAAAGGTCGCATTATCTTCATTAATAGACTCAACATCTGCAACCATTAGAGCTTTGACTGAAATTTGGTTAAATTATTCTGTTGGAACTTCTTCCTCTTCTGTGCTGTAGCAGACGATGCTGCATCATCATCAGTTTCATGTGATAACAAAGTGGTGGCACGCGCTCGCGCTGCACCCGCAGCGAGTTCCATTAAAGCCCTCATTCTCATGAGACGTGCGCTCTCCGCTCTCTCTCGACGGCTTGGCAGCCGGAGGACGTCGAGGTCCATTACATGGTGCCGGAAACCAGGGATCTTAAGACAATGCCAACCTCATCGACGTACGGAGCCGCGCAAGCCTGTGAACCGACGCGACACCTGCGACCTTGGCCCAGAATCCCCGGCCGCCAGCTGACCGCTATGGAACGGCTACTCCGACGTCGCCAGAGCCTCCGCTCACAACTGGATGGCATAATAACCGAAGCGGAAGAGGCATTGCGAGGGCAACTTGACTTTCGGTGTCCGAGGTGAGCGTTCTCCTTGAACAAATCGAAGCGCTCCACCAGCAGATAAAGAAACAGGACGACCTCATATTTGACAAGACACCAGACAGCCTACTCGAAAGCGAGATGTCGGACGCGGGCAAATAGGCGGACAAGGTCGTGAACACGGCAGCGGCCCTGCGCTTCAGGTTGCAAGACGCTCTCGCATCCAGACCTACCCGACCGCCGAGTTCCCAGACTCCGGTCACCAGCAAGGCTAAGTTGTCTGAGCTTGACCTTCTAAAGTTCGATGGGAACTGGAAGAATTGGCAGCGCTTTTGGATGCAGTTTTCATCGGCTGTGCACAACAACAGCGAACTGAGCACTGCGGACAAATTCAACTATTTGAGCACTCTCGTGACTGGAGCTGTCGCATCGGCCATCTCTGGACTCCAGCCGAGCGAGGAGTGCTACAAAGACGCCATCGATATTTTAAGACAGCGCTTCGGTGACGAAGGGCTCATCGTACAACATCACCTCAGAAGCCTTCTGGACTTGAGACCAGTTTCGTCGTCTTCGAACGTGCATCATCTTTGACTGCTATACGACGAGGTTCAAGTAGACGTACGAAGTTTGAAGGCACTTGGCATTAGTACTGGTAATTACTGCCTAATGCTACGGGAGATCCTCCTCAGAGTACTGCCGTGCGGCATGGTTCTGAAGTTTCACGAGCGCTTCAGCCCACCGACGCCTTCAACAACGGCATCCACCTCAACTCAAGTAATAAGGGACCGACAGAACCAGACGGCACAGCCCGAACAAGAGCTTCAACAGCTTCTCCAGTTCATCGACCATCAAGTTCAGTGTGGAGCAGCCGTGGAGCACCATACAGGAGTAAGGACTTCAGACGTCGCTGTGACCCCAGAAGAGCCACCTAGAAAGCAGCAACACTGTGATGTACATAGCAACTCGGCTCTACACCTTTCAGCGAACAACACTCAGCGGTGCCTGTTCTGCCAGTCCTCAAATCATCGTTCAGAGTTCTGAAATCTCGACGAATGGGACATCACGCTAAAAAAGCAGCTGCTCACCAGGGAAGGTCGATGCTTCCGATGTCTGAAGAAAGGCCACTTGTCCAAGGACTGCCGAGGTCGACTGCACTGCCGCAAGTGTGCTCGAAAGCATGCAACCACCATGTGCACGGCAGACTCCCCCAGCAGCAGCAACGTGGCCTCTACTGAACCCATGGTCCTCCTCCAACTTTGACTGCCACAGTAGCAGGCTCCGCATCTTTGGGATGCCACCGGATTATTGTGGACGGCGGAAGCCAACGCAGTTTCATCACGGCAGAGGCATCCAAGAAACTGGGAAGCGAGTTTTTAGAAGAGGAAACCTTGACTGTGGTTGCCTTCCGAGGTCCAAAGGCGACAAAAACCTTCCGAAAAGTACGTCTGTCCATAGATAGCGGAAAGACAGAGAGGCCCATACAGATTGAGGTGCTCGAAATCGACACAATATGCAACTAGCACATTCCCGCACCGGATGACCAAGTCATCACGACGATGAGAGAAATGCACTTGGACACGCAGGCCCTCAGAGCACAACGATTCGGCGAAAGCAAAATATCGATCCTGATTGGGGCGGACCATTACTGGGAACTTGTAACAGGCAACGTTAGGGAAATGACGCCGACGCTTAAAGCAGTGGAAACCTTGCTAGGCTGGACTGTTCAAGGCCCGCTGCTATTACGAGAAAATGCCATGCACTGTGCCAACGTCATCGTGCTCCGTGCGTGCGTGGGAGCCAACGAGGTGTCCAATGTTCCGAACCGTTCGTTGCAAGGTGACGGCATAGGCGTCAAATGCAAGGACAAGCAAAGCTCGAACACCACCGAACTGGTTATGACACGAGTTAAAAGGGCCGTCGAATCGACGAACGCGCGACAAGAGATTGTTTTCCCGTGGAAACCAAGCGTTTACCTAGGGAATACACTTGCTATTGCGACGATGCGGATCCATACTTTAACGAAAAAAACTAGCAAAGGTGCCAAGCTTGTGAGAATGTGTGACGCAACAACTGGAGTGCACCCGAAAAACAGAACCAAGACAGAACTGAACATCTCTCGTGATCCAGCACGCCCACACACAGGTCCTTCATGGGGGAGTACGAAAAATCCTGACCGAAGTTGGCAACAGATGCCGGATACCACTCGCCCACAACTAGTAAAAAAGACACGACATTCGACGATGCTTTGTCGGCCGAAGTTTCAGTCGAGCCACATTCAGTCAAGCAAGAAATACACACGCTCTGCAAAGATCATTCAACTGTAGCGCACATGCGTCATCTGTCGGCGGGGGAGAGTGTTGGAACTTCTTCCTCTTCTGCGCTGTAGCAGACGATGCTGCATCATCATCAGTTTCATGTGATAACGAAGTGGTGGCACGCGCTCGCGCTGCACCCGCAGCGAGTTCCATTAAAGCCATCATTCTCATCAGACGTGCGCTCTCCGCTCTCTCTCGACGGCTTGGCAGCCGGAGGACCTCGAGGTCCATTACAGATTCTGTTCCTAGAATTAGCATATTCATTTGTGAATCAGACTTTAATATTTTTCGTTCTGATCGGCAAAACCGCCGGGGTGGCGGTGTCCTCCTTGCGGTAAGCAGACAGTACTTGGTTGTGCCAGTGATCATCAGTACTTTTCTGGAATGTGCAGTAATTTTTTTCAATTCAAATCCAGTAATATAATTGTTAGCGTTTTTTATCGCCCTCCAGATTGTTCACACGGTTTCACTGCAGAATTCCATCGTATTCATGCCGAACTTGCTCGTCGGTTTTCGCAGTCAAACATAATTTTTCGGGATTTCAACTTCCCTGACATAGCGTGGTCGACTCAATTAACGTCTAGCACACCATCCGAGCCTAATGCGTTTCTACAATGTTGTCTTGATTTCAACCTCACCCAATTTGTTACAAGCCCAACACGACGTTCAACCCACTGTTGGAATATTCTTGACTTGGCACTGACTAACAACGCAGATATATGCTCTGATAGAACACATCTTAATGGTTTATCCGATCATGACGTGCTAATCGGTCGCATAGTTCCTCCTCTTGTCAAACGGCAAACATTTAGCAAGCTCATTCGATGTTACAAGAAAGCTAATTTCGATCGTATTAACCACGAACTATCACTTTTTGCCATTGACTTCCAAACAGATAACTTGTCGCGGACCGTCGAAGAAAACTGGTTACTACTGAAAAACGCTCTCACTAATCTGATAGATAAGTACATCACGGTCATCTCTATAAAATCCGATAATACTGCCCCTTGGTTTTCACAGGAACTTCGCCGCCTAAACAACAAGAAGAAAAGATTATTCAGACAAGCTGACAAAAGTAAATTAGCTGTTTCCTGGAAACGGTATAAGGAATGTCACAGAGAATGTCAAAAATTGCTCAAAACCACGCGTTTACAGTTTTTTCAACGTGATTTATCATCCATGCTAACAAATAATACTCGGCGTTTCTGGCGTGTCATCAATCCCAAGCATAATCCCGACATCGTCTTTACTGATCAGAACGGCGTAATGATAAATGACAGTGACTGTTCGGAACTCTGAACAAAACATTTTCCTTGGTATTTACAGTCGAATCTTTCCTCCGACAGGCAACCATGCGCAGTAGCACTGACGCATTTATGCCTGAAGTAACCATAACCGATGCTGGCATATTTTTTCTTCTGACTAATCTCAAGACTTCTTCTTCGGCTGACAGCACTGGTTTAAATAAAACTATTCTAAAAATAAAGCACAAAGCATCTTCCCAATATTATCCGCTCTATCCCTACAGCCTCTATCCACCGGCGTTATACCCCATGACTGGAAGGTGGCGAAGGTTGTTCCGTTTTTTAAAGCTGGTGATTGTACCTCACCCTTGAACTATCGCCCTATTTTACTAACCAGTACCATATGCAAACTCATCGAGCATATTATTCACTCACAGGTCATTAACTACCTCGAAAAACATAACCTTATTTTTCAGCATCAGCACGGTTTCCGTAAAGGCTATTCATTGGACACCCAACTACCTGGCTTCATTCACGAAATACATTCATTTGTAGACGCTGGAATTAAAGTCGCCGCAATTTTCCTAGGCTTTTCAAAAGCATTTTATCCTGTTCCTCACCATCGACTTATTCACAAGCTTACACTACTGAACATCGACTCGGCTGTTATAACATGGATAAAAGACTTTCTTTCTAACAGTACGCAATTTACATCATTTAACAATCACAACTCCTATCTAGTCCCCGTAACATCTGGTGTCCCTCAGAGAAGTGTACTTGGGCCCTTGGTTTTTCTAGTTTATATTAATGATCTGCCAGACTGCGTTAAATCTAACATAAGGTTATTTGCGGATGACTGCGTATTATACCGCAAAATTCAATCTAACCATCACCACGATGTTCTACAATCTGTCCTTGATGCTATAAACACATGGTACTCAACTTGGCTAATGCTTCTTAACCTTGCTAAGACAAAACTAGTGTCCTTTACTAATCACGCCTCCCAAAATTCAGCATCCTACTTTATAAACGACAGCCTCGTAGACAGAACTTCCACCTATAAATACCTTGGCGTACATCTAACCAGTAACTTGGCATTTAATAATCACATTAACCATCGCATCTGCTAACCGTTCGCTTGGTTTTCTCAAACGTAACCTCAGACATGCTCCCGCGCGTTTATCAAAGTTAGCATATATTACACTAATACGCCCTAAACTAGAGTACGCGGCAGTCATTTGGGACCCTCATCAGGCATATCTAATAAATGACTTAGACGCCGTACGAAACCGTGCTGTCCGCTTCATCTTTTCTGATTAGTGACCCTATACCAGCTAACCGAAATAAAAAATTGTGCTGAACTCGAAACCTTATCACATCGTCGCAACATATCTCGCTTAACATTATTTCATAAACTGTACTACCATGCATGCCTTCGTAACGAATTTATCTGTGAACCCACCGCCATTTTTCCGCGTCGAGATCATTCATGCAAAATGAAACGCACCACATGTCGTACCGTTGCTTTTGCCGAACATTTGCTCCTCGTACAGAATAGACTGGAATAATCTACCATCAAACATTGTTACTGAACCGAATACCACGAAATTCACTAATGCTTTGAGCAAAAATATCAATTTATAATATGTATCATTTCACTGCCTCATTTCATTCAGTTCTTGCGTTGTCAGATGACATGTGGTAATATAACCTGTGGTTAGAAACTGTGTAGATTGTTCTAGTTACTATGCCAATAGCTTTTTCTATTGTTCTACCGAATGGTTTTTATTTGTTTGTACTCTAGCAATGTTAATTATTTCTGCCTTTTTTAGTTCTTGGGTTTATTTTGTTCTTGTTCTAGTTTATGTGACACCTGTGTAACCCCCCTACCCTATGTAATACCCTCCCCAGAGGTCCTTTAGGGTTTTTTGGAAATAAATATATAAGTAAATAAATTTCGATTAAGCGAACAATAAAAAATGCTAAAGGAGGTGAGCTTTAATAGCACCACAACTGCAAGGAATCAGAACACAATGTCTTCAGTGAAGCAAAGCTTTATTCAGGTGCAAAAAAGGCAGTGAGCTTTTGCTGATTCAAGTTTTTGACGGTCACGAGCAACCCCTGCTCCAATTTGACCAAGCATTGCACGCGGCTGTGGTCGCCGCCCACAAAAGTGGCAGTGGCTGATGCCAACTTACAGGGGGGTGTGCGGGCAACACTGATATTTACGCGAGTTTCGCGCTGGAAAGCGCCGCAAATGCTATGGCTCGAGTCTGAGGTTTTCTTTGTTGCGCTCAAAAAACAATTACGCGCTCATTTTGGGTGCAGAGGGCAATCATGAAAACTGACCGGTTTTGCCCTAGAGGCTTCGCATGATCTCTGGGAAATTTTTTCCTTAGGTGTGCTGCAGTGAAGTTTGCAAAACATCAGCTTTTCGGCGCCCCTTTGCCGACGACTGCTAATTCTGCGGTTCGAGCGCCTGTGTTACGCACCGCCGCGTCCACGCCATTGACCAATGTTCAGGAACAAAATTCAATGGCCCTACCACGTTTCAGACCATTTTTTCTAAGTCCGATGGCGCAAATGGAGCATGACCAGCTCGAGAAAATTGCCGGGGAAAGCCCCGCTTGCGTTGACCCGCCATGTTAGCCTGACTTGCCATTGGGTCGCCGCTGCTCGGCTATGCCTCCGCTCGCCACTTCGCTCAAGCGGGTCAAGCTCTTCGTGCACTTCGAGTAATGCGGCCTCAAATAAATGCGTTTTGGTTGGGACCAGAATAAAGTTCGTTATAAAGCGATATTTCCAGTAAAACGATGTCGTTATAACGATGGGTTAGTGTACCTCCCCCGTGGTGCTGCAGAACACACCAGCCATTACAGAAGGACTGCGTATTCTCTTGGCGCCATACGAAAGTGTGGCGCAGAGGCATGGTTACATTTAGCAGCAACGTCGTATATTGCGGTTTTGCGAGAGAAGGTGAAGCCGGTTTGTTTGTCGCAACTTACCACACCCTTCCCGCTCACTGCTGAAAAAGTGTGCCACTGATTGTGCTCACAAAAACATCTCCCGTCGCCCTGGTCATGACGCAGGAGCAGGCGACGTTACTACTGATATAAGCTGGAGCCTACGTGCTGGTGCCTACCTGTCTTCTTCGCTCTAACACCGCCCGTGCGAACAGTTCGAAAAAATGCCTTCAGAAATGATGCGCCCTATGCAAAGGCTGAAGCTTAATTAAGGCCAGTAGATAGCCTTCGCGGCCGGGGGAGCGTGAAGTAAATAAAGAATAAGATGGGCGCAGGCAGGGGGAGGATAAACGATGGTGAAGAGGAGGACGAAGCTGTGCCCACTGGCTCACTCAGAGTTCTATTGCCTCACAAGAACTGGGCGTCTGGGTCGTGCTTTCCTTTTGAATCCGCAGGAATCAGTTTATGCCTGTGAAACTGCAATCACTGGATTTTGACCTGCTTCATTACGTCTTGTTTCATTTCTATATGAAGCACATTTAGGGCGAGAGCATTGAAAAATTGTTCCAGGTTATTGTTCTTGTCCGGTAAAAAAAAGGCTGCCGCCTTAAATTGCAACAAAACTACCGGTTCCCTTCCACTTTGTGAAGAATAATCAGTAGTGAAGCTCGGCGCCGTTGAAGAAGTGCACGGGAGCAGAAAAATCCGTTGTTTATAAATGGTTGATTCATGCATGTCTTATTTTCTAATTACCCTTATGAAATTGAGAAGCAGCACAGTGTTTACTAAAAAGGGAGAAACCTTAGGGAATGTCCGCATCCCTCCCGCGTCGTAGGCAGCTGAATGCCTATGTAACACACCAACCTGAACCGCTCAATAATAGAGGAGAGCAGTAAGATGGCATTGGGCCATGAGACGTCCACGTTGAAAACTCAGCCCCTCTCCCCCCCCAGCAGAACGAGTACGTCCATGGTGAGTGTTGAAGCGGCCTGCGTGTGTACTCCCAAAAATGCGCCCCTAAGAGGACAAAGTGGGTCTGTAACAATTGTCCCTCCGTGGATAGCCATGCTCCACAGCGCAACACGCAATGTGAGAAAGCCAGCTTAGATAGACCACGCTCACAGAAATCTTTTTAAAGTCGTCGCCACCTCTAAACTGCCGGGAATACAATTTTCAGGGCAAGATCAGTCATCTTATATCAAAATAGGAAGGCCCTACGAGTATATAGTGTTAGTTAATATAAAAGTTTTAATATGCCGAACACAAGTGTCCGAGCTACTGTTCCACATTGGTGTGAGAACTGGGGGGAGTAAGCATGTACACCCGCCCAATGTTTTACCAATATCATGGGAGCGTCGACCATTCCGTCGATCAGCGCCGTATGATGGAGCGATACGACAAACTCGGCGAGAGTAACCGCATGCGCATTAGGCAACGGCCGCTGCTGTCGTCTTCTGCTAGGCTGTTTTAATAACAGACAGCCACCCCCGTTCTTCTATTCGCTTATCACACTGCCCTCCAACCCGCCGTTAACGGGGCGAACAGGGCAAGTGAAAGCGAGTGGTAACAGCAGTACGGGGTGACTGTCGGCTCTTGGAACAGCCTAGCAGACGACGGCAGCAGCGGCCTTCGCTTAGTGCGCATGCGGTTACTCTCGCCGAGTTTTTCGTATCACCCCATCATACGGCGCTGGTCGACGGAACGGTCGATGCTCCGGTGATATTGGTAAAAAATTGGGCGGGTGTACAGCTGGGCTGTATACTGCACAAGGGATCACATAAAATTTGAACGAGGGTCTTCAGCGCTATCACCGCATGTTGCCAGTGGAAAGAATATTGTCGTTATGGTTCTTTTCTCCTTTTCACTTACCTAATAAGAGGATTGGCCATTACCCGGGATCTTTAGGAAGCTAGTCTGCCCAGTAAACAAAATTCACAGAGCAGGATTGGAAGGCCAAAGTTCTAAAATAGGGAGTGCTGCGCGTCTCGCGCTGTAAAAGGAAGCAGCGAAATCTGCCAAACAGTCGCCAACATGGTATAACAGGACAGAACCAGGCCGAAGTAATTCGCCCCAGAAAGCAAAAAAAAAACTAAAGCGAGGAAGGCGATGCAAATCCACCGAAACAGTGCAGACATTGCTAATAAATGTCACCAGGCTTTCGCCTTCAAAGGTCATAAACCTACTTAGGCTCCCCGAGGAACATTTCTGCGTTCCGGCTTTGGAACCAGCATTCCGCAGGTTCGTTGGAAAAGGCATCAAAGCCACGTCATGTATGGGGTTTTTATAGGTGGCAACCTCGTCGGTATCGATCGTGAGGAGAGAATTATTCTCCGAGATTTCTTAAACATGGTTAAGCAAAACATTCCAGTGTTTTTTCGCAAAGTTTGTCACTTAACATCATGCTAAGAACGTGGTTGTGTTATCTCTAAAGTCAAGGCAAGTGTTTAAAATTTCTTTTGTGCACTTAAATCTGTTAGCATGCTTTGAAGGAAACTCCTAGCACTACAAATACGTCTATGCGGCTTGATTGTATTGGCTTCTGTTTGTTCGCTTTGTTTCACCGCCTACACGTACTTCGAACAGCTTGTTTATTTTATACGGTGTATGCGCATCTTCCGTCCCTTTGTTAATTCTTCTCACAGCGTGAAATGCGCCCGCAAACAGGCTGGCATGTACCACAGCTTTCGTGGAACCAGGGTTATACGCGGAATTTGTGCACCTGTGTTTCTCGCATGAATTACGTTCAGGTGTGACGTGGCACTCACTATTCTACTACTTCTACGCTTACAATTCACATTTATGGGGAAGATGTGATGCTGGCACAATCCCTTAAGGGCGTATGTGCTACAAAAAAAGGTGCACTGCTGCTTCAGTCAGTGTCTGCTGCTGTGCAGTACCGGACTGAAACACGTCGGAGGTCACATGTTTTCTTTAATTATTCTTCACAATAGCGGCCATTTTAGTGGCCCGATAAAAACAACCCACATGACAATTTTTCGTAAAATGAACACTTAGGACTTCGGAAAACTTTGTCTAACATGTTTTCTCTTGCACCTAAAATAAATGCGATGGGTCAATGCTCGAAAATATGACGTCAATTGCCCCGCTGACGATATTGTTTAAGTGGAAGAGGCAAATTGACATCTCAGCTACGCATGAAAAGGTCGTGCATACTTTCAAAACTATAGAGCCCAGTGAAATTATCTTTGTCTTGTTCTTACTCTAGGCTAGAAGAGGCAAACTTTTTGCTTAATAAACTTCTGAAGATGTCACAGAGTTTGAAAATATTTTTTCGAACCAACGTATTATCTTTCTTCTCAAAGAGGAGACCCTTATTAAAAATAATGTTTTCTCTTGTCATGCTTTCGCAGTTTTATTACGTAAGCTGTATGCTTTATTTTTGTTTTCAACTGCAAGGTTTCTCTATTGTCTCTGCGAGAACAAATGGTGCTTTGGGTGTATTGCTTGTCGTTATGAGCCGTTTCAAATTTACTTTATTGCGTTAGGTAGTACTAGTGGTGCTAGAGCGGTCATTTCCCGCACCAGCTCGGGTAATTGCGTTGCATTGCATTGCCTATTAGTTCTATGTCATCCTGAGGCATTGCACGCAAACTCCCTCGGCCCCTATGGCCTACTCTAGTTTTCGTTGCTCGAATATAAAAGAGGCACCATGATGACGCTTTACGTAGTCTTCTTGCAACAATTGAAATCTTGATTGCGCTCCTTCCTTTCGTGAGAACATGTGGGCGCAGCAAAAATTGTCCAATTCCTTCGAGATAATACATTACTTCACCGGCAATGAGAGCATACGCAGTTACTGAGCTTATCCCAGACTGCAAGTATCTGTGAGCTTAAATTGCAGCAAATACCTCACACGTGCATTATTATCCACTATGTTTATTGTAAACGTGCTCATTCTATTTGTACGTTTATTTCTTCGGATTGCGTGTATTTTTTATTTCTTAAAAAAAAGGCCGTCGTTAACACCATCTTGCCGAGTGGGCCATGCTGCGCACGCCCAGCGTAAATATTGATACGATCAATCATTTTTTAGAGAATACGTTCTGTACTCGGTGTGTCCATGATTCTGGGATTCTATGGAAATGTTTACTCTCCATGGAAACTGTTTTTTAGAAAGGAAGCTAGTCATAGTGAAAAGAAAAACCTGATAGTGACACACTGCAAGTGCGCCTAAACGTTGTTAATATTGCAGCGGCAATCCTGCTTCCAATTAGGTGTCCTGAATAAGCCAATAAGACGAATATCAACATTTTAAGTGTGGTTGCTCAATTATGGTATCCACATTTTCGGTCTGTTGATCAGGTGGCATTTATCCTCAATATTCAAAAGGTCAGCGCCATTTTCTAAACGTTACAACATCAACTGTTACACAGAATATTCGGTTTGTAGTTAACGTCTAATCTAGGACTGACAAACAGCGCAGCCTGCTTTACACAATATATAATGAAATAGGCACATTGAACAGCCAGCCGGTTCAGGTTCTAGTTTTCGCAGTTTGCCGTTGGGAAGCTTGAATGCAACCTCCTACAAAAGGCCAAAACGTTGTTCTGCAATAATTGGAATGTATGGGTATCTCGGACTCTACGGTTTAATCCGCGGAAGTCTCCATAAAACTCTATGTACACAAAAAGTCGTTATTTTGGAAATGGGTAGGTTCCGCTGTGGATATATAGAACTACACGGCACTGTTCCTGCCGGTTGGCCCCTTATGAACGGCCAGACAAACGCATACACTGCCTACGCACGAGGCGTCGGCACCTTTTAAGCGCGGAAAGAGGGTAAACTGGTTTTCAAAACGACCTCCAATCCCCTGCCGTACGTTTTGAAAGCCGTGCTCATTCCGCGTTACGTCAGTATGAACGCGACTCCAGTGGTGTGAGGTACGCTGACGGATTAGAACATCATTTCTCAGGACGTCGTCTCAAAATTAAAGGTTGGTTGGAATGCCACCCGCCTATTCATCAGTTTTTAAGAAGGCGTGGAGGAGGCGTTCCGGTACATTCACTGGTTAAACCGAACATGGCTGGCAATACAAGACGTCTTCAAGCATAAAATTAATGCCCCAATGCTTCCTAATCGCAGTGTATGGTTGTTACTCTGTACTTTCGTGAATTCGTACTTTCATTATTGCGAACTGAGACGCCATTCACCTGCGGATTGAATTAACGAGCTTTTATTGTATTGGCAGTCATGTACAAATTTACGGTGTCTATATTTAGGACATTGAAGGCCTAAAACGTGTTTTTTCCTGCCTATTTTCTTGCGCCTAAAACAAGATTTTTTAATTCGTCAAAATACGGCTTTCACTCTAAGCACTCCAAATGAGGATCGCGGCAGCAAGCCAGTACACCCTCATATTATAGCGTGATACCTTAAGCTTTACCCTCGCAGAACATTGTTGAGTTTGTGGAATAGTATTCCGTGTCCCCGAAAGTGAACCATAAATAAATTAATGTTAATTACTTGCCAGAAAGCTATTGTGGTCTTTCAAAGAAAGCCAAATTGTAATCATAAGTTCGCTGGTCAATATAAGTCGCCATGCTTGGCGACAGTTCAACACTATATCTTAGCGAAATTACTCGGGGAAATACGTGTCCTTGGTATGACTCTCAAAGGGACAGTGAAGTGATGTGTAAACATCGTGGGATTACTTTCGGAAATAGAAGTCTGTAGTCTCTGGGCCATAATTCGACCACTCTGGGTGCGTTTACGCTGTTTATTAGTAGAAAAACCTATTCAAAATTGCTGTCCTCCTCTCCGCATCTTACGTGTCCATTTTCAATGAAGCTTCGTGGGACGCTCAGTCGACAACGCTTTACTTGACTACGCAACTCAGCCTCCGGCAGTGTAAGTCGGCGGGCCGCCGGCGGGTCGTCGGAAATCTTTCGCTAAGTTAAAAATAAGGTACAGCAAGGTCCGTGCCCAGAAGAATGTGGCTTTAGTTTGCCTAAGGGACGCTGACGCTAGCACCAACATATTTTTCGGATATCCGAAAGACGTATTGCAGAAGCATTATTCGATAAATATCATCTACGCTACTGGGAATGCTTAAACTAAAAAATACAGAGCATATAGCACATATAGTTCATATTTCTTCCGCGCAATACCCCTGGGGTTATGGCCGAGTGGCCTAAAGCACTAGATGTAGTGCGACGCAATGACCAGGTTGTAATCGCTAATTGCATTGATTGATTGATTGATTGATTGATTGATTGATTGATTGATTGATTGATTGATTGATTGATTGATTGATTGATTGATTGATTGATTGTGGGGTTTAACGCGCCGACGCAACACGGGCGATGAGGCGCGCCGTAGTGGAGGCCTCTGGATTAATTTTGACCACCTGGGGATCTTTAACCTGTGCCGAAATCCCATACACACGGGCGTTTTTGCTTTTCGCCTCCATCAGAAAAGCTGCCGCCGCGGCCAGGAATCGAAACCGCGACCTCGTGATCAGCAGCGCAACGCCTTAGCCACTAAGCCACCGCGGCAGGTCATTGTGTAATTGAAATACTTTCATTTAGGTAATGTTGTCTATACTAAATTAACCATTTTGCGATACAGCATTCATTGCATCACGAGTGATTTGGAGGACTGCGTGCCGAATGACACTGACACGCTGGCTAGTTGTCGTCACTGTGGTATTGACATTATCACCGACAGCTTGCGGGAACAGTGCAGAATCATTCGACTGTCGGCCGAGTGCGGACACGCCTTTTAGTACACAGGGGTGAGCTAGGCAAGTTCCAAAAATGAGGTGGAAGCGTCGGTTGAAAGGGGGGGGGGGGGGTGTTCAGCCACTGCGGACGCGTCGGCTAGTGAACGTTACGATGCTAAGGGGTGCTGGCGAGATTATCTGACCAATTCTAGAGCCGACAACTTGGCAGAAGCGCCGTATGCCGATTACTGAGATATCGAGAATGCCCCAACAACAATAAGATCGGATGCCAAGGATTTTATAGCACGGAAGCGAAACCAAAACTGGTTTAAACTTCAATTTTGGACATCGTCATATAACACGGAAAGACGATTACGCGCCAGTGCTGTAAGTTGTGGCGGCCGCCTCAAATGTCGCATAGTACTTTTGTTGTTTGAGGCTGCCTAAATTAAATACGGCTTTGTCTAGGGAATAAACAGTGAGAAGTGTGTTTATTTCAGCTAGTCTCTGCAATGTAAAAAAAATAGGTGCAATATAAACAAAAGGCCTCCTATTACTGCTCTACCAGCAAAAACTACCAATCAAATATTTTTATCTTCTATTACCGTTTTTATTTGCAAAAGACACCTCGCCACAAATCAACAAAATATGTGCCAAACTCTCAAGGCCCCAGTCGACAAGCGACTTGTGCTGGCTCACACAAGAAAGCTATGGGTTCGTAATACAGTGTCCCTTTATTAAACGGATGTTCAAGCCACCTCAAAAATTTTTCATCAATGGATTTGTTTAGCGAGAGAATCATTCGGCAGTGTGCGAAGGGAAATTAAGGCTTTAAGATCAACTGTGCACTACCAACATAACAGTTACTTCACACAAGTGAGCAGTCGATGGTTTTACACCGAGCACCACAGGAATAAAAATCTTAATACTGAACCTAAAAATCTCAATACTGTACTAAAATGCAGTGAGAACTGCGATTTACTGAATTTGTTAGGCTGCTTTACATTTGCTTCTTTTTTTGTTTTTGCCTCCGTCTTAATGGCGCCTCCCTCACACTACCAGCTCCACTGGAATATTTCACACATTTCCGGTTTAAAAAATTCTCTGAATTTGTACTACTCATTGCGGATGATGCACAGGAACAGTCTACTGGAAGGTGAGGTGTGTCGTGCTGGCGACGAACCAGTGGAGAGCGTGGGTCGCTTTTGTCATAAAAAAATTGTATGGAGCACAGCCACTTCCCAGATAACTCCTGTTGCAGCCTGTGCCACGTAATACTTTTTAATTCAAACTCATCAGTTATTTAAATAGTTTTGTAAAACTATGCCATAAAATCAAGACACAAGACGATTCAGGGCAATAAATAGGGAATAATTTAACTAACAAAACTTCTGAAGCCAACTGGTAAGCAGCGGCCGCCAGGAAGTCTGTTTACAACAGGAGTTGCTAAACGGAAATTCTCTCGCCAAAGAAACCCGCCCCTCCCCCCCCCCCCACACACACCCCCAAACGGCCCCTAACGACACACCTCTGTCTTTTAGTATACTGCGTCTTTGGTGTCAAAGCTAAAGCCTTCGTGAGCACGGCTTCAAGCAGAGCACGTCTATCACCGCGCGATGCGGCTGCAGTGTGATATACAGGCCCAAAATACGGCAGACGGAAAACTATCAGGTATGAGTTTTTCATGGCGCTTGGATGGATGAACTATGGCAGGTTGTAGCCTGTTTTAGTCAAGTTTGAGCTGTGGTCAGAAAATGTAGGTTCCCAAAGCGTACGTCTGCTTGCATTACCCGGAAAGAAAACCACCAAGCTCTGAGGCCTTTGTTCCGTCTAAACAGTCGGTCCACTTAGCCGATATTCCTTTATTGAAAATTTATAGCATGTTGTCCTTTTGATGAACTTAATGTAAAAATATTCCGAATAACACGAAACAGAGGAGACAAAATTGATTAGCAAAAAAAAAATTATTTGCAGAATTCACCAAAAGCCAACCACTATAGGGGATAGCTTGGTTTGAGAAAGCAGAGTTTATCCTACCGGGGAAGAGTTTGTTTGCTCCTCAACCACTGATTAGGTATACGGGAGTGCTAGCCATTCGAAAACTGACCATCAAACAAGCGAACGTGGCACGTGAGAAGCACGTTATAGCGGCTGACCGTGGTCGTTCCGGTAGCTTGGTATCAGCGAGGTTTAGAAACCTATTTCAAACCTTATAACCTGTTTTAAAAATCCCGTTTCCGTGCTTTGTTCAACTGCATCACATAAAAGGTCGCTCTATAAGTCAAAAACACTGACAAAATCAGACATGCTGCAGCTCCTCTTACAACACTGCCCGGATAGTCCCGCGTGCTGTATACGAGCCCATACACCGATGGTTTCCGAAACTAGCGCATTGATTGGGTGGTGGTACTGCCTCATTCGAATTTCAAGTATCTTCTGCGTTGCAACTGCCTCAAACGCGAATTAGGCCACCGTCTTATGGTGTTACGAAGAACGCAAGCGAACACGATTTGCTTTACGCCTCGCATCAGAAACTTTTATTTATTTTCTTCAGTGATTTCCGGGTTCGCACGGCGAAACAATCTTTTTTTCTTGTCAACAAAGATTAGGAAAACTTCGTTAGGTGTTGTGTGCGCGTTTACAGCAAAAGTGCGGCTCGTCTTTTTCGCAAGACAGGGTGAATATTTTACGGAACTCGCTTTTTAATTGCGTTCTGTTGGTCAGGGAGCTTTCGTAGTTCCATAACGAGTTGGACGGGACAATTGAGGTTCCCGGGCCCGCTGTACAACAATAGATGAGTGCATATAAGCATGTAGGAGTCGAAGTGCGCGGCGTCTGCTCTGCTGGCATTTATCTCTCTTTTTTATTACAGGCGACGCGTCTCTTGTTCTGAGGCATGTCCCTCCTGCGTCGTTGCCACGGCGTCCGTCCGCATCCCTCCTCCGCTCTTCTCTCCCACAGCTGTGTGCAACACTCTCACTCCGGCCCATTAGCATACCACAGCTGACGCACTTGTTTGGGCGCGCTTCGCTGCGTAACGCTGGATAAACAACTGCTCCGGCGCGCGCAAGTGCGCGCATGCGCGACGCACACCACCTGCGCATGTGCAACTCTCCCCCGTTCTTCTCTCCGACAGCTGTGTGCAACACTCTCACTCCGTCTCATTAGCATAACAGCTGCGCATGTGCGCTTCGCTCCGCTCGCGTCTGCTCCGGTGCGCAAGTGAGCGCATGCGCGACTCTCCTCCGCTGTCTCCGCTCCTTCAGGCGATGCGAATATAAAGCGGGCAGCGCGCTGCAGCGGTTCAGTCAGCGCTCGCTCCCGTTCGACTCCGCGTGACTTTGCTTGACGACTCTGTGCTTGACTTGATTCTTCCGATGAAGACGTGATGGAAGCGACGGTCCCTTCAGCGAGTGGGCTGACACAATCCAATACCAGCGTCAGCGCAAACGCTCAACGCAACGTTACGACCAATTCAACCCCCCCATGCGTCGCATCACATCAGGGTTCCCTCGCGGGAAGATCGGCGTAATTTTTTTTCTAGAAAGACCGACATGGAGAGCGAATGAGGCATTTTTTTCTTGAAATGAGCCAGATCCACCTAACGCAAGATTGAGAAACAAGGGGAAGTTTGTTACCGGACCTAAATAGAACGAAGTCAAAGATATTATATGCTATATTTTACGTGCCAGCTAGAAGTTTATGGCCACAAGTAATTAAAAATTATGCCGATAATTTGAGCAATATCGGCGTGATAACTTTAGATTTGGCTGGTAATGAATTCAAACGCTGAAGTTCATGCGTCATTCTTACGAAAATTTCACTTAAATTCACTTTCAACCATGGTGCGATGGACTTATGGTGTAAAAGGAATAAGAATATGTTACAGGGCTTCAAGAACTCTAGAACTATACATGGAAAAATATTGTGAGCCCTATAGTCACCATTAGCAGCTCTTTTCAAATTCTTCCCTAGCATAATATTGTCACGCTTGAAGGCACTCACGAAGTAAGCAAACTCTTCATTGCTTTGCTATTAATTTCTGAAACGCTTCAGATGAAGGCATTTCATATCTGCATCTTTACCTTAATGAAGCGCTTAGTACTCTCGTGAGGGGGAAGAGGGGAGATTTTCCAAGGGCTTGTAAGCGACGGCCATTTAGTGAAGTACTAAAATGTTAAATCTGGGAGTAAACAAATAAATATAACCATAGTTATTTCGTAGGGACGGGTGAGACGAAAGAAAATTATTATACGACATCTCTGTTTCATTGCGTTCACTTCTTCTGTGCACTTCATCGTTGACGTCTGGGGACAGATTGACGTCTGGGGACAGATCTCCTAATTGCCGGCTGAATTCATAATACGCCCGCTCCGAAAAGCACAAAAAAAAACTTCCGATAACACCAACGAAACGGTCTCAACAGTCAAGACGAAAGCGAACACCCATTGGGCAAATGAATTTGGCTCATTTTGATCCGCGAAACAGCAGGGTGTGGCACATTTTTAATACGAACTACGATCTGAGTACACGTTTTGAGGGCGTTATCTCAACTATTTTCTTGACACCTCCTTTTTATGGGAAGGTTGCCGAGTTGTCCTTGTCACTTCAGTTTTATCCGACTTAGTTTCGGTTTCTGGATGTGGCTTATTTCGAAAAAAAAGCGCCTCGTATGTCCACCCGTCTTCGTTATTTTGTCTACTTGAGCAGCATTCGTCCCCGGACGTCTGTCTAGTGCGGAGAAATTTGTCACGTATTTTACCACAACCGTGGTCCAGCAAACTTCTCGAGAAAAAAATAGATGACCATGTTTTTTTGCACTGAGAACATTATATTGTTCAGTTTAGTAACTTTTCAGTAAGGTGACAGCCTTATATGTGTTATCAAGGTGAAAAGTCAAACGTAGTATTTTGCATTTCGCACTCTTTTTATGTGTGCTATTAAGTGACATTATTTTTACGTTAATGAAACTTTGAGTGCTGTTGCCCTTTAAGAATAAAAGAAACAGAAACGCAGCTATAATGAAGCGTAAAGCTCTAGGCGGGTGGGGGGGGGGGTTAATACGAAGTAGCGACAGGACTTTAGAACCCCCCTCGTCGGATCAGTGGCTAAGGCGTTGTGGTGATGATCCCGAGGACGCAGGTGCGATTCCCGGCCGCGGCGGCCGCTTTTCTGATGGAGTCGAAAAGCGGAAACGTCTGCCGTTTGTTTTTGATTGTGGCGCGCAATTTAGCAACTAACTAAGCAGTGAGGGAGAAGTGGGCTGAGCTTTTCGGGTTTGTCTGTTTGGGTTTGTCTGGTATTATCTGATACTCACCAGGTGCTTTACCACCTTGCATTTCTTTGAAAGCCTTCTTTAGTTCTTCGGTCGTTACTGGTGGGATGTCTACATCCTGTGAAGTACTTCCTCGTTCGGTATTAGCCTGGATGTCGCGTCTACTGTACCGATATCTATAGAACTCGTCGGCTCCTCTAACTATTTTATCTATATTACTGATGACAGTGTCTTGCTTGTCTATAAGGGCATACATCCGATTTCTCCCAAAGGCTAGATGCCTCTTTACTGCTTTCAGGCTGCTTCTGTTCTATACAGCATGATCAATGCTCTCCATATTACACTTCTGTATGTCAGCTGACTTTCGCCTTTTGACTAACTTCGAAAGCTCCGCTAATTCTGTTCTGTCAGCTTGGGCGGAGACTGGCATGGCTTGCCGTTTTCTAGTTAAATATTTCGTCTACTAGGAAAATCTACCAGTATCCTGTCTAGCAATCGTACCTCCGACTTCTACTGCCCACTCCGTGATTATGCGTGTAAGATTGTCGCTCACTTGCTTTGTCGTAATCTCTGCTTCCGCGGTTAGAGATCAATATCGGTTCTGCAGCCCGATCCCGATTTTTTACTTTCCGTCTTACAATTACCTAATTGATCGGCTTCCTTGGTACTAGCCTGCTACGGCCCCTCCTATAATCTAGCCTAATGCGAGATTTTACCATACGTTGGCCACCTAACCTCAACATTCCGAGTATTTGCACATCGTTAAATCTGAACAAGAGGTAATCTGAACAAGATATTAAACCTGACCGAATCTTAAAATCTGAACAAGTGGTAATTATAATGGGAATAATTACTACCGCTATTCTACGCGTTCGAAGCGTATTCTTATCTTCTGCACAATTCTGTTCTGATACATGTATTACTTGTTTTGTTATCTTCATGTTATATTTGCTTTATAGATTGCTTAATTCCTCTGTCTTGCTTGTTGCCGTATGTGCATATATGGTGTGTGTATATTTCATGGAATAGGTATACGTATATATAAATATAGTTTTAAATGTGTCTATATATGTGTATTTAGGTGTGCAAATGAAATTTAATATGCCAGACTAAACAAAAAATTAACTAATTGCACGATTTGTTAGTTTCCTTCAGCAAAAAGAATAGGTGGCGACTTTTCCTTTTTTGTCATGAAATGTATTTTATATTCTCTCTGTGCAACATGCTAACCAGTTCTATACAGTTGTCTGCGATACCGGTTCCTCGGGCATTGACAAGCTGAAAAAGTGGCTATTATCCAAGGAACCATCTTCTTGTAGAAACTAAACTGATATGATTTGATTTGATTTCATCCTGGATGACGCCAGGGTTATCGTATACGATAAAATTTATTTAGTTTTTTGCTTCCCTTTCGGGCTCCTCCACGTCCACTTTCCGCTCTTCCGTTTGCGGAAGAAGGTATTCAAGATTCATAGACTATTCCATTCAGCAACCTCTACTAAGAAGTCCCCTCTATTGTTCCTACAACCCGGGCCATAGTTCCCAAATGGTTTGCCTCCAGCCCGATCCAGCCAGCGTTAAGCATAGTGCGTTTTTAGCCGCTTCCATGCACTCGTCATAACAACTTAACGGCATCTCATAGTTTAACTTGTAACAGCGTCAAACGCTACATTTTTTCCTTCCTGATACAGTAAATCTAGTTACCCTATGCGTTCAGTGCGCTACGAAGGGAGTTGCTTATTGGCCCACCTGACAGAAGTGTGCGTACATTTTTGTGACCATCCACACCGCTACTATCAAATGCCCTGGCACCATTATGGAATAATAAACGTGCAGAACACGATACAAATATAATTTTATTTATGTACGCACCTAATTGGCAGCGTAGCAGCACACCACGCCCCCAATCAACGCACCCAGTATGACGCACACATTTTATTCTACTTCAAGAGGATGAAGAAATGGTTCCGAGCAAACACATCGTCACGTCATGCGCTTTGACGACGAAGCGCGAAATTATCAGGCAATCGATTGCCTTCTGCCGGTCGTAAGCGTAGCCCTCGCTTCTTCCAATTTACGGAGGGGGGAGGGGGGTGGGGGGGCGAACAAGTGTCTTCACTCCGGCGCAAGCCGAGTATTAAAAAAAAAAAAACTCGGCATGCTCTACATACCCGGTGCAGCGTTGAATCGAGGAATAATGCCAACATAGTAAGCCCAGTTCTGCCCGCAGAAGCATGCCGCCGAATTTCACTGCGAAGTGAACGCAGCTATTACACACACACACACCTATGACCGCCGGCCTGGGCGCACAACTTCGTTTGAGCAGAGAGCGCTACGTGAGAGAGCAAAAAACGTGTTTTATGACACAAAATTTACTGTATACAGAAGAGCGGAGCCGTAGAAAGCCGAAGCGCTACTTGCAACGATGTAAACGAGGATGTAACAGACATGTGACTACACCAAACTTCATAACCATCGCAACCGCCACGGGCGCCGCGACTTAGAAGCTTGCGAATCTCGGCACGGCTTGCATTACACCTGTACATTTATAATTGTTTATGACTTCTGAAAGTTGACGTACAAGAAAGATTTTACTGGGTTCTATGAGAGCTTGTGTGCGCGGTTCTCGTTCTGTTGTTTATCACTTGACTCTTGCCGTTGACGTCTTCCCTCCTGGGAAACTCATAGCTTCGTTTTTTATTATTTACGCGACCATTTTCAATGTACTGCCCCTGAGACACGTATATTCGTTTTCTGCGGATGCAAATCTGTTTATTTAGACCTCCTTTGGTCTTGTCTTCAGGGTCCCTTTAATGTTTTTCAGAGTGGGAATAAAGCCCCAGTGCACGTAATATTTTGACAACATTATGTTTTTGTAGCAATATGTCGCAATTTGGCTATCCCTCATTTTACACCTACCACCAAGTTGAATTTCACACATCGCGTGGACCATGAAATATCTTTGCGCCACAATATAAAATAATATCGAGTCACGGCTTTCAGGACGCCGACAAAAATCTAAGCAGAGACAAGAACAGCAGACTAATAAACACAAGAACACACTGTATATTCCCATTTTTAATCGCTTATTATCTCAGGGGGAATTGAAAAATAAAGTCTTATTTCACAGATATATTCAAGAGTGCGTTGATACGTACTCTAGCGAGAAGGGTAAGACCATAGTTTTTAAGTGCATTTTGTGCAGTGTCCCCAATTATTACCCCTCTCTTTATTCATAAAAAAAAACGTCTTTCAACACCTGTGAACTTTCAGGACACTTTGGTCAATACAGAAATTGTTGATTCGTCCTAACTAACAATTTACGGAGCCATACAGAGAGTGCAAATAATTAGGGCTCGTTATCTCTGTCATTAGGTGTAACAATTTTCTCCAACACACTCGTCTGTGTATCACAATTACAATTTGCCTGGATAAGAGTAGGATGCCCTGCCTGCACTTTGCAGCCCTGGTCATTATATACCGCACATAAAAACGCAGTAATATCGTGTTTCAGCGACAGCGGCATAGTGACCATGCAACCGCCTTTGAGAAAAGGAGACCTCATGGGTGAGAAAATAATAAATCCTTTACTATTTCACCGTGAAAAGTTGGTTTCTATATCCCTTAAATTACCTCTTTTCTGCTCGTTTAAACGATACCTATCAGTGGATTTCTGTTGTAGAGATCATAAATTTAACAAGAGTCGGGAACCGTGTACAAGCCACCAACTCTATAAAAATTAATAATCCTCGAAGCTACTTGGCGACTTCATGAACACCCCGCCGAAACGGCTTCCCCTTGATCAGTTTTATATTTTCACCAGCGGAAGGCGGATCCACCTTAATCCAAAAGTTTCCTATAGAGGAATAGGGTGCGCCGCCAAACACAATTCAGCAAAACAACTGCATATAAAGAATTATATTATCTATTTATTTGTAAATAAACACAAGCGCACAATTTTGAACAATCGACTTCACCTAAGGCTTTACGTTGCAAAACCTTTACGCATGAGCACCATGATCACCAACGTAGACTAACGTCGAATTGTTATACAGTACTGCAACGCAGCCAATGTTGTCGTGCTTCCAAGGAAATTGCATCTGCATCCTTCCGCTCTTTCATTACCACGATATTAACAAGATCTTACGCTAATAATTCTAGGTAATTAAAACGCTACAAAACGAACACAACAAAAAACTCTACATAGCACTAAGCTCGCGCCATTCGCGTCTCAATGTCGGTGAAGCACGCGCCCCAGAAAATGCAGCTGCATAGGAAGGATTACAAAGAATGTCTCTAGAAAATTAATCGGAATAAATCTTAAACTTTCAAGTATAACAGACTTCTCAATTACAGACGTAGACCATGTAGCACCAGGAAAAGTATTAATTTCCCTGAATGCCAGAAGACGCGTAGGTAGAGCTGAAGGAGATGGATGAAAAGGAAGCTTTCTTATTAACATGGTAGTACTTAGACTTATTTATATTGTTTCCCTCATCAGCTTTCTCGAGTACCTGTTGTAGCGCGTTTCAGGAGGTCGTATATTGTCGTTAGTAAGGTAATGACTGGTGATCATTAAAAGAGTGACGCATATCGCATGACGCATTTTGTATGCTCGTTAACTTTCGAAAAACAATGTAAGCCATCCCACAAAATCAAAGTTTCCGTGAACAAAGACTTATACATGCCCCTACCCACACCCTATATTATTGCCACTTTGATGAAGAGCACCTAGATTTATCGGGGTTTTCTTTTTTTATTTAATAAATACTCCAACTTAAAGATGCTACGGCATCGAGGCAGGTGTATATATACGGGCCGTTCGAAAATCATTTTGCCGCAATAGGATGTGCTTCAGACCATGCCTTATCTTTGTCTGCCTTGCGTTAGCCGCCAGGGCATATGATGTCAAAAAGGTGAGTGTGAAAAATTCTTCCGGTGCACGTAAATCTTCGCAGATACCTTGAATGCGAAATCAGTGCGGCTTCCTTTGGCACGGTGCACCTGCCGCGTTCAGCCTGCTTTGGCATTTTCGTGGTCGACCCCACTTATCCGATGCCGAAACTAGAGAACTACATTTCGCCCAAAAACGCAATTGGAGACACTCTGAAAGATCCGATGAACGCGGTTCCGAATCAGGACAATCAATGCCGTACTTCAAACACACGAGTGGACCTTCTTTCCAGGCACGGCGGCACAACGCTTCTTTGTGTAGTTTTCCCCTACCTTGGCAGGCTTTCGTTCAAAAGAAGTGTTGTACGGGTGCACGTGGAGGTTCGGGCTATTCCGCTGCTTACGGCACCGGTTTTTTTCTTTAGGGGGCAGACACAGCTTGCGCTTCAAATTTAATAAAAAAAGGGTCCCAATTCCGAGATTGAGTTGTCGATTGTGTGACTTCGTTGCCAAGTACGAAGGGAGCAAAGCTTTCGGAGCTTGCGACTCAAGCACCAGCATGAATTATTTGACCCACAAAACTGAATACTCGGACACTTGATTTCTAACTTTTGCCCCAAGCCAGATACACAAAATTGATGTATTTTCGTTTACTCTATTACCAACACCGCGGTAGTGATGGCCTCGTGTAATTCCTTAGTTTGCGATGCAGTTGCAAGAAACAGTCTCTGTTGCGGCACTGGCGGGCACCTCGCTCTAAAGACTTGTGCGTGGCACTCTCACAACTAAAGATAAAATAGGTCCACAATAAAAAACTGCGATGTAAGCACGCATCCTTGACGAAATCTCCTACAATAATATTCTTGTCTTAGGTCAGAAGGGCGATCAAACTATCATGTATTTCAAGAGAAAGTGTGGCTCTCGTTTTCATGCGATATTACCGCGGACTTATTCTTACTGCCCGGCCGCGCTGGGCTGTGTTATCTGTGTCCCAAGCAAAGAGTGTTTTCTATTGTTTATTTTTATGCCTCACGGGTTATGTCATAATGATACGGAGAGCGTTTCGCCCTAACATCACTCGCCTCGAATATTCTTCTTTGATCTACAACGTTCTAGATGTAAATCGACGGCTCGAGAAACACTCGCGCTGAAAGATAAAAGCCCGCAGAGGAGACGCCGCGGTATTCCGATCACCGACACTCGCTTGCGTACGTCACTCTGCTGACTGTCGCTTCACCGCCTGTGTATACTTTGAGTTATTAGGGGAGCACAAGTTCGCTCCAATAAACTTGTTTTCCTTCAAGCCAACCTCCTCGTCTTTGGCATCGTGACAATATAGTTCTAAAAGGCTCCTTATGGACAGTTTGCCTAAGTTTTTGCTACGGCCGTAACATTTTTAAGAGTTAAACAATTGCTAGAAAACATGTCCTGTAGGGAATATATTACATCAATTTGATGAAATCTGTTAGGACATGAAATGTGTCAAAAGCAAGAAAATCTGTCGTGCGCTGGCTTTAGCTCAACACTGTAGCGTGAAGTAAACACATTGTAGACATTGTATTGTATTGTATTATATTATATTATATTTTATTGTATTGTATTGCATCCGACATTGCTTGGCACCCGACTTTGCAGCAGTCTTTGTTAAAACAAAATTCAGTCGTGGTTATTGCCCACCCCCCTCGCGTAACAGCATTGCGGTATGTGTTCTATAACAAAATACTGAAGTTAGCCACCATCGTAGTTCTCGCGTACCTTTATAAGTTTGCCATTTGGTAGCTTCAGTTGGTAAACAAAGTCACGTCTCTATTTCTTACTTAACTAAAAAAATACACACCAGTCGAGCACAAACTGTCCTGCGCAGACTAATTCTACGCACTACAGTCGGTGCTCGACTGGTCTGTGCTCGACTGTGTCCTCGTCTGTCATCCCGTCCTTGTAACGCAAATTTTATTTCGATCATGTCATACCAACTAGCCCATATAGATGCTATAATGGACTAGATACAGTTTTAGATATACACAGCGACATCACATAAAATTAAATGGTTCCCATACAGAAACTGATCATAACGAAAATTGATGCCAGTGTTATATGTGTAGTTCTCAATGTGCAAAGCAGCATGATGAAGGAAGATGGTCTTCACTTAAAACACTCTATATAGTTATGAGAAAAAATTCAGTATATATGTAGTCTCCAGTTAGGATGGCAGATATGAATTTTGTTTCCATGTATAACTAGTATCTTAAAAAACTATTCAAACTTTCAGAAAAACTGCTGCTCGGGTGCAATTAAAGATTATAATGGTGAACTGTGCACAAAGTAAAAGATCCCAGTAAGACTAACACCATCATTTAGTTCCCGAGCAGAAGCAATGACTATTGATATTTCAGGCTTGAAAATTAAAACCACAAAAAAACCATTTTGGTTTTTAAGAGGGAACCAAATGGTTGCAAGTTACGCTTTACCACAAATGGAATGTTTATGTTGTTTTTATTGCGGCCGTTGACTGGCGCAAAGTTCTGCAATACCCTGGTTAGCAACATTTGAACAGCAGTTTACCTGTACAAAGTGATATCCAAAAACTTGGATAAATTTGATGATTCTTGTGTTACACGAAGCAGAATGAATTTGTACCATCACAAGCTCAAGCTACGCATATCCAAACTTTGGCCCATCCACAGCAATAGGTTGACTCAACTGCACAGCCCACGAAATCTGCAGAAAAGCTACACAGAGGAAAAAAAGCCTAATAATGATTTAAAACGGACCTAAAGGCTGATTAACTGTGAGCTCTAACTGAAAGACCATGCCTTGCTCTCAGTTTTTTCGTACTTTGTGTTGGTGCTGTGGGAGTCTTTACAGCAAGCTCCAAGTGTCGCCAATTTAAGTGGTGGGGCATTGTGCACAAGAAAACTTGTAGATGGCTTGTGCTTATTTTTTTACGGTTGCTATTTTGGTCGTGGCATCAGATATTAGGAGTTTGATGACACAAGCAAACAAATATGTGGGGAGTGGGAAGACCCTCATATACGAGAATTCTTGGTATCATTTCGCTCGCGCCATCAACACAAAGTAGACAGGTTCAGGTGGGTCATTAGGTGAGGAAAGAGGCAATAAAGGTAGGCATAGAATTGCTGACCGGTGGTGTTGAAGGAGCGAAATTTTTTTGTCTGTCCCTCAGCAAGTGAATACGGCAGTTGATGAGGTGAATAAAGCTGCTGGTGTAGCCGTTTGCCTCTAGGTCTGTGATATGTCTCTTTACTGTCATATATTTTGTTGTGCAAGCTGTGCGTAGAAGAGCCAGAACTAAAGAAGCCTTGTGCGAAACTGAGTGGTATGACGTGAACTGGAGGTAGCATCCAGTATCGGTTACTCTTCCATGGTCAGCCTAAATGATTGGGATGTTTTTTTGTGAAAAAAGGAAGCAGCAAGGCATTGCCTGTTATTCTTATTGTGGTAAACTGAATTGCTGGCTCATCCGACTTGAGGTGCCACAGGAAGTAACTGAGCCTATTGGTTGCAAAAAACAAAAGGAGACCGGGCTCTACCTTCACTTTATTGCTACCACCCAGCTTCGGACTATGATTGGTTCTTCAATGCAGGGTAAGGACTGTATGCCCAACAGAAAAAGATAGAGATGAGGAAGGAAGGAAGACCTATTTCTGTCCTCAAGAAAAACGGCTGCACCACCAAGTTTGTTCAATGCGTCAGAAGCTGTAATTCACCGATGTCGTGACGACCACAAAATTTAATTCCTTCAGCTCCGTCAGACAAAAAATTTCCTCCAATCACCATCACCTCCACTCCAACCTCCTTTACCAACAACCCGCCTGCACCTGTCTCATGTATGGTAAACGGGCAAGCCAGATAATACCAGGTATTTTCAAAAAGGAATGTAGTCTCGACGCCCAAAAACCTACGTAAACTCTAAGGTCACTTTTTCCATGACCAAAATGACTCTATATATTAAAATGCACGAACGATCATTTCCAAATTTCTTGTGCGTAATACTCCATGAAATACATCGGCGAAACTCCAAACTTCCCGGAACAACATTGGCACCACAAAAGCAACTTATGCAATTAAACATACAAGTGCATTAGATGAACACTGAAAGAGAGCAGAATGCCATATCGACTTCTTGGCATTTCGTGTCTAATTCTAAATTTGGTGACTAGATAGCTTTTACTATGGTCATGCACTGGTGACAACGAATATTTGATTTTACTTTAAAAAATTTCAGTTTTGTTTTATTGCTCACCAGCCAATGATCTGAAATATCAGAGGTGCTTAAAACGTATGTTGACATTTCTTTCCTCCACTGTAGTACAACTAATCATGAATTTATCATATTTTGTGCACAGATTGTAATATTTAGAAAGTATGCAGCAGAATGAAAATGTCATTTCAGAAGCCGGGACAATCAACAAGGCCTCAATGACTCTCACGACGTGGTTCACTTCTTTCTGTCACAAATAACCTGATTGCAGCCACATTCCACCCAAGACGAAGGTAACATGCCTTCTAGGGTGATGAATATTTAAAAAATCTTACGAGCACGTTAAGTGCTGAGCGCGTGAAATTGTGGTATTAAAACAAAAGCTCCCTCGGCGGCATCCTTCACTTGGGGCAGCGCTTGATCACAAACATCGAGAAGCTGAAAAATGCTCCATGCGCCGCGCCAGCAGAAACCATGTAGGACGTAAGTTGGTAGCTGGACCGCTGGCACCCTGCGATTGTGAAGATATTTTTATTTAGTAGATGCTCTTCTTTTTGTACCACTGTTTATTTCACCCTTAACGAGCAGCTGAACTCCTGGAGGTTCTAATATTCGTACGAGCATAATAAAATGCAGTAATGCAGAAAAATGGGCACAGTTACCTCAATTTTACTTTTCTAGGAATGAAAACAATGTAGTTAATCTGCACACAGCTACTGTCAAACTATTGTCATCTACTTTCACTGCTCCCCGCACGGGGCACCTTGAGCAATCTTGGTGACGGTACTGGCGATACCGCGGACCCCGAGCCCCCAAACATAAGCTGGATCCAACCGTGGCGATGTGTTTATAGGTGGAGGGTTAGAAACCACGAACGGTGGCCGTCGGAGCCCAGGTCAAGCTCCGGCGGATGGGCTCCCTGTCTGTTCACCAGGCAGGGAGCTCCGGGACCTCTTTGGCTACCAGGGTAAGGTCAAAGAAGAAAGTACCCCAGTCTCCCTGCTTTTATACTATGCTATATGGCATTTTCAAACCCCCCCCCCCAAACGTGATCGGTCCCTGAAAAGGGGCCGCACCGAAGTATCTTTTCCCCAATTGCCATCTTTAACATTTCCTGAACCGGATAATTTTTCTCGATTTCTTGTGATGGAATCGCTCAATCCAACCCACCCTCTAGCATCTCAGTCAGTCTTCTTGATCGCCAAGTATCTTGAAGCCATAGTAGGAAAATCATATAAGTGCAAAAAACAAAGGTCCGGTGAACTCCTCATCGAAATAAATGACAAGCAGCAGTCCACGAAGCTTCTAGCTCAGACTAGACTGGCTGATCTAGACATCCGGGTCACACCCCATCGGAGCCTCAACAGCTCGCAGGGTGTGATATCCGAGACAGACCTCCTGAACGAAACGGATGCGGATCTCCTTGCCGGCTTGAAGGATCAGGGCGTCACTGCCGTGAGACGCATCACTATCCGCAGAGACGACAAGGAGATTCCCACCAAACACATTATCTTGACTTTCGACCGCGCAGTTCTTCCACAACACATCAATGCAGGTTTTATCCGTTGCTCCATCCGTCCGTACATCCCGAATCCGCGGCGCTGTTTTAAGTGCCAGCGGTTCGGGCACGGTACAACCTCTTGCCGTGGCCGAACGACGTGTGCGAAATGCGCGGCGCACGATCATCCGACTGACAACTGTCCATCCGAACCCTCACTTGTGTGAACTGCGGCGGTCCGCATGCAGCGTACTCCCGCAAGTGCGAAAAATTTCAAATTGAAAAAAAGATAATTAACATCAAGGTCACGGAGAACATCACCTTCCCAGAGGCGCGAAAGAGGTTCGCCTCTTTCCCTCTGGGGAGGTACGCCGACGCGGCTCGCCGGGGGGCGGAGCGGCGTCTGGTTTCCACAGGGACCCAGTTCAGCGAGTCTGACCTGGTCCCTCCGCCGCCCCCCTCTGGGTTGCCTTTGGCAGCCCAACCCGCCACCACGCCGCTTGCTGAGGCAGCAGCGGTTGTGGTGGCAACCTCTTCCGTCGGGACCGGTGCCGCTCCCGCCTCTGTCTCCCCGTCCTCCAGTGCGTTGGAGGGTACCGAGGTGATGGACACCACGGGCCCCGCACCGGTTCCCACCGCCACCGCACCGCCCGTGCCACCTCTGGCGCCCCGGACGCCCTCAGCGGTGGCGGCTCAAACGAAGGGCTCCCGAGGGGGGGCCAAGTCCGGGGGGCCCGGTCCGTCGGGCACCCCTCGGACATCCGACGACGACATGGATGTCGGGCCGTTCCTGCCTGCAACGCAGCGCAAGGAACGCGTCCCGACGCCAAAGCCTCCCGACAAGCCAAAAAAGGCGAGAGTCACAGCCCCGAAAGACGACACATAAACAAACACACACACTCCAGTAGCTCTCACACTAAATAATGGGAAGACGAAACATAATTCAATGGAACTGTAGAGGCCTTCTTAAAAATCTTGACGATGTATACGAACTACTGCATGCTAATCAGCCAAGTGTAATGTGTGTTCAGGAAACACATTTGAATTCCAAGCACACAAATTTCTTGAATAGTTACATGGTCTTCAGAAAGGACAGGGATGGCTGCACACACTCTTCTGGCGGTGTGGCCATAATTGCCCGGAAATCCTTAGCCTGCCACCCTGTCACTCTGAACACTATCCTTGAGGCTGTAGCAATACGCTTGATAATATTTAATAGGTTGATAACGGTATGCTCCATATACATTCCTCCTGATGTTTCACTTTTAAGCTCTGACTTCGAGGCGCTGGTTGACCAGCTGCCCGAACCATACATCCTGACAGGCGACCTTAATGCTCACAACACTCTTTGGGGCTCTTCTCGCACGGATGCCCGAGGTCGCCTTATAGAGAAATTCCTTACATCTTCAGGAGCATGCCTTTTCAACAATAAACAGCCTACATACCATAGCATAGGACACAACACATACTCATGTCTTGACTTGGCGATTGGCTCCGCAGTTCTCTTTCCTCTCCTCGAGTGGGCTGTGGGCACTGACCCATACGGTAGTGACCACTTCCCCACCTCACTCACATACATAGGTAAAGGCCCATGCAGTCCATCTTCCCATAATAGGTTCAATGAAGCACGAGCTAACTGGAACACATTTACAGAGACATCCAAACTACACCACACATCCATAGGACACCTACACGTTGAAGAAGCCACCCAACTCCTCACGGCGCACATCCTCGACGCCGCCGAAAAGTCCATTCCCCACGTCTCTGGTGCCCCGCGCAACCAGCGGAGGCCGTGGTGGAATGAGGACTGCAGGCGGGCGCGAGAGGCCCAGAACAAGGCGTGGGGTATCCTTCGTCGGTACCCCACGTCGGGAAACCTCCTCTTGTTCAAACGGGCCAAGGCATTAGGAAAACGTGTGCGCCGTGAGGCAAAACGAGAGAGTTGGCACACCTTCTTGACATCCATTAATTCATACACAGACACACACAAAGTCTGGACACGTATACGCAAGCTCAAAGGACAACAGACACACAGCCTGCCCCTGGTTAGCACAACAGGGGACACACTTGAAGACCAGGCTAACACGCTTGCACAACACTTCGAACACGTGTCCAGTTCAGCACACTACACGAACACTTTTATGAAACAAAACATCTGTAGAAAAAAAGCCCTTACACGACAAAGACCGATCAAAAACTTCCTACAACTCTGAATTCACTCTCTATGAGTTGAGGGCTGCCCTGAGCACGTGCAAACCTTCAGCTCCAGGTGCAGATAAGATTACATACACCATGATACAGCACCTACACCCAGACACTCTTGAAACACTCTTACACCTATACAACAAAATATGGCTTTCGGGGCACATTCCACGCTCTTGGAGGGAGGCCATAGTAGTGGCTTTCCTAAAGGAAGGGAAGGACCCTTCCTCTCCCGCCAGTTATCGCCCCATTGCCCTGACAAGCTGCCTGTGTAAGCTCTTCGAGAAGATGATAAACAGGAGACTCGTGTACTTCTTAGAGTACAACGGTCTTCTCGAGAGCTGCCAGGCGGGCTTCAGGGCGGGGCGATCTACGAACGATCAACTCGTTGCATTAGAGTCTTATATCAAAGATGCTTTCCTCCACAAGCAGTACTGTATGACAGTCTTCTTTGATCTTGAAAAGGCGTACGATACTGCTTGGCGGTACGGCATCCTTAGCGACTTGAAGTCCTTTGGAATGTCGGGTAACATGTGGAACACGCTTGCCAGTTACCTCTCTGAAAGAACGTTTCGCGTGCGAGTTGGAACAGCACTCTCTAGGGTTCATGTGCAGGAAAACGGTGTTCCGCAAGGTGGAGTTTTGAGTTGCACGTTGTTTATTGTAAAAATGAACTCTCTTCGGAAGGCTCTGCCACCAACCATTTCCTGCTCAATCTATGTAGACGACGTGCAGTTATCCTTTAAGTCTTGTAACCTGTCTATCTGCGAGCGCCAAGTCCAGCTTGGTGTTAACAAGCTAGCTGGCTGGGCAGATAGCAACGGGTTTAAATTTAATCCAGTGAAGTGTACTTGTGTTTTGTTTTCGAAAAGGCGCGGCATTCGGCCGGATCCAGACATCAAACTCAATGGTGTCTCAATTCCAGTCAGAAATGAACACAAGTTTTTAGGTGTAGTCCTTGACGAAAAGCTCTCGTTCATTCCACACATAAAACAACTTAAACATAAATGCTTAAAGGCCATGAATATACTCAAGGTTCTCTCCCACTCTTCATATGGGGCTGACAAACAACTTCTTTTACGTGTTTTTACCAGCCTGATAGGTTCACGATTAGACTATGGAAGCGTTGTTTATGGGTCAGCAAGTAAGACATCCCTCAAAATGCTGGACCCAGTGCTTCATCTGGGGCTGCGGTTGGCATGTGGCGCCTTCCGGACTAGCCCGGTCGAAAGCCTCTATGTGGAGTGTAATAAGTGGAACCTACAACGTCAGCGAGCATACACAGATCTCCTTTTTGCTTTTAAAATTTCATCTATGCCACACCATCCTTTTAAATCGGCTTTTTATGATACGTCTATGACTGCACTACTCCTAAACCGACCATCGTTCTCTGCGCCCTTCTCTTACAGAGTTAGAGAGGAAGCGTCAGAGCTTTCTGTCTCCTTTTTAGACACCATACAAAGTTCTCAAACAGATTTTATAGCACCATGGCATCTCCGCCCTGTATCATGCGACACATCCTTCACACATGTAGATAAAAACCGAGCTCCCACATGTGCAATTCTGCAGCACTTCTTGTATTTGCAGCAGAAGTATCAATTTTCTGAATTTTATACGGACGCCTCTAAAACTGCCACCTCTGTGTCCTGCGCGGCGCATGGGCCCGGCCTTAATGTCACTAAAACTCTTAACAGTAATACGAGTATCTTTACGGCAGAGGCTTATGGTGTACTTCTTGTTGTTAATCATATCCTTCAAAGTCACATCCCACAATCCATTATATATACAGACTCCCTCAGTGTCGTGCGGGCGTTGTCGTCAACAAAGTCTTCAAAAAATCACGTTGTAAATCTAATAGTCAAGGGTATTATGTCTGTGTATGTCCACAAATTTGAACTAGTCCTTTGCTGGGTCCCTGGCCACTGTGGTATAGCCGGGAACGAAGCAGCGGATCGAATGGCCGCTGCTGCTACACTCTCGAATACAGTAGACATAACCACATTACCCTACACCGACGTGAAACCACACATCAGACAACAACTTCGCAAAACATGGCAAACACACTGGAGCGAACAAACCGATAACAAGTTACACGTAATAAAACCACACTTGGGACCATACACCACCGACACACGCAATAGATACACTGAAGTCGCCTTGGCTAGATTACGGATAGGGCACACTCACGCAACGCACTCGCACCTGCTCACTGGATCTCCAAGACCTCTGTGCAGCAGGTGCGGAGAGGCCCTATCCGTGATCCACATCCTCATAGAATGTAAGGCACTCGACACTACACGACGCAAACACTTCCCTCAACTACACACACGACATATTCCACCACACCCATCATACTTCTTAGGAGATGATGCCATGTTTTCTGTTCAGCGCACCTTTAAGTTCCTATCACAAGTTCACTTTTTACAACTCATCTCATACCACCCATAGCTTTACCCCTGGTCCTATACACCAGCCACCTTATTTATTTTTTAACCACTCTTGTTCTTCACCCTGGCCCTTTACACCAGCCGTACTCATAGTTTTTAACTGATTTTATTTCGTGTTTTCTGCTCATCAAATAACTTTCTGTTTGGCGCTCTTTGCCCGTGTCGGCCTTGCGCCAATAAAATCAAACCATCATCATCATTACTATCACTGCTAACATCAGCTTTTGACTGCACAAGCACACATACACGTTAGACATGTGATCATCTGCTAAATGCATGTCCACAAACTTAACCAGGCATCAGAAATAGGCAGGGAATGATGTGTCACCTTTATATGGCACTTTCATTCGCTCGAAACACGTAAATGGGAGAGAAAGACTAATACGTGAACTATGCTTCATATATACCCTGAACTGGTATCGTTTTTAGGCAATTCTCGCACCTCACTTCAGTACCTTCCGCGGGAGGAGATCTTTGAAAACTCATTGCGGGAAAGTGGGTTTCGATGAAGCTCTCGTATCTTGCCCGCAAATGCTGGATTCAACTATTCCCAAATTAACGTGACGACTCTAATATGGTGGATGCAAGAAAGAATAAGCACACGCCCAATCAGGAGTACATGGGATATACACGTCGGTTGCTTAAAAAAAGGCGTAATGTATTGCTGACCAGGCTCAATGCTTGAACGCCTCTTGGAGCAGCAGCGGCCTTGGCAGATGTGTTTGAGGGCTTTTCGTCTGAGCTGGTCAGCTGATAACATCCACAGTGCTTTGAGAAAAAGCCCCAGGCCTTGCAATTAGCACGTTCCAGTTAAGGATAATGTAGCTGATACCTTACACTTTCAAATACTTATCTGTGTGGAAGGGTGTGTGTGATGAAGTGCCTGTGGAAGACGAGGAAGAAGGGACCGAGCGCGCAGCTGCATCCGGAAATAAGTATTTTGAAGTCCTCACGTTTTTAACCAATTTAGCCCTGGCCAATCCCCCCTTGTGGGTACGTGCCAAAATATTTGAGGACATCATCATCATCATCATCATCATCGAGTGCGTGCAGAAGAATCAAATCGGCAAGGGTTCAGCGGACGCATTTGACGCGCTGGGCGAGTGAGCGCGGCCCTGTGATCGCTTGGAGCTAGAAGCCAGGGTCTCAACCGCTGCTGTCGCCGGAGAGCCGTCGGCCGCTGGGCCGGTCACCGAAGTCTGTCTGCTGGCCCGTGCCTGGATCTGGTGACGCGCTGGGCCAGAGAGCGCGGTTCGGGGAAACACCGGCTCACAACCGCCGCTGGGCTATCGAGCCGTCAACCACAGTGCACGGTCCCTGACGTCCGGCCGCTGTCCCGTGTCCGGACCCGACGTGACGTGAGACTCCTCAGCGAGCAAGCCGCGCCGTGGTGCATCGGCCGATCCCACGCACTTCGCGAGGAGACCTCGTTGGACTGCTGCGCATCCTGACCATGTGGGACGTTTCCTCCCTTGCTCTCTTTAGCGAACAGTTTTCGTTAGTCTGCTACCGCATTTAACGCTCTTTCCTGTAGTCTCGTTTCCACTCTGTGTTTCCGCTACTCTGTTACCTTCTGCTCTCATTTTTCACGCATAAAGCTATCTCTATTTGCGCACGTATTACCGACTCGTGACTTTCTAGCTGGTCCTAGGCCCATTCATGACAAAAAGTGGCGAGCCTGCCAGGATACTTAACATCCGCTGAAAGGAGTCGGTAAGCCGCGAACGCGCCTGTAACGATAGCTAGAAAGCATGGACATTGAGAAGTTAATTGCTGCGGGAACTCAGCTGGGGCTTTCGGGTCAAGAGCTTAGGGCTTGGGTAGAGAGCGAACGTGCTGAGCAGCGTGCCGCAAGGGCCGCTGAGAGGGAAGCTAGCCGAGAAGCAGCTGAAAGGGAGAAGGAAGCTGCAGAAAGGGCAAAAGAAGCCGCAGAAAGAGCAAAAGAAGCCGCGGAAAGGGATAAGGAAGCTGCAGAAAGAGCAAAAGAAGCCGCGGAAAGGGAGAAAGAACTGCTACTTTTACGAATCCGACTCCAAGAGGGCGGTGCAAACCCATCGAATCCCGCCGCGGGAAATGAAGCTCTTGCCGCCATGAATGCGATCAACCCGCAGAAATTGCTTCCTCTGTTTGACGAGAAGCGCGACGACTTGCACGCGTACTTGCAACGATTTGAAAGCGTAGCAACAGGGCAGCAATGGCCGCAAGACAAATGCGCTTTTCCTGTAAGCATGTGCTTAAGTGGAGAGCCGCTTACCATTATTGGCTGAATGACCGCAGATGACTCTCTTGACTACGGCAAAGTAAAAAAGGCGTTGCTTCAGCGGTTCCGGTTTACAGCCCAAGGCTATCAGGAAAAATTCAGGAAAGCGCGGGCGGAGGATGGTGAAACAGGAAAACAGCTTGCAGCGAGACTCACCGGTTATTTTGACCATTGGATAGAGATGGCGAACATTCAGAAAACGTTCGAGGCTCTCCGTGACCATATCATCGGGGAACAATTCATCCGCTGCTGCCATCCAAAACTCGTGATTTTCTTGAAAGAACGCGAGTGCAAAACGCTGAACGACTTTAGCCGATGCGACGGATCGTATCCTCGAAGCGCAAAACGTGTCGAACCTCGGGAAGGTCTCCGATGACGCCCGGGATACAACTAAAGTCGCGGCAGACGCCCAAACGAAAGCGTCACCGAAATGCTTTCTGTGCGACCGCCCAGGGCACCGTGCACGAGAGTGCCGTAACTCCTTGAGAGAACCGACAAGTCGCGCTACGTGTGGTCTCCACGGGCATAAAGCTGAGCACTGCGGACACGGGTTGAGTGGAACAGAGCAAGTTGCTGCTTGTGCCCTCACTGAGCCCCGGGAAGCTCAACCGCAGTGCATCAAGTTCGATGACAAGCACGATGAGAATGCTTGTACGAAGTATTCATGTGGCATCGTAAAAGAACAATCTTGCCTAGCGAAAGGGATGCCAGTGGTCAAAGGGCGATTATTCGGACAGCCTGTCACCGTTTTGCGGGACACGGGTAGTAATACCGTTGTTGTCCGGCGCGACTTGGTCGCAGAAACCCAGTTAACGGGAAAAACCACCCGGTTAATGCTCTCGGACGGGACCGTCAAGAAGCTCCCGGAGGCCACATATACGTCCAGACCCAGTACTTTGTAGGCGAGGTTACTGCCGCTTGCCTGGACAAGCTAATCTATGATGTCGTGATCGGGAATATTCCAGGTGTGAGGGAATCTCACATGCCAGATCCCTACTGGCCGCTCAAAGGGAAACATGGCCCACGTGTGGCACTGGCCGCAATAGCCACTCAGCTGCCCACCGATCGGTTGGCTCCGGCTGTCGCGAATACAGAGAAGGGAAAGGTTACGCCTCTAACTGTGCCTTTAATCAGGTGCGCCGACATCCCAAGAGAAGAGCTGGCCGAAGAACAACGAGGAGACCCTACCCTCCGATGTTGCTTCCGGAAGTTGGGGAAGACGTTTTCATTGGCAAAAGGACAGAGGTACTCGTTTCTTCAATCGGACAACGTTTTATGCCGCCAATACCAGCTTGCCTCCGGCAGAGAATTTGAACAAGTCGTCGTTCCAAAGAGACTGCGGGAACAAATCCTTCGAGTAGCCCATGAGAGCACCTTGGCGGGGCACCAAGGTGTCCGAAGGACGACCGACCGCGTTATGCAAGAGTATTATTGGCCAGACCTACGTCGAGACGTACGACACTTTGTCAGAACGTGCGGAACCTGTCCGCATAATGTACGCAAAAGAAAGACGGGACCTTCGGCACTAGCAGGAGACATGCCAACTTGCTGTACCCAAGGCGTAGACGTTCCAGACCCAGAAACTTTCAAGAGCAAAACGTCATCGCACATGTCCAACGATACATTTACCAAGTCGACGGTCCAACGGCTAGACTGTGAAACCGCGTACAACAACGTATTCACTCAGTCGCCGCCGTTTCATCACACCCGAATCATCGTTAACAAGTCAGAAGGTCGCCCACATGATACGTCCAGCCATTACAAGAACACCAAGGTCGGGCAGCGAAAGAATCCTTCCGATACGACAATGAAACGACTACGAGGCCCCAAAGACCATTTCGCGAACCTGGTACAGAATCTTAGGATCTAAGAGACAAGCCACTGACGCACTGGTCTTCTTGAAGCCGGTCACTACCGGACTGGCGATGCAGGGGCTACCAACATGGGTAGGGTTAATCCTCGCCTGCTACCCGTCTTTTGTATATAGTGTGTTCTTCGATTGTTTTTTGACGTCACTTTGTTTCTTCCCTCAGTTTGTAATTTTTCCTCTGTAACTTCGTGCGTTGCGCGTTTTAAGTGTTCTACTGTGACTGATCGTGCTGCCGTGAACTGTGGACTTTATCGTGCTTCCCCGGAACTTCTCCGCGCCTCTAAATGACTGTTCTTTTTATAGAATAGTTGTTGCTTCCCAACAACTTTCTTAAACCCGGGGTCATTGTGATGAAGTGCCTGTGGAAGACGAGGAAGAAGGGACCGAGCGCGCAGCTGCATCGAGTGCGTGCAGAAGAATCGAATCGGCAAGGGTTCAGCGGACGCATTTGACGCGCTGGGCGAGTGAGCGCGGCCCTGTGATCGCTTGGAGCTAGAAGCCAGGGTCTCAACCGCTGCTGTCGCCGGAGAGCCGTCGGCCGCTGGGCCGGTTACCGAAGTCTATCTGCTGGCCCTTGCCTGGATCTGGTGACGCGCTGGGCCACAGAGCGCGGTTCAGGGAAACACCGGCTCACAACCGCCGCTGGGCCATCGAGCCGTCAACCACAGTGCACGGTCCCTGCCGTCCGGCCGCTGTCCAGGGTCCGGACCCGACGTGACGTGAGACTCCTCAGCGAGCAAGCCGCGCCGTGGTGCATCGGCCGATCCCACGCACTTCGCGAGGAGACCTCGTTGGAGTGCTGCACATCCTGACCATGTAGGACGTTTCCCCCCTTGATCTCTTTTGCGAACAGTTTTCGTTAGTCTGCTACCGCATTTAACGCTCTTTCCTGTAGTCTCGTTTCCGCTCTGTGTTTCCGCTACTCTGTTACCTTCTGCTCTCGATTTTCAAGCATAAAGCTATCCCTACTTGCGCACGTATTACCGACTCGTGACTTTCTAGCTGGTCCTAGGCCCATTCATGACAGTGTGCCTTTATTGGTGGTCCAGCACTAGCGTGCGTAAATCGCAGCCTTCAGAACCCCAATCAGGCCTCTTTAGAACTTTCGGGAAAGTGGACTGCCAGGACTGTTAATTGACATGATAAACACCCAAAAAATGGAAGAAAATAGAACAACTGCTCACGCTTTATCCAAGACTACACGACAAAGGTAGTAACATTTTTGTGTCAACACCTAAGAAATATGTCTTCATCGTAAACCAGACTAACACCAGGATATTCACATATATGGTGATTATGTTCTAAGCCCACTATAGGCGCCGGACAGCGCCCAGAGGGCGACATGGAGCCCGCGACACCCAGCGCATCTTTCGGGAGATATGCGCAACACTGGGTCGGTCCCCGCAAGCCGTTACGTTCCTGGCTAGGGAGCTCCTCTTTTTGCAGCGCGAATGAAGATTATTAGTCGCCCCTTTTGGGTTTAAAAGGGAGTATGAGATTGTACGGTAGTCCTGCCACGTAGTGCAGGAGAATGAAGAAGGATTTATTCGGTTGAACTCGCGTATGTGTGGCATATGAAGGCCGAATAGGCGTGATGCCCAGAGGAGAAATGCTTGTACAGCCTGCCTGCGGGGAAAACTTTTCCAAGATCACCATGTTTCCATTCAAGAGAAAACGTAATTTATATTGTTCAATCCACAAAATAGGAGGCTTTGTCTGCAAATACATCAGATGTTGCGCGATGTTTCCGCGCGAGGTATTCCATCCATGTGAGTGCACTTGCGACCTTCACCACATGGGTGCTACCTATTTATCTTGGATTCGAATGTGATGCTCCATACATGTGACAGTATTAAATTTACTTTTGTTTGTGTATAGAGAAGGTGCTGCCGCTAATAAGTGCCGGCTCCGCCAAGAAACTTTTGTGCTTCCAGGTGTAGCCCAGCAGTGTTGCGAAATGAGCATCCCCATTCCATTCCAATTCCATTCCCAGGAATTAAAACTTGTCGTGATTCCATTCCTTTCAATTCCTCGGAATTACAGAATTTAGCCTATTCCCATTCCTGGAATGAACGGGCAGTTCAATTCCATTCCTTTAATTCCTCAACGTAAAAACTACCTCAGGTGCTCTATCGAGCTATCGAGGAACGCAACATGAACCTCACGTTATCATACGCGTTGAAAATTGCAAAAGTATGCAAAATGTGCCACTTGTCACCGATTTGGGAGGTGGTAGCAGCTTGGTTCCATATCTCGTGTAGAACAACTACCCTTCTAATGCAAACATTTACCATCCCTTCCTAACGAAAGTAGTGAAAAGTGCGAAAGCTAAAAGTTCGTCCAAATTTCGCTGAAAGTGCATCCAACCAATCGCCAAGCATTCAAACTCCCAAATCGCAAGCGAACAACGAACCCATGAGAAGATGTCTCGCGCACAAGTAACGCATCTACGAACGATCTAAATGTACGCGGTTACGTGGTTTATCAGATAAAGATGCACTATCACTTCGTCTTCAGGGTCGATGCGTGTGAAATCTTATTTAGAACTGCTCTTTTTTCATGATTTTCAAGTAACCTTTTTGACACAATGGAAGCCCGGCTTCACAAAGAGAGATAGGAAGACTTTATTTGCGGTCCCCGGTTTCACGCACGCACCGTGCGTCCCGAGATGTCATCAAAGCGTTTCGGTAGAGCAGCCGGTATATATGGAAATGTATTAGATTTTTTTAAAGACGATAGTCTTTCTTGGGCTACTTAAACCCAGAAATTTTGGTCTGTCTGTATGTCTGTCTGTCGGTCTGTCTGTCTGTGACTCGATTCAGCCACCCGGCCAAAGCAAAACAATGCTTGCGCAATAGTCTTATATAGTCACAGCTAAATCTACCCGTCTATGTCTGCTGTAATATTCATACTTGTCAACATTGTTGAAGAAGAACAAGACATTGCGCAAATATGAGACAACAAATCAATACAAAAGTGATATCTGCAGTATTCTTTTATAAAAAAATCAAACATGCTTGACTTTTGCGAAATTAAATACTTCATCAACTGCAGAAAAAGAATTCCCTCCGCTGTGGCCTGCTATCGCCCGCGCCACTATAGCTTCTGGCGCCATTTTTAAAAATAAACCGGCAACAGTTACGAAAGGCTGCACTAGATAGGTTCCACGTTCTGCTTGCAACGCACGTGGAGTAGGGAAACGTGGTTCTATAAACGTTGAAGTAGGGCGCCTCGATTAACGCGCGTCTTCGCCGTACGGCAGCGTTCTCATCGAGACACCCGGACTGGAGCAGTGGAACGCGGCAAATTTAAAATGATTTAAGCAAAACCTTGGCGTATTTACCTTGGGAGGAGCGGGACGCAAGAGGGACAACATGATAGGTGAGCAGGAAAGCGAAGGGAGGCATTTACTTCGCAAAAGCTGATAAAGACTATCGTCTTTTGACGACATTTGCAACTAAAGGAGCAGATACGCGGCCAATTTTTTTACAGAACGCCATCGGTTCCATTAAGAAAGCTTTCGCGCTGCCGAGGGGCAATGTCACACTGCCCCTTTTTGCATAATAAGTAGTTGGATCCCGCTACTCATTTTGGTGTTTTCATGTTCGCATGTTTTAACGGTTTGTTCCAGCGCGACGCTCGGAGAAGCAGCTATTACGTTGACGTTCGTTTCGTTGCACAGTCTGTCGCGTGCTATCTTGGGATCTGCTTTTGGTAATGTCATACCAGCGTAATTATAAAGTATGCTGTGGATGACTCACAGGCATGTCGCGCAGAGTTTTCTCACATGTACACGCATTCTAAATGGTTACTTGAATGATTTCAATTGAATTTACAGCATTGAGCACTAATGTTACTGTACCGACGCAAGAAACTGGAAGGCAGCATAACGGAACACCGTTAACAGTTTTACATTCACAGTAGGAAAGTCGCCACCGCTTCTACGTTGGCCTCAATTTCGCTTGTTTATGGCCCTGGCACTACCTCAGCGTAATCCGTTCAATACACAGCATTATTTACGACCCCCTCATTTAAAGTTACAGAGCCATATCGTGACGAGAGCCCTGGCAAAATAAAGAAGTAACGTCAGACAGTTTGTTTCCGTGAACGCGGAACCAATATGCACAAGGACCTGATCAAAATTTTGAAATGAGGCCTCCGTACCTGAATAGTGGCGATGCGGCAACTATCACGCCGATGGCTAAGGCTTCAGTAATAAGGTACGTTTGTACCCAGGGCGCAAAGGCCACGTGCACAGAAACACACAAACTAAACCACGAGGCAATTTGGAACAACTGGAGGTGGTGGCCGAACTTTCGCATCAAAGCAAAGCATGATGTCGCACTGCTGAGAGCTGTCAAAGCACTCGCAAACAAGGGCGCTGCTGGAGCCAGAACTTTTAGAAACGAACACCCTTCTGCATTGTCGTGTTTAATATCTAATGCAAACGTACATCCCAGCTTCCCACTACCGTTCCTGAGCGTGGAGGTAGAAAGCTCAGTAACACATCCGAAGCTTGCTTCTTATGTGTATGGCGGGTGCTGGGCACGCAGGCCCTCACCCACAATTTTCTTTTTGCTGCCTCGGTTTTCATTTGCTGGAGCCCGGGGCCCCACTGCTACAGATAGACCGAGGGTCCACAGGTTGGCACCGTATTTGTGGGAGATGCCTGCCAGGTCGGCTTACAAGCTACAACGCTATTTATTGCGCTCTGGGCACGGTTTCTTGGAGGAGAAGGCCAAGCAGATTTGTTGTTTTATGTCTCATGCACTAATGCTTTATATTGCTAGCTCTGAGTTTTCGCACCATCAGCTTGCTGTGAGGAACTCAGCGGATTCGGATGCGCGCCGTTCGTATTCCCCACCCCCTCCTTCTCGATGCTATTCCCCGCCTGCCTGCCTGGGCACACGGCGTCTGCAACTGACACGCTGGTCTGCCATCGGCGCCACGGAGAAAGCTATGCTTCAAAAAGCCTGCCGAAGCACGAAGAGCCGACGTAACGTCGTCACCCGCCCGCCGGCCAGGCGCGCTTGCGCTTCTCGAAGTTCAGTTTCACCAGCGCTGCCTCAGGCTGCGCGGATTTGGTTACTCGAGATGCCGGGTATACGTTCTCGTTTTCGTCGCCGGTGCTCCATTTGAGGTATACCGGCACACTCGACGCCACAGACTAATTAAGAAGCCGGAAGGCGCCAGCGATGGTGACGTCGTCGTCTAAACATCACCATTCCATTCTCATTCCATTCCGGGAAAGACGCGCTTTATTCCATTCCCATTCAATTCCACCAATCATTGTCCTCATTCCATCCCCATTCCATTCCAACACTTCAAAAAGGTGGAATGATTCCGGACTGATTCCAATTCCGGAGAGGTAACTCCGCAACACTGTAGCCCAGTACGCCAGCTAAAAAAACACGCCCCAAAAAAACCCTTCACGAGGAGGCTATCACAAGAAATTCTATTGGGCGGGGAGGGGGGGGGGCAGTGGTAGGCAGAACATCTCATAGGCGTATCGTTATAAATTACGGAATATTTATACGCGGGTATTGTTTTCTCTCCACGACAACGGGTCCGGCGTGAGACCTGTCTTAGAAAGAAATAGTAGCGCTTTTTTTTACCGTCAACACCTTTGCAGCAAGTCACGGGAGAAATATTTAGTTGCCTGAGGACACCCCTCACTGCTCCGGAGTGACCGCAATCACAACGGATGGGATAAATAATGTTTGTTCTCCTCCTCCTCCCCGAGCGCGCGAACATTTCGCCTTCCGTTCATTATTTGCAACTTTTATTGCGGCATCCCTTATCTCTACTTTTCCTTGCTTTTTAGTGGCTTAGACAACAATTTCATTGTTTCTTTTGCAAGAAGAAGCGGTGGTTTTACGATATCAAATAGCTCGCGGAACATTTAGGAACGTTAACTCATATAAGTGTCCGCCCCATATGTGTTTATACAGGGTGTCCCAGCTATCATGCACCAAGATTTAAAAAAAGAGAAATTGCGTAACTGGAAGAAAACCTAGTGCATAATGTTTGCAGCACTGTGAAGAAGTATGTGGATATCCTGACGCCCAAGCCATTGCGCGATCACTGGGTTTGTGGCGTTGCGCGGCGCTTTTCCCCTCTCTCCCCGAAATGCCGGCTCGTCTAGGCGCCACTGTGCACAGCCGAGCCGTCTTAAACTCCTTCCTGATGTGAAGGCTACAGCGACCGTTGCGGCGATAAAACACTGTCACGCAGCGGGGGCTCCGCCTTGGTGTTGGAGCTAACCTCACCTCATTGGCCCGTTTTAACGATTCCCGATCACCACCCTCGCCGGGACGCGAACGCGCGCCCTGTGCGGGGGTCCGTTCGGGGAGACGCTTCCAGGACGCCGAAGGCGTTGGCCGAAGGTATGTGACGCTTTCTTTACCAGCCGGCTGCAACTCTGTTGCGCCGGCGAAAGCCCACCAGCCTTTCCGGCTGCGGCCCGTGCCTAAGGCTGCTCCTAATGCCCCTACGCTTGCATATAGTAAGGACGTACCTACCACTCAACGATCACGCCGTGCGGTACGCGCCTGTGAGCGAATGGGCCCCGTCTCCCTCGCTGCTGCGAGCCGATCTGGCCAGCACGGCGATGCGCGCGCGCACAACGTGCGCGCACGCCGGCATTTGCCCGAAGAACCCACTGGCTTTGCGCCGACGACGCGCCCAGTTGCGCGTGGCGCCCCATCGCCCCTTTCACCTAACGGGAAGTACGCACCTGTACTGTAAAATATGTAATTGGGTCTGTAAAATATGTGACTAGTACGTTACTATAAAATAAACGTCTTCCCTCCGTACCCTGGGCATATTCCTTTGTGGCCCCTTTCTTCACCTGCCCAACAGAGGCGGTGTTAAGTTGGCGCGACGGCGTTTCAGTATCGTGAGCGTGCTAAAATAGCTCGAACCCGCGGTGGTTCCTCGCAGTGTGCATGAGTGCATGCCTTGTGCAATGCTAGGGTTATGCATATTGTGAGGTAGAGAGACCACAAGTGGACCGTAATTTTTTCGTTAATGAGACTGAATTAATTAATTTAAATTAATTATCTTAGTCGATAATTACAGTCCTAATCACTAAAGTGTCAATGAGGCACTTGTAGGTAACCACGAGGGGCATCTAACTGCGCTATTTTCAGCGACGAACTAATTGCGTACTCATTTATTCTGACTGATAAAGGAAACCCGCGAAATATGAAAAATAGCACGTGACGGCGCGTACGCGCGCATTGTAAAGCAGCGTCCCGAAACAAATCTGATTGAAAGCAACTGCTTAGCGTGTTACCCGCCCGAAGAGACAGCGCATCACCTTGATAATAGCATGCATGGAAGGAGCAGCAGCAGCAAGATTCGCGGGACGCGTGTGCAGATAAGGAACAAACTCGGTCGCGATTTCTTCTTTCTTTCTTTTGTCTATTTCATTCTGGCTAACTCAGAGGCAGCCTGTTTGAGGGCGTTGCTTTAGGGTGCGCGCGGAGGCGCCGTCACGTGGTATTTTTCATATTTCGCGGGTTTCCTTTATCAGTCCGAATAAATGTGTACGCAATTAGTTCATCGCTGAAAATACCGCAGTTAGATGCCCCTCGTGGTTACCTACAAGTGCCTCATTGACACTTTAGTGATTAGGACAGTATTTCTCGAGTTAGATAATTAATTACAATAAGTTAATTAGGTCTCATTAAAGAAAAAAATACTGTCCGCTTCTTCACAGTATTGCAAACTTTATCCAACTGGTTTCTTTTGAGTTACGCCTTTACTATTTTTTTTAAATCTTGGTGCATGATAGCTGGGACACCCTGTATGTATTTAATACGGTGATACAAGCACGTTAAATATTATATGACGCAGAGTAGAACGGTGGACTGTTCTATCTGGGTTGCGTCGGTGGATCCTGCGCGTTGATACGGTATTTCTTTACTGGCCAGATGACCACGGATTGATGGCTTATGGGCTTCGAGCTTATCTAAACGAGCGTAAATCTGCTTAAAGGTTTGTTGATGCTGAGTAGATAGGTCACTTATGTATGCCGAGAGGCTGGGCTATTCTTCACTCATACGATTGGCAACTTCGTCGAATGCTTGTAGCAGCTACAGTAGCACACACTGTTATCATAAGCATTTATGTGTGTGCAGCTGAGCTCGTAATGCTTTAATTTCGTGTTTATCGGGCTGCGGCAGTGATATCCTCTTCAACGTTTGAACACTGTCATGGCGCGAAGGTGCGTACCCAGTCACAAATGTCGGAATTCAAACGTGGCGAGACGTACCGGGATGCAGTGATTTTTCCAGTTGCACTGGTGGCAGGGTGGCCCATGTTTCGGATGGTTTTAGGTATGCAGCGACGATGTGAGGAGGGTAGGAAACGTAGAACACCTTCAGACATGCTGCAGAAAATGGACAAACTCTCCAGTTTAAGAGCCGTGGGCGCTGGACGTAGCGGGAGGACTCGCTTTCATTGGCTTGCGTCGCAGCCAGTGCATGGCCGTCAACCGGGTCGGCAGGTGCTTCCTGCGGTCTCTGGGAAAGCGTTTTACATTTTCCATGCGCATCAAGGTGTCCGCTGAAGTTTTGGCTGCACCACGAATATGCTGTACATTGGTCGCAAACCCTAAAAGGTATACTCATTGACGCACCTCTCGGAAAGTGTAGATGGTGTCAGGGTGGTTTAAGGCGAACCTGAGTGGCTTGTGCTTGTGATCGGTGAAAGTCGTAAACTTGCGTCCTTCAAAGTGGTGTTTTTGTGACGAACAGCGAGGTACATGGCTTGCAGTTCGCGGCCGAAAACACTATATCACGTCCGAGCTGGAGTCATGCGCTTGGAGAAAAATGCTAGCTGTTGCCATTCATCTTAACACGCTACTGAACGACTGCTCTGTCTGCTGAACTTCAGGCGTTTGTCATGAGTGCAAAATTGCATTTGCATCACTTTCTTTGCTTTTGGTGTTCTATCTTTTGCCGCGAAATAGTTTATCTGCCGTGTTTTCTGTTAAACCGCATATGCGTCTCCTTATCGGTCTTGTTTCTTCGTGTTACCGGCCGGATTTCCTAATGAAGTCGACTGTCCCGTGCTACAGTTTCTCTAGAAGCAGGACTGTGCGCGGCTCATTTGCGGCTCATATGCTCACGTGCAATCGTGTTGAGATGGCACGTCGTACAAACTTTTCTACAAATCTTGTTGTTTCGTTTTCTAGAATCGTTCATTTTCTGAAGCCGGCATAGTGTACCTCAAAGCTCTCCATTTTTGGCCAATCCTGTAGTGATGTATTGATTGGTTATGAGGCTTAACGAGCCGACGCTGCACTTGCGATGAGGCGCGTCGTAGTGGATGGCTCTGAAATAATTTTCACCGGCTAGAGATCTTTACGTGTGCACCGAAATATCGAACACACGGTTGTTTTGAATTTTCGCTGCCATCACAAAAGCAGCCGCCGCTGCGGGAATAAAACCCGCGTCCTTGGTATGAGCAACACAATCAACTGAGTAACCTCGGCGGGTCTTAATTCCCAAATGTGTATGTGCCACAAAGGAAGGAACAACAACGACAGCCGCTTTTGCTCTGCGCTGTTAACTCGCGGACAGTGCATATTAAAAGCTGAGCGCTTTAGAGGCCACGCTTATCGTGTAGCTCGGTGGCTTCAGAAATAAACCCTCTTCGGCTTATCGGTATCCAACCTGCGTCCGTCGTGATACGTAGCTGATGTCTATTTTGCAGCTCCAGAAAGGCACACTCTACTCATATGCAAAGTGTTTGGGGTGATTTTTCCGTTGTGCTGATGCAACGGAAGCAGCCGTTCCTGAGTTGCTAATAAAAAAAATGTATTAATAAAATACAAAATAAGAAAACATTATGAAAACCCATCAATAACACCAACATTAAGAAAGCTCAATACAACGTATCTCAAGGGGCATTTTCAGGGGCTGTGGTGCCTTATCTTGCGACTTTTTCTATCAACGCCAGGCCGATACTGAAACTAGTCAAGCGAGGGCGCCGGAGCCCCTCATGGTGTGGGCGAGCAGGAGCAACGCTGCTTGTATCAGGGAGTGTTGCACAGGAGGCATTTGTTAAAAGATCTAATAAAATTCCAAGCCACCGAATAAACACATGGTGCTCAGAAGAATAACCCAAGGGAAACAAAACAACTAGCGAATCACTTCTCCGCAGTTGCGACAGCTGTCATGTTCACTGGAACTGCTTTTTTATGGCCATTATTTGTAAATACGGTGGACTCTCGGTAAACGGAACTTCAAGGGGTCGAAAATATTTGTTCTGTTAAACAGGAGTTGCGTTTACTGAGATAGATGTGTGAAAGTACAAATTTACGTGCAACACACTCTTAATACCATTTCATTGAACTCTAAGCATTAGAAGGTGAATGTTGCTGATAGTTTTTCAGAAGGCGTGAAAACTACAAGAGGTTTAGGCGCTGCATTCACAAAGTTGATTTGGCAACAACGAGTCGCGGTGCACTATAAAATGCATCAATTATTTTTATTTGAATCCTTGCAACTGCATCTTCACGGAGGCTAGAGGCCTCAACTTCGCAAGTCCTTACGAGCCACGGAATTTAGTATACGGCAACACGGTAATACATCGCGAGTAGCACCACGATGGCACGAACGAAGCGGTAGGAGCCTGTAACCTCGGTTTCTTGAATCGAGGCCGAGCGATTGGAACAAAGTTGCGATGTTGCATTCGTTGCGCTAACAACGCTGACCACAAACGAGACGAGGCTTACGATGCCAACGAGGCTAGAAAAACGTGGAGGAAGAAAAAAACAACGAAACGGCCGCAACCGTAAAAAGCTCATTCTGATGCCAATGGGTTTAGCAAGAAGTTCCATTTCTGGTTTCGTTTACACGGTGACGCGGAAAGTTCAGTTCCGATTAATCTTTGTTTACATTATGCGAATACAAATGCTACCAACTTACAGGCTGCTGTTCCGTTTAAGCGGCAAATTGTGTTTAGGCGATTTCCATTTATCGAGATTCTACTATACTTCATGTATATATGTTTCTATACATTTAAAATACATACAATGGAATATCTAATGATCTGGGGCAGTTCGTAGTGCACCGGGCGGCTGCTGCGGAGACCAGGGTTACAATCTCATCAACTCACAGGTATTTTTTGTTTATTTACTGTGTGCTGCCGAAGCCATTGTAATGACCAAACCAAACCACAACAACCACAAAAGTGATTTTTCGCTGAATCGGGCCTTAACTCTTTCGCCTTCAGGGACGGCTACCACACCTAGAACATTACAGTTTTGCTGGTACACTGCAGACAGGGACTTTCACCGTGGAGCATTAATTAAATTCCAAACAAGACCAAGTTGATGATGACGTTGTGGCTTTTACCATAGTTTGATGACAAGATAGCTGTTGAAATGTTTCAACTTGGCCAGCACTTTCCCGCTGCAGCAAGCAAATACAGCAAAAGCAATTGCATATTCACTATTTGTCCATAGAAGGTTGATGAGTTTGGCTTCAATGGGATAAATAAAAGTAGCTTTAACGATAGATCATCAGGAACTCGAAGGAAGCGTTTGCTGCTGCTTATATGTAGCCGGTCCTGACGTTTTATCTCACTGAGGGATCCCGCAATTAAAAAAAATTACATTCTTATATTTTGATTACGGAGAAAACGTCACAGTATTAGTTCAGCTGTGTGTAAAAAACAGAATGTACAGAAAATTGCTTTGTTTTCATAGTTCTCGTGTAAACAAATTTCGAGAAACCAATGCAAGAGTCGCTCTTCAAGACATTCGTTTTTTTTAGATTGCTGAACAGCAAGGAAGATCGTACTTGATGTTTAAGAACTTCGGAGTGAATACGCACCACCACTGCATGTCAGGCGAAATTCTCTCGAGAGATTCAACCTCATGGACAGTGAGACTGCGGTCAATGCCACCTGGCTCGAAGAACATGTAAGAAACAGTTATATGTTTTAAACTTAAGCAGCTGCACAATAGCTCGTTAGCAATATCACCACGTCTCCTTTTTGCAGGACTTGCTTTGACACAAAGGTTAACCTATCTAAAGCAGAGGGAAGCCAGGAGTTGGACATTATGTCCTACAGGTTCGGACCAAGTAAGTTCTTATTTCTATCATCACACTGTTGTACACTTTCAATATCTACCCTCAAAAGCAGTAAAAGCCCAACATTCCTGAGGCTCAGCATTTACAACTAAGGTATCGCTTAGTGGTAGTTTCGGGTGAACGTTGCTGGGCTGAGCTTTGAAACGCCAATCACACAACCAATTAAAGTACCTACACAACGCTACCTTTTGGGCTGCATTGTGTACACACCTCCTCATATCCCCCACTTTTTCTCGCAGTGTGGGATTGGCCAAAAGTAGAATCGATCACGAGAAAGCTTCGCGTGCAACCATTATCTTCGTTTGATGGGAGGGTCCATAATATGTGCCACCCCCCTTCCCCGCCCCCAAAAATTAATTTCTCCAAGGCGATCAACATGTCCACCCTCTCTAATAAAGTTCTGTTATGGTATGTTTTTCTGTCAACCTCTCTCGTTTTTCGCTGCACTCCAACCATGATTCGAATATATGAGCGTGCTCCGTACCCATGCCCTTCCCTCTACCGTCTTGCATGGGGTATATATAACACTGAACTCAGCCTGCATTTGAGGAAAGACGTCTTTTTCCTGAAACATTAGTAAAATTCATTTGTTAAACGGTTTTCCTGTGTTCCTGTGTCTTACCTTAATTTTTTACACTCTTTGTGGCATTTACTTGTTTCCTGACTATATCGCATTATCATCATCAGCTTGTCTACGCCCACTGCAGGGCAAAGGCCTCTCCCCTAGATCTGCAATTATACTGGTCCTGTGATAAGTGCGATAAATTTGTTTTCACAAACGTCTTGAGCTCATCTGCCCCTTAATTTTTTGTCGCCCCGTGCCACGCTTGCCTTCAATATGAATCCATTCTCTTACCCTTAATGACCAACGCTTATCTTGCCTATATATATATATATATATATATATGCTCAAGAAAGGAAAGCGCAAAGCAGTAGCAGGGAAGCTCTCAAACAGTCACTGGGGGCGCGGAATTGCAATGGTCATTGACATTGCGGGAAGAATTTAGCTGAAGCGGTCGCAGCCGCACACATGTTTCTGTGACGCCAACAGACAAAATATAGGAAGGCTTGTTAAGAGTGTAGGTACGACCTCCGCACTGCGGCTCAAATCATGCACAATTCCGCCGACCGGCAGGACAGGCGGGCGGCATTCATCATTCTTAGGTCTATTCTTCCGCCTTGTCCGGGCATCCGAAGGGGTTGTTCCAGTCCATGAACCCCGGGAAAGGCGCTTAACTAATCCTCCACTCGCACCCGGGAGTCTCGCGGGTCCTTTGTTGGCGTAAACGACAGCGGCCGCCTCGATATTGTTTGTGGTATATGCCGCCTGTGCGGCAACTCCGGAAAGAAAATAAATAAAATAAGAATAGCTTCATTACTTGTTTAAACAACACAGAGACTTATAAATTAGATAGGGGATTATTCCGCAGACAGATTTTCAACAGCATGTATAGACGACATAATGCCCGAGCTAACATTCATTCCAGCCTTTACGGTATTGAACTGGTGAATAATGTAGGATTCACGTTGTTCTCGTTCTCTTCCACTCTGTAAATCCACTCATCCACTCTGTAAATGTGTAACTTCGATAGAATCGAATGGGTGGCTTTCGGAGTTAATATTTCGGGATAAGAATAGATCCGGGAGTGAACGAACATGTGCGCGGTGGTTGTTGAAGCGCATGCGGAATGCCGTGTTCGCCTGGCAAATGTATTGAATGCCACAAACACCGCACTCCAGAAGGAACACCACATTGGGAGAGTCGCAGTCGAGTGTCGCGTGAATTAGATGTTTTAAAAGGGAGTTGGTGCTTTCTATCACCGTGGTTGTCTGCATGTGTTTACATACGGAGCACCATGCTTTTCCGCATGGTTGACACCCACTTTTCGGTGCCCTCTCAGTTTTGCCATGTACAAGCTAATTTTTAACATTTTGGGGGCACCTGTATACGACATGAGAAGTGTTGGGGAAGATGTTCGAAAGCCGTTCACTCTGTTGTAGCATGTTGAAGTGCTTTTTCAAATTTTTTTTCATGTTCGCGAATTGCCCCCGAACGTCATAACTAGGTTGCCTCTACTTTTCTGGTTTAGTTCTTTTTCATGGTGCAGCAACTCTTCGCGATTAAGGTTGGCCGCTTTGCAAATAGCGTCGTTGACTATGGGTGGTGGGTATTGTGGCTCCGCGAGTACATTGCGCAAGTTTTCTGCGCTTGCCTCAAAGTGCTTCGTGCGGGAACAAATTCTTCTAAGTCGGTGGGCCTGCGGGTATGGGATACTCGTCTTGGAGTGGCGCAGATGGCAACTGTTAAAGTTCCGATACTGCTTCCTATCGGTAGGCTTTTTGTACATGGTAGTGATCACTTCTCCTTTGCACCAAAATGGCAAGCTGGGCGAGTTGGTATTGGTTCATGGTGATAGAAAATAGCCAGCGCAAGGAAGACGACGACGAGGAAGCTAACAGACACAGCGCTGTGTCTCTTACCTTCCTCGTCTTCGTCTTCCTTGCGCTGGCTGTTTTCTATCACCATGAACTTCTCCTTTGTCTGCATTTATATGCACGTCAAGGAAATTAATTTCCGTGGTTGAATAGCTGTAAGTGAAAGCGATGCTTGGACGGGCCTTGTTGAAACACCCGATGAAGTCGATAAAATCCTCCTCTGTACCTGTTCAAACAATACGTTGTCCAAAACGTGTTTCTAAAACAATGGCCTAATTTAACGGATTGATAGAAACGTGTTTTTGTATATAGTCCGGAAATATAAAAACTCACACAAAGCGTAAGAAAATAAGGTAAGAAAAGACAGAGACACACGAGAAAAACATTAAAACATAACAGTTGACTGACGTTTCGGGAAGATGACTTCCTTTCAGTAAGGTTATGACACCCAGATATCAGCTGAAACTCTGTTGGCACAATTATATAAAAGAAGATCAAATCTTAAACTTCATTTCAAAGACATCTATGCATTAGGCATTATCAAGTAAAATATACGCGCCCTAGTAGCACACCTAAAACGTTTTGGCACACTCGGTGTAAAACTGGCGCCTCTGCCGTCTACAGGCCGCACATAAATCCTCTGGTGAGCCAAAAAAGGATTCCAAATGCACAAAATCAAAGGGCAACAGTCTGTAAGGTTGTCCACAAGGAAAGAAAGCAAGGAATGGGCCGCTAGTTCAGTTTTACAAAATAATTATCATCATCATCCCAATCAAAACCCTACCCAGGTCCACTGCATGACAGAGGCCTCTCCTATTGACCTCCAACTCTTGTCGTGCGCGTCTCGTATCCACAATTTACCCCCAAAGTTCCTATATAATTCCTACAACAGATTATCGGCCTTCGCCTTCTAGACCCATCTTTCGCTATCCAGGCTGTTACCATAAGTGTCCACCGGTTCTCGATTCGCCTCACTGCATGGCCAGCCCAAGTTTATTAGTTTTGTTTATTTCAACTTTGACATCTTCTACTCTGGTTTGTTCTCTGAACCAGGTAGCTTGTTTCCTGTTCCTGAGTGTTATACCTAACATGATTCATGCTATGAGTCATTGATCCGGCTAAGTTTGCTTTCTAGTTGTTTAGTAAGGCGCCACGTTTCATCTCCTTACGTCATAACGAGAAGTAGCCGCTGATTGCAGATTTTTTTTTTTTTTGAGTGGCAGAGGTAGCTTACTTTTTATTATCTGGGAGTGCTCGCCTAGTGCTCATCATTTACATACGTATTCTGCGCCGGATTTCTCTTTCGTGTTCGGGTCAGCACTACCCATCTCTCCGTGGTAGTAGCGTTCTTTCGTTTCTCCTAGCCTTTCGTTTGCTAAGCGGAAGAGGACATTTATCGTATGGTTATTCCTCATTACATTACATTTTTTCATATATATTTGTAGCCCCACGGTCATGCTTTCTGATCGTAGTTTCTCAAGCATTGTTTGTGAGTTTTTTGCAGTCCTAATCAGCAATACTATGTCATCGGGAAAGCTGAAATGGCCCAAGTATTCTTCGTTTATCTTTAATCCTGTGTTTTCCCAGTCACGATTTCTTAAGGAACTCTCCAAATATGCTCTGAGTAGTATTGGTGAGATGGTATCTCCCTGTATAACGCTCTTCAGAATAGGGAATTGATCGCTTTGCTGGTGGGAGTTATTGTGCCACTGCATTCTTTATATATGCCTTCTAAACGTCTTGCGTAGGTCTCCACTATTCCCTGGTCTTGTAGAGATTGTAGCACGGCTGCGGTGAGTACGGAGTCCAATGCTTTCTCCTATTCTAGAAATGCCATGCAGAAGGGCGTAGTGCCTTCCGCGGAATTTTTGCAACACTTGATCAACAACATGAATGTTATCTATGGTTGCGTACCCTTTCCTAACCCCAGCATGTTCTCTCGGTTGTAGAAAATCCAGACTGTCATTCATGCGGCTAACTGAAATCTTTATAAAAACATGAAACCTTTATAAACTTGAAGAGCCGTTTCCTGGGAAGGGCGTTTTATAAGTTCTTCGTTGCTCGTGCAAACGGTAACATGGCAACCACTGTCTGAATTTTGACCCTCTGTTTTATTTCCAGTATTGGAAAGTTGTACAGCACATGACATTCTCGGACTTTATTTTAGAGCCTGGGTATTTTTATGGGATGTTTACGGCCGAGTTAGTCGTGTACTACTGGGCACGGGTGAAAATGATATTCTCTGTGAAAAAAATGAAGGTGAAACAAAATTCAAAAGATGCCATATCGTGTAGTGTTATTGAGACTACAATTGGAAAGTATTCAGAGCTTATTACCATGTTTAATACCTTGCTTGGCTTCCCACGAGCAGGCGACATTGAAACCTCTGTGACACAAAAATTAATGAAGTTACAATCATGTCATTTTAAATTTCACCATTTGGGAAGTTTTCTAATCCGCCTTCGGAACGGCATTACTCTACAGCAAAAAAAAAAGAAAAGATTATTCGATCCTCACCTACCCTTTGAAAAACGTGTTTGTGCTTTTTTGACGACATGGCCATCTTTTCGCGAAGTTTTTCTGAACATCTGCTGCGTAAGGGCGAGGTGTTGACTTGTCTGGGTAACATTAGCTTGATGCTGAACACCAAGAAAGGTCGTTTTCCCGGCAAATCAATCAAGGTTCTCGGTCGCGGCGCTACTGAAGATGGTCTCGTGTCTTTTAAGCACAGTGTTCTCGCACGAAGCGTTGGAAAACAAGTGTCACCGGTGTGTTTTTTTTGTACACGTTTTTGCCCATAGAGATCAAACGTTCGAGCGCGAGGGGTGGAAAATGATTGATTGATTGATTGATTGTGGGGTTTAACTCGCCGAAGCAACACAGGCGATGAGGCGCGCCGTAGTGGAGGGCTCCGGATTAATTTTGACCACCTGGGGATCTTTATCGTGCGCCGAAATCTCGTACACACGGGCGTTTTTGCTTTTCGCCTCCATCAGAAAAGCGGCCGCCGCGGCCGGGAATCGAATCCGCGACCTCGTGCTCAGCAGCGCAACGCCGTAGCCACTGAGCCACCGCGGTGGGTGGGTGGAAAATGAGTATACCGGTGTGTTCTTTAAGTACGCGTGACGGTATAGCGGGAGGCATTTGAAAACAAGTGTCCCATATTTTTACCACCGCGACCACATGAGACGGCGACAGCCCTAGCCCGTAAGATGCTTCGCCCCTAAAACTTTTCGGGAGGCCTGGGTGGCTGGATTCTACGATTACGAATTTCGTGGTTACCCCTAAGTGTGGAATCAAGCATCTAGACGCAGACGCACTCTCGTTGTGCCCGCTCATTCCGTCTTCGGACGACGTGGCGTCACTTTCCCACCCACAATCGTTACCATTCGCACCCGTCTACTATGTCAGAGTTTACAACCGCCGCGGATTGGTGGATCATCAACGGGCAAACAGCTACTGCCGGCAAATGATAGATTGGCTCAATGGTTCTACACATCCTCTGATTAGTGGCCTATGTCGCTAACTGCAGCAGTTCTAGATCCTAGAGGGCGCCCTGTATCGCAAAAACCACCATCCGAATGGCGTGAAATGCGATCCGGTTATGCCCTGTAACCTGCGGCATCGCATCTTGCGAGCTTTTCATGACGATGCCCCCGCATGGTTTCAAAAGACCTACGATGGCATTCGAGGCCGCTCCCTTTATCCAGAATTGTCGACCAGTGTCGTCAGATATGTCGCATATTGTTCACCCTGTCAGCACCAAAAGCCCTCTACAGCTCCTACTGTCGATCTCCTCCAGCTGGTTCCGTGTCCTATTACGCCTTTTGGAGGAGTCGGTATTGATTTGTACGTTTTCTTACCAACGACAAGTACAGCCACTGGTCACCGCTGGATTGTCACGGCCGTTAATCACCTGACTCGCTATGCGGAGACAGCACCACATCCGTCAGCTAGCACTGGCGACGTCACTGACTTCTTTTTACGTACCATGTGCTACAACATGGAGCCCCTCACGTACTGCTAAGTGACAGCGGCAAGACATTTCTACCTCAGATACTTGCCGAAGTACTTCGTGCCTTTAATACTACGCTCAAAATTACATCGAGCTACCATCCACAAACGAACGGTCCCACCGAACGTTTTCGCCGCACGCTCTCTTACATATCGCAATGTACATACAACGTGGTTACAGAAAATTCGCACACTCTATTACCTTCATTCACTTTTGCCTATAACACGGAAGTTCAAAGCACTAAAGTGAATGCGCTTTTACTTTGTGTATGGCCGTCATTCTTCGCACGCGCTCAAAACCTGTTTCTTCACCGCTCATTTTACACTTTCCGCGTCGTTACCTGAACAACTCGTGCCTCGTATTGACAACTGTTGTCAGCTGGCTCGCACGCGAATAAAAACAAGCCAACAAGCCCGCTGTTCACCAGTCTGTTTCTTTCCGGCGGGGCGACGAGTTCTTTGTATGGGCACCGGCTGGCTGTAATTTCGGAACGGAGACTGTAAGCGTTTCTCAAATAACGTCTTTCAACCAGCGTGACCAGCAGTGAATCGCGGCTGCTCCCGCCGCAGTCGGGGCAGGAAGGGGGAGGGAAAATTAGTCTGAGCTCAGTAGGGGCCTCGCTAATATGTGGAAGTTATTTGTCACAGCGGAATGCAAACCTCAGCGCCACTCGTTTACGACCGCGGATTCTCCATCTCTATACATACTCCCCATCACCGTCTCTCCTTTCTCTTCGAAGGATCATCATAAGTAACCGGGTTTGGCGCCCATCTGGCGGCCTTCCGGCTGGGTCTTCGAGCAAAGCGATTTCATCGCAACGGTCTGCTGTTATCCTACCATAGGTCTCCACACACATATATATATATACAAAAGAAGAAAAACTTCGAACAAGGTAAAAGCACGATTGTGGCCTACGTTTCAGCAAAGAGAACTTGCTTTCCTCAGGGCCCTCAGGAAAGCAAGTTCTCTTTGCTGAAACGTAGGCCACAATCGTGCTTTTAACTTGTTCGAAGTTTTCCTTCTCTTGTGTTCTCTACAATCTTCAAAGTTCTACTGCTCCCTATATATATATATATATATATACATATATATAACTGGCATACTGGCGATGGGGCCGAAGGCGTGATGAACACAAAGTAAGAAACCTCGGTAACAGCAACAGCGGAGGGTTTATTTCGACGTTTCGACTTCGAGACAAGTCTTCTACGGGAATGATGCTTCGGTCGCTTCGGAAGAGAGCATATATGTCGAAAGTGGAAAGCGGGTTTACGAATGGCCAATGATACCACACACAAACATACGTGAATAACACAAACACGAAGCGGGAATCTTCCTTATTAGAAGAATGGAAAAAATAAACACAAAATGAACAACGAAGAGAGAGACGCCAGGATAGTTGGGGGGAAAAAGGAAGAAAGGGAGAAGAAAGAGTACTGTACAAGAATTCGAGTGGTGGCGGAAACGCGAAAAGCTCAACAGCGTCCGAAAGTGGGGTTGTAGAACAAGGGAGAGAAGGCAATATATCTTCCGCCGCTAGCCGTCACTGTGCAAACGCCCAGACGCTCGGAGGGATCGCGTTTCCGTTGATTGAAAGCGAGTGGCCCGCCACATGTTCGGAAAGTGCGAACAAGGCATTTTACAGCCCTTTTATGGGCCATTTTACAGCCCGTTTATGGGCCCGTTTTACGGAAGGATTAGAGTGAACACGAAGCGCGTAAAAGGAGAGACGGAAGAAAAAAGAAAACAAAAACGGAAAGACATCAGCAAAGTGTAAAAAATACACTGAACAAACACTCACGCGCATGTGATTTTGAGAGGCCGGTTCCGGCTACATACACAGCGCCACTGATACGGTTAGGTAGATGACAATGTTTTAATCGCTGCAAGTGTGCCTGGGTCCTCATTTATACCTTTTTTGATTGTATTGAATCGGTATATGAGGTATGATTCACGTTGTTCTCGTTCCCGGTTTGACCTGAACCCCGTCTCCAAGAGCGTGACGCTTAGTTTATCGAAAGAATGATCTGGAAGGCTGAGGTGTCTGGAGAGGGGCATGGTCGGGCGTGTTTTGGCGTGCGCTTCGTGATTATTGAACCGGAGCCTGAAAGAGGTCCCTGTTTGCCCTATATATTGCATTCGACACACATTGCATTCAATCAAATAAATCACATTGGAAGTGTCACACGTCATGTTCCCGCGAATTTTTAAAGAGTACTCTGAGTTGGAGCTTTGAGCAGTGCTTGTCTGTTGCATTGTCTTGCAGACAAGGCACCGCGGTTTCAGGCATGGCCGGCATTCATTATGCGGGGACAATGAATTTGTCCTTGCGTTCACGAGTGTGTCTTTGAGGTTCCGGGATCGTCGGTAGACGACACCTGGAACGGACGGAAACGCCCGTTTGAGGCGTTCACTTTGTTCTAGAATGTTGTAGTGGCGCTTCAAGATGTTTTTTACGTTAGGAAAGTTGGTGCTGTATGTTAAGCATAGGTCTGTTCGTTGTAAGTCACGTTGTGGGGGACGGTTCGCAATTAGGTCCGCGCGGTTGAGTGTTTCGGCCTTTTTTATGGCGTCATCAGTTACACGTGCTGGGTACCCCTGCCCCTCAAGCATGGTTTTTAAATTTTTGGCGTTGGTAGTGAAATCTTCCGATTTTGAGCAGATTCGCTTGAAACGGTGGGCCTGGCTATAAGGAATGCTATTCTTACAGTGACGCGGGTGGTCGCTTTGGTAATGTAGATATTGCTGACGATCCGTTGGCTTACCATATAGCTTTGTCGTGAGTTCACCGTCTTCAATTTTCACGGTCACATCCAGGAAGTTTATGCTCTCTTGAGAGTAGGTGTGAGTAAAATTGATGTTCGGGTGTGCAGAATTGTAACAGTCGATGAAGTGGAGAAGCTCATCCTCGTTGTAGGTCCAAATAAAAAAGATATCGTCAATGTACCTTTTGTACAGGAGCGGTTTTAAGTGGTATTCAGACAGGAATGTGGCCTCTAACTTCCCCATAAACAGATTGGCGTAGCTTGGTGCCATCTTGGTTCCCATGGCGGTTCCACTAACTTGCTGAAAGTACTCATTGTTGAATTCAAATGAATTTAGTTCTAAGACGAGGGCCGCTAACCTCGCAACTACATGACAGTCTGGGGTATCTGGCTGTTTATGAAGGGCATACATGCTGGTTAGTGCGGCTATCCCTTCGTCATGGGGGATGTTTGTGTAAAGGGAAGATACGTCAAGGGTTACTAGGTACGAGTCCTTTGGTACACGAAGATCCGAAATAACTTTGAGGAAATCAGTGGTGTCATTTATGTACGAGTCCAGGACGCTGGGAATGTGCCTTATTAGCTTGTACACAAACCCCGATATGGGTTCGGTGATTGTGCCAATGCCGGATGTGATTGGGCGCCCTGGGCTGCCAGTTTTATGGATCTTAGGAAGCATGTAAAATCGGCCCGGACGGGGTTGCACTGGTCGCATTAAACTGTGCTCACTTGAGGTTATTTTTCCCCCGTCCAAGAGGTCTTTAAGAACTTAAGTTACGATTTTGGTGCGCTCAATCGTGGGGTCCTCCACAAGGCGCTCATAAAAGTTTGAATCATCAAGTTGCCGGTGCCCTTCTCGAATGTAGCCTACAGTTTTCATGATTACAATCGCTCCTCCTTTATCGGCAGGTTTAATTGTTATGTCAGTTCTGTTTTCCAAACCCTTCAAGCACGCTTTCTCGGACTTTGTTAAATTTTGACGTCTACCTTTGTAAATTTCGTATTCCCGCATGACATCTTTTTGCACAGCGGCGATGTACAGATTCAGGCAATCGTCACGTTGAGTGCTTGGCGTCCAATCCCTGTTTGGGCGTGTCTGCGCATCTTGAACGTTAGGAGGCTTATCTAAAAAGTATTCTCTTAGTTTTAAATTTCTTGCAAAGTTATCTAGGTCTTGAAGTAACTGGTATTCATTAAAGCAGCCTGTTGTGGGGCAGAAGTTCAGCCCCTTCGAGAGTAGTTTTCTTTCATCAGGTGAGAGGGCAGTATTAGATACGTTTACGATAGCGGTGCCGCGTGGTTCTGTAGTAGGTTGATTATCCACCATGCAAGAAATTGGTTGAGGGTCGGGGCTATAGTTGAAAGGCGAGATTTCAGGCAAAGTAGGGCTCGGAACGCTATCTCGTTTTAGTTTGCGAATTTTTGTGTCTACGAGGTCACGGTGCTTAGCTTTTTCGAACTCCGCTAAGGAGTTTATTTCATCTGGTGACAGGGGCCCGTTGGAGCGGATAAGAGCTATGGTTTGGGCAGTTAGCTGTTTCACCTGTTTTTCGCTATGATGGATGGCAATTTTTACAAGTTCAAGAGAAGCACTTAAGAGAACGTTTTGTCATGCTAGTCGGTCGTGATGATCAAGGTTCGTTATGGAAGGCGCGTGAGAGAGCGTGATACCTTTAGGGGTTACTCCAGCTTTTAGGTACACTTGAAGCGTTGATTTATGAAGATCATGTCTAATTCGTTTGTCAGAAAGTTTTCTTAATTTTAGGAATGTGGCGCTGTAGAATGTAGGCACAGAACCGGTCTCACCATTTACATATCAATCAGTCCTAATGCGGGGAGCAGGTGTGGGCGGCTAGCGTAGGTTATCGGTCGAACCGGGAACGAGAACAACGTGAATCATACCTCATATACCGATTCAATACAATCAAAAAAGGTATAAATGAGGACCCAGGCACACTTGCAGCGATTAAAACATTGTCATCTACCTAACCGTATCAGTGGCGCTGTGTATGTAGCCGGAACCGGACTCTCGAAATCACATGCGCGTGAGTGTTTGTTCAGTGTATTTTTTACACTTTGCTGATGTCTTTCCGTTTTTGTTTTCTTTTTTCTTCCGTCTCTCCTTTTACGCGCTTCGTGTTCACTCTAATCCTTTTCTCGTTTTCTTTCTTCTTTTTCTCTTTTTTTCTTCTTTTTTTTACTCTCTCTTTTATATAACTGTGTTATAACTTTGGAAACCTCTTCTAAGTCTCCGTCACAATCTTACAATTAAGTAAGGATCCTTAGTGCCGGCGCTGTTTCAGCAATAACTTCTGTTTACCTTCTCCCCAAAACACATGTTCAAAAATTGGTTGGGAGATTTGAACGTTTGGATATGGCGCATAACCCGGAAAATAAGCAATAGAATTCTGGGGTCTCCGTTATTAGTCGAGCACACATATCTTTGCCGCTATTCTCACTATTCGCACCACGGACTGGTTACATTTTGACGGCTTGCAAATCTATGTTTCCCTCCCTTGCACCTACAGTCGTCTTCTAAGCCCGGCTACCGAACCATCGGGGTTTATTTTCTCCGTTTTCCCCTCCATCCCCTTGAGCAGCTTGCGTTCTGGTTTGGCTGTTTTTCCCCCCCATCGCCCACTCGGCGGACGGGAGACGCCGACGATGCACGGGTTGTCGCTGAGCTGCAAAGTGGCAGCTCTTAACAAAGAACTGAAAACTCGGCCTAGCGCCCCGTTCTCGGAAGGCGTCCGTCCGGCGAGGGAACGGTGGAATGGTGGTGGACCGTTTCCTTCTGCACGACCACAAAATGTCCTTTAATTGCCTCAGCTCCGGGAACGGGCCCATAAACGGGCTGTAAAATGCCTTGTTCGCACTTTCCGAACATGTGGCGGGCCACTCGCTTTCAATCAACGGAAACGCGATCCCTCCGAGCGTCTGGGCGTTTGCACAGTGACGGCTAGCGGCGGAAGATATATTGCCTTCTCTCCCTTGTACTACAACCCCACTTTCGGACGCTGTTGAGCTTTTCGCGTTTCCGCCGCCACTCGAATTCCTGTACAGTACTCTTTCTTCTCCCTTTCTTCCTTTTTCCCCCTAACTATCCTGGCGTCTCTCTCTTCGTTGTTCATTTTTTGTTTATTTTTTTTCATTCTTCTAATAAGGAAGATTCCCGCTTCGTGTTTGTGTTATTCACGTATGTTTGTGTGTGGTATCGTTGGCCATTCGTAAACCCGCTTTCCACTTTCGACATATATGCTCTCTTCCGAAGCGACCGAAGCTATCATTCCCGTAGAAGACTTGTCTCGAAGTCGAAACGTCGAAATAAACCCGCCGCTGTTCCTGTTACCGAGGTTTCTTACTTCTGAAATGGGCGTGTGGGTGGCCATATGCCTTTGCGAATAACCGCTAGTAGTTTTTAAATTTTAGAGCTATAAGAGTGCTTCGAGCCGTCTGATGTTTTAGGTTTTGTTTAACAACGTTTTGCAATTTAACAAACGTATATTTCTTGTAACGGGTTATATAAAATCATCATAGGGCAATTTAGTGCAGGGAATAGGTCAATTTGGAATAGTCTATGGATAATTGATTGTTGCACCACTTTTCTATACGGTTTTAGCGTGTATGCCGTATGCAAATGTGGTCCCACAGGTAGAAACATACCGAAACCTATTAGTGGGAGACCATAAAATGTAAAAGTTACCATTCCAAAGCGTTACTTCGGCCTTGTAGTGCGCGTTGTTTAACTTCACCAGGTTCCAATTAGTGAGGCATTTTATTTGGTGTTTATGCACTAAAACCTAATGGGGCGAAATATTTTGCACTTCTTTAGGGCAGATGACACAATTGGTTGCTTTACCAATTTTAATTTTTAGGAAAGGTGTATACACAATAAACTTTCATGGCCATTTTCCAACATCTTCAGAGATTATTGAAAATCATGTACTTAGGACCACTAATAGAGTTAAAAGCGTTTATCTGAAATGTTATTTGAGCAAGATGTTACCTGTAGGAAAGGGGCTAGCACAAATATTAATAGTTTTCTTCAAACAACGCAACAGGCTCAGTGACGTTAGGGTAATGCCCCCCTTAAAAATTATGGAGCAAGCCTTCACATTTCGCATCCCGTAAAATTGCAGCCTGTCTGGAACGTGGAAAAGATATTCCGTTGTTGAAATACGGAGAACATATATGTGGACTTGGAGGTTGGTCGACGTAGGTGCTGCAGCCACCCAGGTATATATAAAGGAAATTTATCAGGCTACGGCACGCAAAGATTCTATTAAGTAACTGGCCCGAAACCGAGATGCAATTAATCTAACAGCCCGCACTCGTAACAGTTGTCAGATAAAGTTAATTTTTCTCTTCTGGAAAAGTAACACATTATAAGGCCGAATATTGTATATTTTCAGGTTTGATTTTGTAACTTGCAAGGGTAGCTTTTTTGGGGCCCCTCGGTTCAAGCTGTTGGTCTTCACTGCATTGAAGTGAGGCGCTCTTGGCGCGTACACAAATCACTTGAAATATTGTCGTTGAATGACTCTTTTCATTTATTTGAGACGTGTTAGGCTCACGTCCATACTAAAGCGAATTCCATTAGCCCTTCATATGCGTGCATTGATTTTGTTGTAATTATTTCTTCACAAATTCCTCAGTGCTGTTTCAACCACTCGCAACGTATGAGGATCTTGCTTTCAGATTATTATAAACAAATATCACACACAGGCTTTCAGGCTGCTTAGCCAAAATGAGATGCTACAATTCCATATAGTATGACGCAGCAACACGTCTTTTTCACCTGGTATGCATGTCCGCATAGGCTAAATATGTGCTACGCGCCTTACCGAGGGCTCCTCCCATATATTTAAAGGACGGGAAGCATTCATAAATGTCATGCCAAATGTACAACGTTTATTTAGAATATTTTTGCAAATATGAAAACGATTACGATTTACCTCACGCAGACTATGGTGTTCAAGACCGGCAGCTTATCTTCATGAATGCAAACGCCACGTGCTGGATTCTCCGAGATCTGAACAAAACAAACTACGATGGTGAGTAAGCATCTGATAATACTTATCTTAGAAAATATAGTTAGTCCTGCATAGTTTGCCATTTAAAAGAGGAAAGGGCCTTCATTCCATCGACGCTAACAAGCTGCGCAGGGGATATAATGTACTACTACTAAATCCTCTACAATAACTTGGTTAGTATTTTGCAAGTTGTGAGATTTGGTTGTGTTATATCGGTGAATATTCTAGATGAAACGTAGGATCATTTGTTTCATGACATTCGAATCAGGATCCCCCTAAGACTCGCATTAGGACTCCATCGGGACAGACGACCCCGACTGTCGCATATTCAGTTGGCGCTGAGTCGTTGCGATTCGTCTACTTGGGACAGTGTCTACGTCTCCATAAGATCAGCGCTTGCGTCAAATGTTACTTGCGCTGTGGAAACCCGCACCTTTGGGCCACGCACTGTGTGCAGTGGAGGATATGTTAGGACGTAAAAAACAGTAGCCAAGGGGAAACTCAAAAAGTCAAAATATGTTCATATGCTGACCGGCGTTATTATGGGGTGAAGAACGTGGGTTTTATCAGTAAGATTCCTGCTCTTTATCAACATTAAAATTTTACTGCATGTGTCAGCAGTGACGTCATCATGGAGGGAGAACAACACCGGAATCAACTTGTTGGCCCAATAGCAGAACACAAACGGCGCCAGAAAACTAAACCGGAGGTGTCGTCACGACCGCAGAATCATTTCTATTCGCGGTAGGCGGTGACCAATCAAAATAACTATCCAGGCGACGTTACAACAGAGTGTGATATAACTGGCTGCTCAGTCACACCTCTTTGTGCCGAATAGAATAATTCCAAAAGTGAGCTACCACCACGCCGCTGGCATCGTTTGGTCATAATTTATAGCCTACATGGGAAACTTTGATAAAATTCCATGACCCTTATTCTTAGGTAGCGTATTTGGTAGGATTCAAACTTGAATTCGGTCTCCACACTCCCTACGAGGGGCAAAAGTTCATAAAACAGCGACAAAATGAGGCCCCTTAAATTTAAATCAGGTACGTTTAGTAATGGCGATTTTGCCGGAACTCCTATGGGTGACATCCAAATTCTCACGCCACCGCGAGAATACCAGCGCCCAAGTAAAAATTGGCGCAGCTTCTACTAGTGGCAAAAGCTGGATGAACAGCAGACCAGGCGGTCCCTATTCCTTTGTCGGAGAACCGGCTGTTTCACTCCACATTTGTTTCCGAACTTGCCGCTCAACTTTCTGCATGACTGGCAGGCCCGCATTGTTTCGTCCGCAGGCTTTAACATATCTCCTGAAGTGGACCCCCGTTAGCATGCTCCAAAACGCGCGGCCGAGTACTAAAGCAGCACCCGCCCTACGAACCCAATGAAATGCTGCGCGCCCGGAATGTGATGATAGCTCATTCGCGCCGGTTTTATAAGGCGATCGACCCAGGTTTGTTTCCAACCTCAAGAAGTGTTTTTCGTTCTTTCTGTGATCGAAGAAGTTTCGAAGACTCCAGCAAGAAAATCTTGGATGCACAGGCGAATAACTGGAACACGGGGTTTCGTAATTATGCGTGAGAGAACATTTATGACGGACAATGAAGATGGTGAAAGGCACATCACGAACGGATACAATGTATGGTTTAAATGTTCGTGGGTCACGGCTGTGCGGTGGATGACTCATAGATAGGGAACAGCCCAAGTTAAATTCAATAAAGCAAATGAAAGATTGTTCCACTCGTACAGATTGAAAGACTTGCTGGTGTTAAAGAAGCAGAGGACAGTAGCCTCTTGAGGGCACGATGGAGGCATCGGCGTTGTCGCATCTGCGCCATGCTTCAGGGTAGTTGCGGATGCACAGAGCGGTGCCGTGATGATTGCTCGGCCTGTTGTAAAGGATGTGGACGAGGTGCCTGGTTGTCCAGTCAATATCCACAGGACACTGTGTTTTTGGCCGTCCGGTGGACAGGCCGCAGAACCTGGCGACTTGCTCACTCAGAGTGAGTCCGCTGGGCCGCCCTATTCCCTATCATCTTCCCTTTCTTCAGCCTCCTCGGTGTCCTAACGATGACCAGCTACTGCTTCGTTGAACCGCAAACCTCTAATGGATTGGCAATCGACTTGATTTTTCCACCCTGTCACAACACAACACTCCCCCCTCATAGAAAGGTGCTAGGATAGAGCCAAACACACTTCAGAGTGAAAAAACCAAAAGAAAAAAGCACACTCGAGTACGATCTCTTAGCTCTTTCTAACTACAGAAACTGAGATGTCCAAGTCAATGCCAGTAAATTATGACAGGTTTATCTTCAAGGGGAAGAAGGAGTGGAGAAGAGCATAGAAGTCATACGTCACGAAAGTTGTCATGCCATAGGAAGTCGACAGTTCTACATATTTTCTTTCCTTCGCTACTTCCAACAACGATGACCGGGAAGCTTCACACGTCGGAGCATCATCCGTAAACAACATGTCTTCTTGCTATCGTGGATTCCAGTGCAACACATCTAGACATAGGGAAATTGGTGCAGTTCTAATCAGTTCTTGGGTTCCTTCCTACCTGGTCTTGACGTACCGACACTGGAGGTGGAGAGAGCTGTCGAATGCATGACAGGATTTGTTTGGCCAATCAAGAAGTTAACATGTGTTCGCCAAGGCTGTGACTGTGTCCCTGAGGACCTAACCTCGCACAGAATATGGACAGGTATTTTAGGTTTGGGTTGCCTCCGAAATTGAGAAGAAGTGTAGCCATAACCCACTCTGGGGGCGGTTGGGGCTACGCTGTTCCTGAAGGCTGTTGGGGTTTGTCGTATATATTGTCAGAGACGACCTCTTCTCTTTATTTCGCTTGAGCTGACGTTTCCGCAATTTCCTAGCCACTAGATGAAGTTTGGATTGGGTCTGGACCCGGCTGTATCGAAGATCCGAACACTCACTTCGGGGATCTTGATTTCCTCTTGCAGTAGTTGAAAGTGGCGTATCTGTTTGGGTGATCGCTGCGCCTATAGCTGCAGCTTCTTTCACCGCAATCTCTGAAGGTTCGGAGTCATCAACAAGCAGAGATCTGGTTTAGTGACACCTAGCTTGGGCCTATTGAGGCAGTCTTTTGCTTTAAAACTTGAAACTGGGCCTCCTTGTGCTACAAGTGCTCTCATTGGGCAGTTTTTCGCCATCCTGTCGGGGTACCCCTCCAAAGGTTCCTTCCGCTGAACTTTCGATACTTTCTGGTCTGGAAAGATATACCTTACTGCCTGCTTCGCGAAGGTCTTCTAACTTGTTATGGCTATCGTGTTGGTAACCAAAAAGGCTTCACCCACATTTCTCTTATACACGTTTTCTAGAACCACTAACTCGTGTTTTTGATGTACAACCTTTTTTCTGTGGGCATCCCCTAGCGCCTGCTGTTCAGACTCGTACTGTGCTTTCAACCTATGTCTTTTTCGCGTTGTGCTTTGAATCGGCCACACTCGTTGTCAACCCATATTCGAAAATCCGGCCCTTTTAAAGCTAATCAAATTCCCCCGGGGATAAAATATTCTGTTACTTCATTATCTTTTTAACGCTTTCAAACCTGTAGATCTATTCCACTCGACTTAGTCTGACTCACCAAGGTGTTATGGGAGAGTCCTGCCGTGGACGCCACTTTGTGATGTTTTGAAGTTTTGGAGACTCAAGCAAGTTACTCGGATGCGCAGGTGAAAGACTGGAACATGGCGTTTTGGAATTATGCGAGAAAGAACATTTATGGCGGACAATGAAGATGGCGAACGGCACACTACGAACGAATACAAAGTACGGTTGAAATATTCGGGGGTCACGGCAGTGAGCTGGATCACTCCTAGATAGGGAAGAGCTTAAGTTAAATTCATTAAAGCAGATAAAAGGTTCTGCAGCTCTTACAAATTGAAAGACTTGGTGGAATTCAAGAAGCAGACAACAATAGGCTCTTGAGGGCAGGATGGAGGCATCTGTGTTTTAACGTCAGCGCCATATTTCAGGGAAGTCGGATTCACAGAGCTTCTGCGTGATGATTATTCGACCCGTTGTAGAGGATGCCGTGGTGCCTGGTTTTCCGGTCGATATCCGCAGGACACTGTGGTTCTGGCCGTCCTGTTGACAGGACGCAGAACCTAACGGCTTACTCACTACGAGTGAGTCCGGTATGTGGTGGTGGTGGTGGTTCCAGTGAAATGGCGCGTACCCAATCAGAGGGATTGGCCAGGAAATTGGCGCCTTACCTAAAAATTGTATAATTGGACCGCGCTATGCCCGATCATCTTCATTTTCTTCTGTTTCCTCGGTATCCTGATGATGACCCTCGACCAGCTTGTTCTTCGTTAAACCGCAACCCTCTAATAAATTAGACATAGACTTCATTTTTACACCCTTTCACACCACACTTTCCGATTGGCTGCACTTGTGGTTGTTCCCTGCCACTCCTAATCCCCTGCACATTGAACCTTTGGGGTGACCCAGTGGTTTGGTTGCCGGTTTCACGGAGTAAAAGCACGGTTACGATTACTGGGACCTCCCTAACAACAATTTTAAAGCAAAGCTTTCTACCTCTATCAGCCAACGGTTCTTTCGTGGCGTGGGGGACAAGAAACGCCCAACGCGGCTGGGGAGGCGGAGGGCGCTTTTCACTCACGGAGCACACTTTAGACGCCATGGCGATAGGGTGCTAATACCCAGAGTTCCCCGTTCTCACCACGGCGGGCGCGTCGGCGAGACCCTCCCGTCGGCTTTGTCGTCTGCTTTAGTGATGACGTTGGGCCTGTTTTGGCGCAGTTTTGAGTCCGTTGCGCGCTTCGCACGGCTTGATTAACGTGTTCGACAGCACTCCCAGGTAACCCGGACCTGACAGAATTCAGTGGTCGCACGGCAAAGATACATTAAGTATTGCTTTGTAGGGCTCGGAAAACAAATTGTAGAGACCGCTACAAAAATACCACATTTTGCGCACTGCTTGCCACAAATGAGACTGCGTTTTCTAAATTGCTGAATGTTATTTCGTTTGCGTTTTGACAGGTATTACAAAAGACGAATGAAGCGACTGGTTCTCATAAATAGCGATATAAAAGTTCCGTCAGCTGTCTCGCAATTCGCAAACTGACGAAACTAAGTAGTTTAATTCTGAATAAATGGCAACGACTAACCTCACATGCTGGATTGTTTCTGTATCTGCGCGTGTGTCACGCGGTGGTGTAGCCCCGAGCTAGCACATCACGTTGGCTAGGTTCCAGTGTCTCACCCTTCGAAACATGCTTCTCTTCGTTTTCTTTCTTCCGACGCATTGCCGCGCTACAGCGGCGGCTTCCACCGCTCTAGTCCGGCAGTGGACGACGCTGCTGCTTTCGGGACGGCGCCCCTGGGAATAACATGTAACGGTTGGCAGAATCTCCGGTTTACCTCTTTCTATGGCCACGTGTGCGAATTCAAGTGACGTCACATGTGGAATTGTTGTGGGGATGGTTCACGCTTTGCTTTCCAACCACCTTCACGGCGTAGATTAAAAACAATTATTGTCTTGATGTTTGGAGGTTTTCTTTTTTGGGGCGACGAACGGAAAAAGGCTCCGCCGTAAGAGCTCTACTGTTAATAATACGTTCTACGTGAGCTAAAGTAGGGTATAACAGAAGACCCCGGCTAGCTCCAATAGAATAAGCACTACTCGGCGTACACTAGCCATAGTGGAATTCGAAGACGCACGCACGCGTTCGAGTACTCACCGAAGTTTAGGCAGACTCCGGCAATCAAAGTTAAGGCTTTTTAACCTTGGAAATACCTGTTCGCTCGTGTGGAGGTGTGTAGCGCTGGCTCGCTCAAGTCGGAGAAGCCCAGAATCCGATATCTCTCTTCGCGGCCACGGTAATAGCAGCTTCCCGACGACCGGTCCAGACGCGAATCTCAGAACAGAGTACCCTGGAGGCTACTGGGTTCTTGTTCATCGTGGCCGTAAGAGTATAGACACTTCATACGACGAACACCTGCCAACTCATCCTGCCAACTCACCGCGAACGGGACCCAGGCCGTCCCAGCACGGCTGGGGGGAAACGTGGGTCCTCCTTGAAGCAGGTGGCGGGTGGGAGGCCCTATGCGTGCTTGTTCGCGATACAAATTGTAATGTTGATACGGAGCGCTATGTACGACCAGAAAAGAAGCTATTATGCAATGACTACACCGCCTGACAAGATCGCCGCCCCACTACGGGTGACACCGAACAGCTTGCGGAAACAAGACATGGGGGCCACAAGTGTCCCCAAGTCTCATATGAGGTTGTAGTTCAAATTAATTGAGAGGAGGCTGGTTCTTAGTTTCATCTTTTTAAAAACTTGGTCACGAAAAAAGGACGGAAGCTCACACTAATGCGTAAACCTTGAAGGTAGCGAAGCTGTCCGCAACCTTCACTACCATGACGACCACTTAAGTCGACGATTGCAGACGATTTGCTATTTCTCTGCCGCAACAACCTTGACTCCGTCTTTGTTGCTATAACGGAGAATAAGAAGCAAATCAAAGAAGTAGAACAACCTAACGGAACGCTGAAGCTTAAACTAAGCGCCCGCAAGTGCAACGTGTACCCTATGACCTGTTCCGTGTCGCGCAAGTGGCAATTATTCCTCTCCCTAGAGTCACACCCGAGTGAGTAAGCAGTTTTACTCTCGGGTACTAACTTGTGGTACTAGCTGAGTGGGTAAGACGACTGACTCCAACTCCGTTGATTCCCGACTGACTCTAACGCGATTTCTGACTGACTCGAACTCGATTCCTGACTGACTCGAACTCGATTCCTGACTGACTCGAACTCTATTGATCTACCAGACACAGGTTCAAATCGTGCAGGCACCGGTGGTTTCTTTTCCTGGTACTTTGCCCTGAGTTTAGCGAAACGCCGGAATCAAGGAATTGCTAAAAGGCCTCGCGTTTACAATATGTTGCTCGTTTTTAGGTGTATATTTTGTGCAAGCTTGCTGCTTATGTTCGCTACGAGTTCGCTACTTCGCTTATGTTCCCTACTGCGGTTTTTGTGTCCTTAGAATACCGACTTTTTTTTACTTCAGTATTAGACCAAGTAGAGAACCAAGAGGGCCACCTTATGGCCGCAATAACATTTAGGTTATCCATTTAGTGCGGGCTTACTCTCACAGTAAAGGCGTACAGGAACTATGAGCTTGGCATCTTAGACAACTGAGGCTGTCGCTGTTGAACCAAGCGTGCTTGCTTATCTACCACAATAATGGCTTCCGTACACCCCTCATCAAACTTGAAAGGTTTTACCGGCCTACTCAAGTACTAAAGGCATCTTAATAAAGAAGGCTTTTTGCCACAACCGCAAGCCTAAAGTGTCGCTGTATCCATTCAGTCAACCCGCTTGTCCTACGAGCAGTCATCTAAAATGTAACAATATCGTTTTTAAAAAGGCATACTTGAATTCATCATGACTACGTTGTGTACTGCCGGCTGGCAAATTGGGCGTACTAGAAGGTGCAAATACAACACTAGATGTTTTATATTGCCACCGGTTCGGAGAGGTACCCGTTTTTTTTTCAGCGGGTGATACACTCGGTCGTACTCGACGTTTTTGGTAAACGATACCAAACACGAAGAGACACTTTGCCAACCAATTGCTAGCGTACCAAACCTATCTACTCCACCATCTTTGCCATGTAGAACTTGGAACATTTTAAATGAGCCCGCCCAACATTCAATAGCGATTACCGCCATGGTATACCAGGTAACTCTACAACATGGCCAGTAGTGGTGCAAGCACTAGATGGCTTCGTGTTTTTTTCTCACGGTTTCGTGAGTAATAACACTGGAGTTTCGCCAGGGTAAACTTCTAGGGCATGCTGTGCGTCCGAAGGATACAAGATCACTCAAAAGTGGTGTCTCGTAGAATTCCTTTCTCCTTTTCGCTGTTTAACGCAGCAGGTTTCTACAACTGCATTATATTATATGAACCTTTTCAAACCATACAGGCCAAATTCTCCCGCAATAGTTGATTAGTGCAAAATTATATTGGCACGTCGCTACGTGGTAATATCCAGATGAAATGATATACACCAAGCAAAGAGGGTGAATAAAGAATAAATAAATTATCTTGAACGTACGCCAAAATTATATGACTCGAGAGCTATGCGGGTCCACCACCAGATATCTAACATCCGCGTTTTCTTCAAGGCCCATACTAAAATGGTCTAGCCGTACAATCGTCTTCGATGCTGGTAAATAGACACTACCTGAATGAATATAAGTCGGTGCGCTCAATAGAAGCACCTATGTAACTTTGTTTGGGAACACAGTGTAATAATATTTTCGGGCAATAATACATTTACCCATGTGAGAAACAAAATATTACCCTGCGCTCTCTCGTTGCTTGGTGAGTATGTCAGCAACAACGTTGTGGCTAAGGCATTGCTGTCGTTTTGTTTACGTACACTGTTTCTAATTTAACCGATCTTATAACTGGTATGATTGCTGGAGCTTATACTTTTCGCGTATACATTCTTTGTGTCAGCTCTCATTCTCTTTTTGCTAGCCATCACCTCGAGAGAGCAGAGTGAGTTGATGTGTAGCTAGGAACAAAATACACGCAGATGCTTATTTATAACAAGAAAAAAATATTTTTTTGAAGATAGAGAGAGCGAGAGAAAGATGTTAAATGAAGTCTCGCGATGTTAGGGGGGCTAAAATGCCTAACTAGTTACGCGAGATGACAACGTGATAAAGATGATGGACATTATGTTCAAGATGTTGATGCGGACAGATGCATTGAATTATTTACAGACACTGGTCTAGACCTGTGTGTTCCAGGTCCACAATCAGAGCTTTTGGAGCCCGTACAGCATGTTTGAGAGATGTGCAAAGACCGAAAGCGTAGCTTAATTGACTGTACGAGGAAAGCGGCAGTCCCAAATAGACTGCAGAGAACACCCTTTGTGCACTAAACCAAGCGCATTCACATAGTCGTGCTGGAGGTTTTCTCGCACACCGCAGTGTGGGCAGAGTGGGGATGTAGTTCGTTTCAATCTAAGCCGAGATTAGCGCGTGTATACCACATTCAACCGCAGGCTATGTAGAATGGCTTCTACCTAATTTAGGACTCCAGGTGGCATTTTGAATTGTGAACTCGGATCAATAGAATACCACCGGCGCGTAACGACATGATACGTCATCTCAAGTTGCTCGCTGCATGTTCCATGCCACGCTAGATGAGGTGATGTTCCATGCCACGATAGGACAGATGCCTCTGACCTTCGAAAACAAATGTCCGAAGAAAGCAGATCAATAACGCCAGAGCAACGTGCACGCTCACCGTTAGATTCCCCACAATAGGTCTTCATTGCTCTGCATAAATGTAACTGGCGAAAGTAAACACCAGTCTACTGAGAAATACTTATTACTTTTGGCAGAAGTAAGCAATAATACGGGTAAAAAACGCGGTTCATTAGGAATGTTATGCAGGCATTATCAGGCAATATTAGGGCAAATAGCTACGCTTAAACGCCAGTAATTTGCCCTCTCTAGCAATTCAAAAACCGTCAAAGAGTTTCACTGAGCTGCGGCTCCTATATTGGCAATGCTCAATTCTCCTTTAAATAACAAGCGTAAGCTAAGCTGAACCCCGACCCCACCGCCAATTTCCGGCCTCATGAAGTGTAAACAAAGCGCACTTTTCCAGCCAATGAACAGTTTTTAATTGGTGAGAACACATGCGGGTGGAAACAGAGCAATTTACGGCATGAGCCCAAAATAAAATAAAGCAAATAATAAATTAGCTACCTTGCTAGCTTCTCTGCGGTTGCAAACGTTGATGGTTATAATAACTGAAGCACGTCGGTAAGTACTTTGCGGCACATGGATATTCTTTAGTTCCGGTGCATGGAGCTCACTCCATAGAGAATAGCATAATTTTTAAACGCCTGTACGCATCTGGTGATCACCAGCTCGAAACAAGACTTCAATGCAAAGAAATCTCCCACACAGCGAGTAATAGTAGAATTGCGAGGAAAAACAATGGCTAAAATGGGGTTCTTGACACGGCAATAGGCTCCCACAAGCTACAAACTTAAGAGATGAAGGCTACATGCATGCAGGCAAAATTTACGCATCCAATACTTCTTACGTATAGGTTGGATTGTGCACAAAGGTTGCACGCGCACGCTGCACTCCACCGCGCCCGTCGTTGCTGCCTCCGTCAGAAGTACGAGATAGTGGCTGCTTTGTTTGTAGATATTTTGGTTGTGTTGCCGCACTGGAAGTAAAATTGAACGAAAGTCATTTTAAAGAACATATAGTAATGAAGCAAGAATGAATCACCTGCCCATTCAGGTTTGCTGGGCTGCTTGTGAAGCCACTAAAGGCACCTTGAAGTGTACAAAACAGGAAGCAATATATTGTTGCATTTTAATATATTATCTTCACGGTGCATAGTCAAGCTAAACCAAGAAAGCGTCCTTCCATTTCACGCTAACCCATAACACCGGCTGCTAATAAAGTTGTTTTGGTGCAACCTTCGAAAAGTACTGCAACCTTTGAAAAAGCTGCAACCTTCGAAGCTTCAGAGCTCATACCAACATAAGCTGTCATGAAATCTTTAGGTAAACTACAAGTGTTTGAAGACTGTTACAAATTGTGTCGTGTAGCAGTCATAAAGCCGCTACTTTGTAGTGCAAATTACCCTAAAGACTACAAACCTCGAAAACTGTTTACAAAATTTGGATGCTTCCACTAAGACAAAAAAACAAAATAATAAAGAAAGGGTGAAATGAAAAGGCGGATTCTTTTAACTGTGTTGCTATAAATAGAAAAAAGAGGTAGTGTCTGGGACACATGAGTATTTGTCACCCTGAAAACTCATTGATTTTTTTTCAGCGGCTACAAATTTGTCGCCACAAGTCAAGAAAGAATTAGGTAATTACAATTCTGCCATCTGCATGAACGAAACAGTTGTTGGGTTTGCTGGTTGCGTATTTTACTGTATCAACATGAAGGAGTGGGATTTTAAATTGACCTGCCAGTGCTATGCATTTCCTATTGTTTTGTTTAGCTCGTGAGTTATTATAAAATACAGTGTATTCCAAATGTGCCTTTCAATGAGTTGTACCCTGTCAAGTCAGATATAGAGCTACCATGTAGACAATGTTTGCTGCGTAGCATTGTTTGCCAAGGCTCTTCACAGTGAGTATCGTCTAAGGCCCTACATTTCCCCAAAAATGCAGACTTTGCGAAAGTAAGACCTGCAATCGTTATAATGGCGCAAGTGTCAAACAGAATTTTGAAAAACAAAAAATTTAGAAAAATAGAAAACAACATTTTCACAAATATTATCTCACGAACTCAAAAATATCCATCTTATACATCTCCGCCCAAAACCGAACTATAAACAAAAAAGTTTTGCAACGAACGGTCAAAGCCCCAATAAAAAGGATCAAAAATGGCGAACGGTATAATGCCCTGTAATACCGCAAACATTTTGTTGTAATAGCGTAGATGGAGACAATTGGTAGGAGGGAATTTTGAAAATCCAAAATCAAAATAATTACAAAAATGATATCACGAAATCAAAAGAATGCATCTTATACATCTCCATGAAAAGCGGAAAAATAGTTCCACAACAGATCATTGGAAATTAGTCTAAAAAGAGCGTCAATGAATCAACTCTGCAGTTCGCCTTGCACACTCAGAAAAAACATAATTAGCGTAAAGGTACTTCCTCGCTGTAATATTACACATTTACGTCATTTTCGCAAACAAACATCAGAAAACTAAAAAGAATGAAATAATGCAATGTCTTTCTCTACTCATAGCTATGCTTGGCTGTCAAGAACTCCTGTCTAGGCAAGCGGCCTAAGAATGCTACGCATTAGTAGACCATTATTTGAATTTCAGCAGATGTTTCGTTTGAACTGAAATGGTGTGGCCGCTGGTTCACATCTCAATTTTACTTCGAGCAATTGTTAAGGTTGACTGGCCGCTTGAAGTATTCTCCGCAACTGCCAATGAAACTAAACCTTTTTGCGAGCCATTCTGCTCTATACAGCTACGTGTAAAATGACTGGGTTTTGTGGCCCACGGGGAACTGCTATCTAGGAAAGAGCGCGTATATGTGTGGTTTCCCTTCTAGGTAATATTTATGCGAACCATATAACCTTATTTTGTCGTAAACAAGTATTCTGGGTTGGTATTTTCAGCCCCCCCCCTCAGTCCCCCCCCCCCCCAAAAGTTTTCATAAAAGTGACTTAACTATTTTTTATGTTTAGGACCAGAAAAGTTGCAATGCCAGTTGATGGTGAGCGGGAGTTCAGTTCAAGAGGAAGTTCCACAAGACTGCCTGAAATTCTACTATCAGGAGTGCGGCACTACAAAAGCTGGTAGCTTTATAAGCAGTTGCAGAGAGGCACCAGATGATGAGAATTCATGTCCTGCTTATGCACCACCTTTACCGACATGCTAAAAGCCTGAATCACAGAAATATTACCGGAAATAAAACACTGACCTTAAAACTAGAACTGAAAATATTTTTCAGTTGGTAGAAATGGTTTTACAAAGACGCTAAATAAAAAAAGAACACACCTCTGCTTTTTTAAAGTATTGTTACAGCCCAACAACTAGCCCTAAAGAAGTCATTAGGTTGTAGAACTTCTTCGTCCTACCAATGAAAAGCGTGTAATAATAACTGTGTACAGTCATTAGTGCTGCGTGAAACTTTTTATCTTTCTTTGATATGTCCAACCAGAAAGCGTGAATAAAGCCAACAGCTCAAGTTAAACTTTAAGCTCGAGTTACAATGTATTACCACTTTACCTCGCCCATTTTACAGGGTCTAAACATAAAAGTGAACATAGTATATTACCTCCCCACTTTGGAAGACTCCGCCATTTGAATAAAGTGTACAGCCTGCTGAATTCTAATAACGAATTCCAGGGGCCAGGCAGCCGCTGAAAACTTACGTGTGAGGCATTTCAGCAAAGTTGATAAAGCCAGATAATTTATAGTAACAGTATAATAGGCCCATAAAAGAGGCTAAAAAAATAATCTTACGCATTTATCACACATAAAACAGGATAAATTTTGTATCGTCCAGATATATAGTGCTGAAGAGGTGGACGCGAGCAAATTGTCACTATCCTGAAAACGCGAGGACACAGTGGCCTTGCAAGCGTTCACCATACTTACTCCAACCTCTGGACCCCGCAAAATGCTGGTTTGTTTAAAGGTACCGGCTTAACTACATTGTAGC